>JAHWGI010000014.1:735000-962500 GCA_029379305.1 Frankliniella fusca
GGGGCGGGGCGGGGCGGGGCGGGGCGGGGCGGGGCGGGGCGGGGCGGGGCGGGGCGGGGCGGGCTGGAGCGTTCCGGGTTAAGTTGCTGAAGGAAGTAGGAGTTGAGGGAGGTCTGGGGAAAGGCCAGAGGCCAGGGCGAGCGCCTTATTGCCTTTCAGCGCGTCCCACCCCGCCCCGGTCCGGTGGTACGCTCTTTACTCGATTGCCCTTCCGAAACTCGATACGCCTGCCTGCACCCCACACACACATCTGCCTGAACTGTCTCTATCCACCGAACTACCCACCTTCTCATCCATCCATCCATCCATCCATCCATCCATCCATCCATCCATCCATCCATCCATCCATCCTTCCTTCCTTCCTTCCTTCCATCCTTCCTTCCATCCATCCTTCCTTCCTTCCTTCCTTCCTTCCATCCATCCATCCATCCATCCATCCATCCATCCATCCATCCATCCATCCATCCAACCAACCAACCAACCAACCAACCAACCAACCAACCAACCAACCAACCAAAACCAACCAACCAACCAACCAACCAACCAACCAACCAACCAACCAACCAACCAACCAACCAACCAACCAACCAACCAACCAACCAACCAACCAACCAACCCATCCATCCATCCATCCATCCATCCATCCATCCATCCATCCAAGATCGACCAGTCGATAACAAGTGTCCCCTTTGCTTGCCGTTGCAGTTCTGCGTGCACGCGGACAAGCGCCAGATGCTGCAGGAGCTGACGCAGTCGCTGCAGCGCGGCCCCTCGCGCGCGCACGTGCTGTTCGAGCTGGCGGGCTGCATCAGCTCGGCCGTGGGCGCCGACGGCTTCCGCCTGTTCCTGGCCGAGCAGGGTGACGCGGACAGCCTGACGGAGTACTCCGGCGAGGAGGAGCCCAGCCCGCTGCCCGCGTGAGTACACAGGACGCCTAGATTTAACCGCGCAACAAAAATAAAAGTATTAAAAAAAAGTTGTATACCGGGTGTCCCAGAAAACACAGGGCAGTGTTGTGGGATTGGATACTCGGCAGGACTGCAGAGGTGGGTACGGCACCGGAGTGGGTAGGCAGACCCACAACGCTGCTGTGTGTAGCTTGTGAAAAATGGTATTTGCAAATTTTCTATGGACTGTTTCCTAAAATTACAAGCACTATGTATACACTTCGCGATTGAGAATAAAATTTAGAAAGTATTTTGAAAATGGTGTTTAAAAAATAGTAATTACTCAATTTATTACAAATTTACAAAACTACAGTAAAATTAACGTAATTTTGCTGTTTTTCAACTAAAAGATACGGCAAAACCAAACATTTAGCTAACAGATCAAAGCGTTTGGCTACACTGGTAAATTTAAGGCGTAAGTTTACGCTTGAAGAGGTCACGCTTGAAATGAAGCGTAGGAAAGAAATTATCCCATTCATTTAGATAGGACGAATAGGAGCGGATGGACCTGTTACACTTGATTTCTAGCGTAATCTCAGTTCGCTTGAAAAATGTTACGCCTTAGTTTTACCAGTGTAAATGGCTAGTTTCTTGACGTAAGCAAAGCTCCAAAAGTCGCATTTCACTATCTCAGTGATCCCCGGTCCCTGAGATGGACAGGTCACGTTCTCGTCTCTTACTTTAGGTGTGCTCTGATATTTTACTTTTTCTATGTTCCACAGCTCTAGATTTCTGTTTCTATATGCCTTGCAGCTCCACGGCGCGCCGCTCCTCCGGACTGACGGTGCCCGGCTTCGTTGCTAGGACCCGGGAGCCCGTCAGGTTGTCCCACTCCGACCCGGACCCGAGGTTCCCCAACGGGCTGGCGTACAACGTGAGTCCAGTCCTCCTCACAGCTACTCCCCGTTAGAGGGCGGCCCAGAAATATGTTCCAGCTGTCGAGCGGTAAAGAGGTGCGGCATAGTTGGCCACACTCGTAACGTATATCGGCGGTCAAGGTAAACACATGTCGCCTTATCTCATGTTGTCGCCAGCACAGTTAAGAGGTTGTGCACGTGCTTGGTTATTGACATGTAAATCATGGAAACAGAAGTATCGTGGAGCCGCACTATGAAAAATGTCCTCGTAAATGTCGAACATTTTTTGTAATTTTGATTTACAAAATATGTCGTAAATTTACGACTGCCCATTCTTGCTCGTCGGTCAATTCCAAGTCGATAGGGAGTGCTTGTAAATTCACAATTTCAAATTGTAATTTTACGACTTTTATCATGGAAAATTTTCCCGTAACCCGTGCGAGTATTTTTCACAGTGCGTATGCTATTGTGTAGCTCAATGTTTTCCGTAAAACACTATATCAAAAAGAGCTGAGATATCAGGAGAGAGATTCATCAAAACGCTTACATGCGCTGAAGAATTGTAAAATTCGTAACGAATTTTTACACTATTTCCTAGATATTTCAGATAAACAATTCCCTTAAAAAATCGGATAATGTGTTAGATTTGCAGTTGCGCGCTCTTGGCGAGTCCCTCACCCCCCCCCCACCCTCCCCTCCCAAATTTCCCTTGAATTTCACACTCACACTCTCGGTGAGCAGTGTGCGAAGAGAACTTCAAAATGTGCTGCGTTTTCTTACACCGAATCACGGTAAAAACAATGCCAGATTTTTTTAGGAAAAGGGGAAAACTTTGAGGACCTTGTAGACTTTGACGAAAATTCTTAAGATTTTGACGAAGTCTCCTCAAAATTTGTAGAGATGCCCCTTATTTTTTGAGGAGATTTCCTCAAAATCTGAGGTGTTTCCCTCAAATTACGGAAGTTCCTCAAAGTTTTCCCCTTTTCCTAAAAAAATCAGACATTGTTTTCACCGTGAAAGGCTCCCCGCCCTCAAGTGTGTGGCAGTTACACGTGTGGCACTGCGTTGCAGGGGCACGTGCTGTGCCAGGCGGTGCTGCAGCCGGACGGCTCGCTGGCGGGCGTGCTGGAGCTGCGGCGCGGCCCGCACAGCCCGCCCTTCCACGAGGAGGACGAGGAGATCAGCCAGTCCTACCTGGTGTGGGGCGGCATCGCCCTGCACTACGCGCACCTCTACCTCACGCAGGATCGCCAGCGCCGCCTCAATGACTTCCTGCTCACCGTCGTCAAGTGAGTGTCGTGTAGCCCCCAAAGGGATTCCAAGTGTACGAATGTCGCTCAGTTGCAGATGAGTGAATTTATTCGCTCACTTGTAGGTTAGGGAAAAAAATTTGCTCTTTTGTAGCCCTGCTGATGAAAAGTCGATCACTTGAAAGTGTTGAAATGAGTATTAGCTCACTTAAATTCGCTTATTTGCAAGTGAGTGAATTTTTATTAGCACTTCTACAAGTGAGTGAATTTTTATTCTCTTACCTGCAAGTGAGTGAATTTTCATTTTTGCTCGCATACCTACAAGAGGTCGTATTAAAAATATGCACACGAAGTGAGCCAAATTTTATTCGCACACATACAAGTTAGAGAGTAAATTCACTCAAGTGAGTGATATTCGTACACTTGGTGCAGCCCGACCGCGTGCCCTCACCCGTTCCCTCTTCATCATACTACGCCCGCGTGTCGCACCGACCGTGTGTCGCAGGTCCATCTTCCAGGACATGGTGAGCATGGACGTGCTGGTCACCAAGGTGATGAACTTCGCGCAGCGGCTGGTGGACGCGGACCGGGCGTCGCTGTTCCTCGTGGACGCTCGCTCGGGGGAGCTGTACGCCCGCATCTTCGACGTGGGCGGCGACCAGCGGCAGCAGCAGCCGCCCGTGGGTCACGGGCTGGACGGGGGTGTGGGCGCGGCGGCGGGCTCCGAGGACTCGCTCGCGTCCGCCTCCGCGCACCGGCTGCACACCGAGGAGATCCGCTTCCCCATGGGCACGGGCATCGCCGGCCAGGTGGCCCGCACCGGCGAGGTGCTCAACATCCCGGACGCGTACTCGGACCCCCGCTTCAACCGCTCCGTCGACCAGCTCACGGGCTACCGCACCCGCTCCATCCTCTGCATGCCCATCTTCATCCGCGGCGCGCTCATCGGCGTCGTGCAGATGGTCAACAAGCGCACCGGCACCTTTAACAAGGTCAGTGCCCTGCCCAGGGGGAACATCTCCGAATTTTGGTGTTCAAATGTCGGGATTTTTTGTGGACTCTTGTAAATTTTTTTAAAGTTGCAAAGTTTGCTTTAAGTTTTATTTTTTTTTCTTTTTTTTTTTTATTTTTTCTGCATTATGAGGTGTACAAAAATTTCAGAATCGTTTCCTGTTCGGTCAATGAGCACTCTGTCATGTTTGGTGTGTCATTTTTATATGCACTGTTAACATTCCTGTCTTAAGGTGATTGGTCACACTTCTTTTCGGTATAAGACAAAAAAAAAAAAAAACATCAAATTAGAGAGATGGAACAGTTCAGTGTTTTTTTTTCAATAATGCTCATAATTACAGAGTTTAATCATTCGCAAACCATATGGATGTTTTTAGAAATCTGTCCTTCTATGAGCGGAAAAGCTCAGCCACTTTCTCACTTCTATGTGACATCACATAACTTTTTCGACAATGAAATCGGGGATGAGAAAAAATTTACGATTACAAAGTGTTCAATGTGCTTGTTTGTGTGCGGCTCCTGCAGGAGGACGAGGAGGCCTTCGAGACGTTTGCCGTGTACTGCGGGCTGGCCCTGCACCACGCCAAGCTGTACGACAAGATCCGGCGCTCGGAGCAGAAGTACCGCGTGGCGCTGGACGTGCTCAGCTACCACAACACCTGCCTGGACGAGGAGGTGCAGGAGATGCTGGAGAAGGGCGTGCCCGACAGCCTGCCGCTCGTGGACCAGTGAGTCTGACTGTCCTCATTCCTCAAACCGGACGGAATGTGGCAGTTTTGGAACAGCTAACAGCGCCCAAGCGGCTGGCCGGTGCTCAGTAAGCGAGCCTCGGCCGTCGACCGCTCCTTCGGTACAACTTTGACTAATGTCGCATTCTGGCGCGCAGGTTCCACTTCAACGTGTTCGCGATTGACGATGTGGAGAAGGCGCGCCTCGCCGTGTTCATGTTCAAGGACCTCTTCGGACTGAGCCGCTTCGACGAGGACAGCCTGATCCGTTTCGCGCTCACCGTGCGCAAGAACTACCGGCGGGTGCCGTACCACAACTGGACGCACGGCTTCTCCGTCGCCAACACCATGTACGCTATCATCAAGCACTCGGGCGACGTGTTCCGAGTCGAGGAGGTGAGTGGGCGAGTGAGAGAACCCGGCACGTGTAAATGTAGCACACGTCTAACCGAAGGGGAAACAACCCTAAAACTTATGTACCGGGTGTTTCTTTGAATGCGTAACAGTGTTGCGGGTTTGCCTACCCCATTCGCCCGCAAGGCGCCATGGTTCCTGCAACGCTGGAGAGTATGCAATCCCGCAACACTGTTACGCATTCAAAGAAACACCCGGTACAACTCAAAATTCAGAAAAATTCAGAGCAGTGCAGAAAAATTTAGGAAAGCTTCAAATTCAGAAAAGAATTAAAACAATTATAAAAATTCTCAAAATTTTCGGAAAATTCTTGCAAATACTGAAAAAAAAAACTCAACAAAAATTAATTGAAAAAATTTCCAAAATTTGTTCACTAAAATTAAGAGCTGTTCTCTCCTCGCTTCTAGCTGTGTGAATTTTTATTGGTGCACTAACGTGCACTCAAGTGCCTCAAATTCGAAGGGAAAATGCACTCCTTTACATTTCATGTTCAAGTGTGTGAGTGAGTGTCCGGAGAGCTGACAGAGCACTGCTCCCCTAGGCCCTGGCGCTGTACATTGGGTCGCTGTGCCACGACCTGGACCACCGCGGCAAGAACAACCAGTTCATGCTGGAGACCGAGTCCCCCCTGGCGTCGGTATACAGCACGTCCACTATGGAGCACCACCACTTCAACCAGACGGTGGCCATCCTGCAGCAGCAGGGGCACAACATCTTCCAGAAGCTGACCAACAGCGAGTACAAGCACGTGCTGGGCCTGCTCAAGCACTGCATCCTCGCCACGGACCTGGCCGCCTTCTTCCCGAACCGTGAGCGGCTGACGCGGCTCGTCAGCGCCGGCGCCTTCTCGTGGGAGAACCCCGAGCATAGGTGGGTGCCGCGCCGGTAGGACAGGATAGCACAGGGGCACCGCAGGTTTTAATAAAAATCTGCTATAACATAATAACATTTTGAGATCAGGTCTAAGCAATGCGGGAATAACTAGCTTTTTTTTACCATGCAAATCTAGTTATTTTTTTGCAAATTTTCCCTAATTATTATTAAGTCTTTTTTTCTGCAATGTTAACTTTTAGTTTCTCGAATTTGGCATTTTTTTTCTTCTTTTTTCCTTAATTTTTGGTCTGAGCTGAGACTGCTCACGTCGAGCACCGTGCCTCATATTACAGTATCTAATGCTGAGCATCGGCACCCCCTTCCTCACTTTTCCCATACGGCACAGCACCTCCAGTCACCTGAGACAGGTGGTGCATCACAAGTAGTAATGCAAATCATAAGGGGGCGGTCGAGGTAATGTGAGACACCGTCCCCTACATTACCTGGAGTGAGGCAGTCTCACACTTCAGTCGACAGTACTGTAGTATGTCCGTGGTGGTGCTCCGCAGGCTCTACCTCAAGGCCATCGCCATGACCGCGAGTGACCTGTCGGCCAGCGCCAAGCCCTGGGAGCTGCAGGTCATGACGGTCAAGGTCATCTTCGAGGAGTTCTACCAGCAGGGCGACGAGGAGCGTGCTGCCGGCAGGGCGCCCATCCCTATGATGGACCGCACCCAGCCCGAGGCGCAGGCAGCCTCACAGGTGATGTACAAAGAAAGAAAAAACATAGCTATAATGGAGGAAACTTGAGAAAATTGATGTCAGGCATTTTGGGCATTTCAAGCAGTTGCGTCCGAGTATTGCAGGCCGTAACGCAACTTGGAGCGACTATAACCTGCACCGTCGCGTCCTCGAGAGTTGATCGTGACGCTTAACATGTCGTGCAGGTGGGTTTCCTGACGGGCATCTGCTTGCCGTGCTACTCGCTGCTCAGCGCCCTCATCCCCAACACGAAGCCCCTCCTGGACGAGTGTCGAGCCAACCTGGAGCGCTGGAAGGAGCTCGACACCACCCGGCAGCGCCCAGCCATCCTGGACGTCCCCGCCGCCACCCCCGCCCCCGCCCCCGCCCCCGCCGCTGCCCCCTCAACCCTCGTCAGGTCACCGGTATGAACAACAAACTAACTTTATGTACTACAAAAAAAAAAGTATCTTTGGCATTTCTATTCACTGTGCGCTCTTCCAAACAGGTATCCCTGGAGTCTAATCTGTCGCAAAGCTCCGACCTCGAGTTGTCAGGAAGAAGCTCGCCCTTGCCTCTGGTGGATTCCATTTCAGATTCTTCAGAAGAACTGCCGCAAAGTGGCGGCAGCGTTGGACCCTCAGTAGTCTAGTCAATCCTTTCCTTGAATCGTTGTTTTTTTTTTTCTTGTTTTTTTTATATATATATTAATCAAGCCTAATTTCACCTGATTATCAATCATTGTGTGAACCCTATTTGAGTGATACCCAGGTAGCAGAGTGGTGCTTTGGAAGCGCTTTTTTGGCACTGCTATAAATATGCTTCAAAAAACCGCTAACTGAAGCGCATCTGAAGCACTTTTTCTTGGCACCTGCCAAAAAATAGCGCCTTGGGAGCGCTAAAATCAGCGGGTTTTTGAAGCCGATTTATAGCAGTTGGAAAAGGCACTTCTAAAGCGCTTCTAAAGCACCACTCTGCTACCTGGGTAGGGTGTTAGTTTGCAGAGAATATCAGCCCAGTTGATAAGAGCCTATACAAATTTTCTTTCTTCCTCACATTACAAAAGGAAATGTTTAAACTTGTTTAGAATCTACAGGGGAATACCAAGGGAATTAATCTTAGTACCTCTGTTTGTGTTACGTAATGATGACTTCTTAGGACTGAATTAGTTTTTTCGAAACCACACTAAGTGTTGTTTTCAGTATTACTGCACTGCTCGCAATAACTCTTCAAACTGTCTTGTACAAATATTCTTAATTTCATAATTGCTATGTCATAATAACCTCATAAAGTTTGTCATCTTTCCATCCAACATATCATAATAATAATAATAGTAATAATAACATAAATAGTAATAATAAGTGAAAATTGGTCTCTACTCCAATTGCCACATTCCAAAGAGAACCATTAAGGACAACACCTCAAAAATAAAGGTCAATGAAAGAATTATTTCATGTCAAACATCTATTAGGAAACTAGACTGAAAATTTTCTTGTCGTAATATTCTGTGGCGTTTTATGTACCTGGACACAAAACTTAATATAGATCATGTGTTTTAGAAAAACTAGCCAGATAAGAAAAATATATTTTGTGACCAGATGATCAGAACAATAAATGAAATTGCATTCAAGAATAAATCATAAAACCTGAACAACATCAACAAAGGAATACAATGGATAAAATGCCGTGGGGCATACTTGTGCTTATCTTGCCTCTGGGCACAATAATAACTGAGTGTCATCGCAATCGACTCCTGGTCCCAAAAAGTTGCGAGAATTATTGGGGTACTTGCATTACCTCTGGCAGCAAAAATCAGTGGTCTAGCGATAGAGCAACGAACATCTCCTCCGATGGGCCCGTGATTAATACTGACCGCCAAAAAGCATTTTTGTTTTAAATTCGCGACGGTGTGTTGGCACAGAAAAATAATTTCTCATTTTCCTTATGGAATATAAATAGCTTAAATAGCTTATCCTCTTGATACATCTTTTGTAGGTAAAAAAAAAAAAACAAAAACAAAAAACGTAATACTGAAAAGAAAGAAAAAAAGCAAAGAATGAAGGAGAAAAAACCGTCTAGGCCGGTAGATAGTGATTCCTATTCGCATCGGGAAGACGTGTGCGAACCGACAGCCTAGTGGTTAGCATGCCCGTCCCCCGCCCCAAACCAACTAGGCTGTCGGAACGCTTTTGTCGTGTTCGAATCTCGGTCGATCATACTATTTTTTTCGACCCTGAAATTTACAGGAAATCTTTTGTACGCACTGCGAAACATATATCAGTTGCCAGAAGCACGATACCGTTCTTGGTTTGGGAGAAATTCGCTTTTTACGCGAGGAATAGTGAATTTTTCAATCGACGCCTTATGGGTAGGCAACCCATTCGACGCCAGCCCGCGCCTGCATGTTTGAGAGAAAATCGAGCGAAACGAGCCGTATTCAACCCGGAGTTCAGAAGAGGCGAGGAGGTAACCTCCTCGAAATCGACTCCTGGTACTAGAAGATTTTCGGAAGCCATGTGGTGCTTGCAGTACTGCTGACAGCAGAAGTCTGTGGGCTAGTGGTTAGAGCAACGGGCACCTGCTCAGAGGTTCTTGGGTTCGGATCCGAGCCCCGAACCTATTTTGCTTTTTTACTATTTTTTTTTTCTGTTATATTTTGCAACGGTCTTGGCAGAGAAGAAGAATACCCTTTTTCCCTCGAGTTGTATGATGCTTTAAATAGCTTACCTCCTCGATGCATCTTTTGGGCCCTAGAAAAGTGACTCGGAAAAGAAAATTCTTCTGCGCCGCGTGGGCCCCGTCCAGGCCGGTAGATAGGGATTCCTATTCGCATCGGGAAGACGTGTGCGAACCGACAGCCTAGTGGTTAGCATGCCCGTCCCCCGTCCCAAACCAACTAGGCTGTCGGAACGCTTTTGTCGTGTTCGAATCTCGGTCGATCATACTATTTTTTTTCGACCCTGAAATTTACAGGAAATCTTTTGTACGCACTGCGAAACATATATCAGTTGCCAGAAGCACGATACCGTTCTTGGTTTGGGAGAAATTCGCTTTTTACGCGAGGAATAGTGAATTTTTCAATCGGCGCCTTATGGGTAGGCAACCCATTCGACGCCAGCCCGCGCCTGCATGTTTGAGAGAAAATCGAGCGAAACGAGCCGTATTCAACCCGGAGTTCAGAAGAGGCGAGGAGGTAACCTCCTCGAAATCGACTCCTGGTACTAGAAGATTATCGGAAGCCATGTGGTGCTTGCAGTGCTGCCGACAGCAGAAGTCTGTGGGCTGGTGGTTAGAGCAACGGGCACCTGCTCAGAGGTTCTTGGGTTCGGATCCGAGCGCCGCAGCCTTTTTGCTTTTTTACTATTTTTTTTTTCTGTTATATTTTGCAACGGTCTTGGCAGAGAAGAAGAATACCCTTTTTCCCTCGAGTTGTATGATGCTTTAAATAGCTTACCTCCTCGATGCATCTTTTGGGCCCTAGAAAAGTGACTCGGAAAAGAAAATTCTTCTGCGCCGCGTGGGCCCCGTCCAGGCCGGTAGATAGGGATTCCTATTCGCATCGGGAAGACGTGTGCGAACCGACAGCCTAGTGGTTAGCATGCCCGTCCCCCGTCCCAAACCAACTAGGCTGTCGGAACGCTTTTGTCGTGTTCGAATCTCGGTCGATCATACTATTTTTTTCGACCCTGAAATTTACAGGAAATCTTTTGTACGCACTGCGAAACATATATCAGTTGCCAGAAGCACGATACCGTTCTTGGTTTGGGAGAAATTCGCTTTTTACGCGAGGAATAGTGAATTTTTCAATCGGCGCCTTATGGGTAGGCAACCCATTCGACGCCAGCTCGCGCCTGCATGTTTGAGAGAAAATCGAGCGAAACGAGCCGTATTCAACCCGGAGTTCAGAAGAGGCGAGGAGGTAACCTCCTCGAAATCGACTCCTGGTACTAGAAGATTATCGGAAGCCATGTGGTGCTTGCAGTGCTGCCGACAGCAGAAGTCTGTGGGCTGGTGGTTAGAGCAACGGGCACCTGCTCAGAGGTTCTTGGGTTCGGATCCGAGCGCCGCAGCCTTTTTGCTTTTTTACTATTTTTTTTTTCTGTTATATTTTGCAACGGTCTTGGCAGAGAAGAAGAATACCCTTTTTCCCTCGAGTTGTATGATGCTTTAAATAGCTTACCTCCTCGATGCATCTTTTGGGCCCTAGAAAAGTGACTCGGAAAAGAAAATTCTTCTGCGCCGCGTGGGCCCCGTCCAGGCCGGTAGATAGGGATTCCTATTCGCATCGGGAAGACGTGTGCGAACCGACAGCCTAGTGGTTAGCATGCCCGTCCCCCGTCCCAAACCAACTAGGCTGTCGGAACGCTTTTGTCGTGTTCGAATCTCGGTCGATCATACTATTTTTTTCGACCCTGAAATTTACAGGAAATCTTTTGTACGCACTGCGAAACATATATCAGTTGCCAGAAGCACGATACCGTTCTTGGTTTGGGAGAAATTCGCTTTTTACGCGAGGAATAGTGAATTTTTCAATCGGCGCCTTATGGGTAGGCAACCCATTCGACGCCAGCTCGCGCCTGCATGTTTGAGAGAAAATCGAGCGAAACGAGCCGTATTCAACCCGGAGTTCAGAAGAGGCGAGGAGGTAACCTCCTCGAAATCGACTCCTGGTACTAGAAGATTTTTGGAAGCCATGTGGTGCTTGCAGTGCTGCTGACAGCAGAAGTCTGTGGGCTAGTGGTTAGAGCAACGGGCACCTGCTCAGAGGTTCTTGGGTTCGGATCCGAGCGCCGCAGCCTTTTTGCTTTTTTACTATTTTTTTTTTCTGTTATATTTTGCAACGGTCTTGGCAGAGAAGAAGAATACCCTTTTTCCCTCGAGTTGTATGATGCTTTAAATAGCTTACCTCCTCGATGCATCTTTTGGGCCCTAAAAAAGTGACTCGGAAAAGAAAATTCTTCTGCGCCGCGCGGGGCCCGTCCAGGCCGGTAGATAGGGATTCCTATTCGCATCGGAAAGACGTGTGCGAACCGACAGCCTAGTGGTTAGCATGCCCGTCCACCGTCCCAAACCAACTAGGCTTTCGGAACGCTTTTGTCGTGTTCGAATCTCGGTCGGTCATACTATTTTTTTCGACCCTGAAATTTACAGGAAATCTTTTGTACGCACTGCGAAACATATATCAGTTGCCAGAAGCACGATACCGTTCTTGGTTTGGGAGAAATTCGCTTTTTACGCGAGGAATAGTGAATTTTTCAATCGGCGCCTTATGGGTAGGCAACCCATTCGACGCCAGCTCGCGCCTGCATGTTTGAGAGAAAATCGAGCGAAACGAGCCGTATTCAACCCGGAGTTCAGAAGAGGCGAGGAGGTAACCTCCTCGAAATCGACTCCTGGTACTAGAAGATTTTCGGAAGCCATGTGGTGCTTGCAGTGCTGCTGACAGCAGAAGTCTGTGGGCTAGTTGTTAGAGCAACGGGCACCTGCTCAGAGGTTCTTGGGTTCGGACCCGAGCGCCGCAGCCTTTTTGCTTTTTTACTATTTTTTTTTCTGTTATATTTTGCAACGGTCTTGGCAGAGAAGAAGAATACCCTTTTTCCCTCGAGTTGTATGATGCTTTAAATAGCTTACCTCCTCGATGCATCTTTTGGGCCCTAAAAAAGTGACTCGGAAAAGAAAATTCTTCTGCGCCGCGCGGGGCCCGTCCAGGCCGGTAGATAGGGATTCCTATTCGCATCGGGATGATATGTGCGAACCGACAGCCTAGTGGTTAGCATACCCGTCCCCCGTCCCAAACCAACTAGGCTGTTGGGACGCTTTTGTCGTGTTCGAATCTCGGTCGATCATAATTTTTTTTTCGCCCATTTTCGGATGATTTCCCCCTGGGGAATTGGTCTCTGGGTGCACTAGAGCCCCCTGCACAAACCCCGTCAGTTTGGAGCAAATTTTCTTTTCGACTAATATTTCTAAAAATGTAAAGGCTAAGGAATTCTTATTTTGGTTACGACCTGATTGAACTACTTTCCCGAATGAATAAATGACTTCTCTACACTGAACAATTTTTTTGATTGAGCCGCACTTTCACTGTCACAGAATGGTGTATTATTAGTATTCTTGTTGCAGCACGCGGAGTACAGCGTGGTGCAGGGTGCGTGTTCAGACGATGGCCTTGAGCAGGCCAAGGATCCCGTCGAGGGCCTCCTCGGCGGCGGGGACGATCTGGTCCGCGGGCAGGAGGAAGGCGGCCGCACCGCTGTCGCGGAGACCCAGCGAGAAGGCGTTGGCCACGGCCCTGCTGTGCACCCAGTCCATGGCCGTGCCGGACACCGGCCCTGCGCACAAAGCAAAGCAGCGGCAGGAAACGCCTCGTCACGACCATTGAAAAGACTTTGCAGTCGTCAGAAGCACCTCCCGCGAGATTGATTTCCATGTAGGGGTCAGACCAATACTACGTGACCCGTGCACTGTCAGAAAAAAACACAGTATTGCAACGGTTTTTCACCGTCAATTATTTGTCAGTTTTGAAACCGTTATTTCACTGTACAAGGTACAGTAAGTTACTGAATCATACCGTTATTTCACACCCACACCCACCGACACCGTATACTTTACTACAAAAGGCCGCACCCTATGCCAGAATTAACTGCGCCGTACACTGTCTGTTTAATCAAATCATTTTACGGCACGGCACTGTTAATTCTGCTGTACTGTACCGCTTGCTGTAAAATCCGTGCCATTATATCACCGTGGGAATGACGGCTTACTTTTACAAAGTGTGTGTGGTGGTGGTGGTGGTGGTGGTGGTGGGGGTTACAAATATTAATAAGGCCTCTCAGAATGTTCAGGAATTATGTCGGAGCTCTTACAGACCCCGTAATATTTTTGTAGGAATAAAAAGTATTATGTGGTTTCTGTGAGCTGATATAGTAATCCTGAACACACACTAAACCCTTACGCACTTTTTTGTGCATAAGCCTTGCAGGATTTTACACAACCATAGTTTTGCACAATTATTCCTGCATAACTATGCTTAACTTTGTTTCTTATGCACAAATTTGTGCAGAATTATGCACAATGTGTAACATAGTTTTGCATAAAATTTTGTGCATAACTATGGTTGTATAAAATTGTGCATAACTATGGTTGTATAAAATTGTGCATAAGGGTTTAGTGTGCATTCTGAAGGGCCATAATATTTGTACCCCCCTCCCCCCGGGTCACGTATACAGTATTGGTGCGGCCCCTTTGGTACATCACTGGAAGAGCAGTCTACCATATCTCGTTATTTCAGCGCGTTTCAAGGATAGTCTACCTCGCATGGTCGCGTTTCAGAACTGGGAACGCGGGCACGTGGCACGTTCAAACCACCCCATCTAGTAAATTCGAGATGAATTAGCCGGTTTAAACGCACCGCACCGACACGCGTGATAAGCTTGTTTAAGCTCGACCTCACGAGATAGGCTGGTCTTAGCGCGCCGACTGGAGACAGGATTTACTCTTCCAGCCAGGCATCGACTTGATATGTAAGTTACGTGACTTACGGAGTGTCTCCGCCCAGCTGCCGGTCGTGAGGCGGGTGCCGTGTCGCCGCCCAAAGGCCTCCGCTGAGGCGGCCGCCACGGTCAACTGCAACACGGGGCGCAATAACGCGCGGTGAGGCGGCGTTTGGAACTAAAGACAGATTTCTTGTCTTAAAATTAACTTAAAGTTTAAATAATAGTTAAAATAATTCTGGATTTTGATGAACAAATTTTGTGAATTTTCGTAAATTTTTTGTGAAGTTTTATTTAATATTCGTGACTTTCTGCTTGAATTTTACCTAATTTTTTTGTGAATTCTCCTGAATTGCTCTGAATTACGAGGTGTACAAAATATTTCCGAGTTGTTTCCCCCTCGCACTGCACTCACCAGCCCGTCGTGGCCCGCGGCCCTGCTAGCCGTGTGGCTCCAGGGGAAGGCCAGGTGCTGCCCGTAGCTGTGCAGCGCGACGAAGGCCTTGGTGCGCCTGAGCAGCGGCTTCAGGTACGCCATCCTCGTCCGAGTCTCGAGCTCGGAGGCGGCGCGCGCCCCGGGGAAGAGGTTGGAGCAGTAGTCCCAGGAGACGCCCGCGGCTGCGACCACACACAACTGCTGTACAGCGTGCGCGTCGTGACCACTATGTGGCCTCTCTCTCCCTCTCCCTCCCTCCCTCCCTCCCTCCCTCCCTCCCTCCCTCCCTCCCTCCCTCCCTCCCTCCCTCCCTCCCTCCCTCCCTCCCTCTCTCTCTCGCTCTCTCATGCGTCTAAGCTTCGGTCAAAGAGCTTTCCGCGCGCTTGCAATGAGCGGCCAATAAAATGCACGAGGAAACTTTTTAGCGTAACTCATTGAAATGGTTTGAAGGTGAGAGATACTTTAGATTATCTTATTCGCGAATATCATTGCTGATCAACACTGTGAAAAATATATTTGTAGATTTACGATTGATTTTATATAGTTCGATTTACGAAATATGTTGTAAATGAAGGACAAACCTTTCTTGCCCAGGAATTTAATTACAATTTAATATTTAGTGCCTGTAATTTTCGGATTTGTAACTGACATTTTACAACACCACTTCGTGGAGAATTTTCCCGTAAACCTACGACTAACTGAGAATGAGTGCTAAGCGAAACAAATTCCCCCGCGGTGGGAGAGATACAAGGGGTCGTCAACTCCGCTTGACCTTGTACGGAGGAATATGGAATATTACAGGTAATATTACACAAATTTTACAGTACTGACGTAATAAAGCGTAATAATCCTAAGAAAATGGGTAATATCACCTGTAATATGGGTAATATCAATGAAATATTTTAGGTAGTATCATCTCGTGTACGGAGGAATATCGGAGTTGACCCGAGTTGACGACCCCTTGGAGAGATACTCACAGCCCCACTGGTGGGGGAAGTTCCTGTTGAGGTCGGTGCCGTAGCAGCGGACGGTGGTGCGGGAGCGCGACTTGCTCCAGAGACGGTCCTGCAGTGTCACGGCGCCGTCATGTTATTCAGCGAACAGTTGACGACACAGTGAAACATGGATGAAACTACACTTTGAAAGTATGGCTTCTCTGAAAACTTAATTAGGGAAGCATTGCGGACACTGATTGATAAGTGTACATTGATGACACTTTTACGCCTTCTTCTTTTCCTTCTTCAGTGTTATTCAATTACTGTGACGTCACGTTCTCTTTCATGTGAAAAGTGTCGCATTGTTTAAGATGTATTGTCACATTCTTTTCAACGTGAATCGGCCAGAATATGCGGGCTAAATTTTATGGACACATTCAAAAGAATGTGACATTAATATTAAAAGGAATGTCAGAGTTTTCACATGAAAAAAATGTGACGTCACAGTTATTGAATAACAGTGTTCCCGAACACAAACTAGTTTCAAATGAGTTTAGTCGCATTTCCATAAATTCCTCGCTAAATAAGCTTGAAAACAAGCTACCATGCGTGATAATAAAAATAATAATAAATTAAGAAATATTAATAAATGATAAATTAATAAATTTACAATAATAAAATTATAGAACCCAGTAAGGTGTGCCTTTCATCCCGAAGGAACCGCATTGCTACAGGAGGGTTGGCGCGACACGCCTCGGGGGCACCTCATAGCGCGCGGGACACGAAAAAAAAAAGTTTCGCTATAAGAGCTAATATGTCAGCTGATATGCAGTCATCTGAAAATATTACCTATCTCAGCTAATTTTTGCCCGATAAAGCTCCTTGCTACACCAGATCGGGCGTTTCCCAGTACAGCCAAAAAAGAAATAGCTTTAAGGCACCTTATATTTCACCAAGTAGCAAATACGTTCTTTTTTTTTCTTTTTTTTTCGTGCACTCACCGTGGTGTGGGCGTACTCGTAGCCGTCGGGGTTGACCGAGGGGAACACGTGCCACTCGTAGGCGCGCGCCACCCGCCTCACCTCCGGATCCGAGCTGGCGACGAGCTGGTCCAGCACGAAGGCGGCCGCCGCCGTGGACGGCCACTCGCGGCCGAGGATGCCGCCCTCCACGATCACGACGGGCAGGTCCGGGGCGTGGGCCAGACGCACGCCCAGGATGTGCCGGCCCTCGGAGCTCAGCCCGCCCGAGACCACGCTCGCCGCGCTGCCGGACTCGCGCGCCAGCTGGTACATCCAGCCGTAGATCTGCGGGCGCGGCAGCGCGGCGCGAACATTCAAAAGAGGCGAGCGACCATACTGGGTGGCGCGTCTGTCCCGGCCGTTTCAAAAAGTATGCTGTGCCGCATTCGGGGGTGTGGACGGGTTGCATAATCGCACGGGGCCGTAAGGCGCCGTGGTGAGCGACGATAGGCAAGCCCGCCCGCACACCTGCATGCGGTACCGCATACTTTTTTAAACGGCCGGGGCAAACACGCCACCCTGTATTTACGGAATTCATTTGAAAGGAAAATAAATAACCTAAATCCAAACTGCCCATGGGAAAGTTTTTCACGAGTGCGGAGTTGTCAAGGGGTCGTCAACTCTGATATTCCTCCGTACACGAAACTAATATTACCCCGATATTACTTCAATATTACTGATATTACCTTCATATTACATCAATATTACCCATATTTTTTGCCAATATTACATCAATATTACCTCAATATTACCCATATTACCCACAATATTACCATATTACCCTAATATTACTCTGATATTACTCATAATATCAATATTCCTCCGTACACGGCTAAAGGCAGTTGACGACCCCTCGGGAGTTGTAAAACTACATTTTGCAAGTCGTGCAATTACAAGCGCTAAGTTTGCACTTGAAATTCATTCTCGAGCGAAAGTGGTCCGTCGTTAATTTATACAACACATCTCGCATATTTACTGTAAATCAAAAACTGTGACGTCACATTCTTTATAATGTGAAAACTGTCACATTGGCTATAATGTGATGTCACATTCGTTTTAACGTAAATCGGCCGGACTTGATTGGCTAAATTTTACAGTCACATTCAAAAAGAATGTGACACTAATAACCAAAAGAATGTTACAGTTTTCACATGAAGTAGGATGTGACGTCACATTAATTGAATAACAGTGTTGTGAATAACAAAATTGATCGTAAATGTTTGCTTTACTCGACGCTGACAAAAATATGTGATTAGTTCAGGGAGCTCTGTTTGGGCGGCAGCTAGATTAGATAGAGTCAACCATGATTTTAATTGGAACGAGTGTTGCTGACTTTCTTCGACTGTCTGTATGTATACTATGGCGTCACCACATTATGGTTGCGTCAACGAAAAATGTCTCTGCGTGTGCTCAAAGTAGGCGATAATATGCTGACTTACCGTGTCAATGCGATGATAGTTATCGAAACCGAAGTCGCCTCTGACGGTGGGTCGGGTCGCATTGTCGATGTGCCTACCCAACAAAACAGATGCAGGTCCTGTCAGTCTCCTGCCACCGCATAGGACACTCGTCGGACACACTCTCACATTCGCCTCACCTCTGGACGTCCTGGATGACCAGGGTGTGGTTCAGGCTGAGCGCCGCGAGGTCGCCGATGACCCGGTCCAGCCGCCAGGGAGGGACTCGGAGATGCACCTCGGCGCCCGGGCGGGAGGGCGGCCTCCACGCGTCCAGCTAGACACCAAAGGAAGAGGCTGAAGAATCATGAGTTGGCGCCGAGGGTAGGGCTGGGCGGTATGGACGATTCCAATATCAATATCCAATAAAAAAAATATTGGAAATCCGACCAATAACAATATTTTGTATTGGAGTATTGGTTGCCCAATATATTGGTGGACCAATATGAATATTGGAATATTGGTCTTTCAATATATTGGTGAACCAATATTCCAATATTAATATTGGTCCACCAATATGTTGGGCACCGGGCCTGCGTCTGCCTGCGCTGCTGCTCGCCCGCCCGCCTAGCCTACCTAGGCCCCGTCCAAAACCTCTTCCCGGCAGCGTATACTTTCGCTCTTTTGCGATACACGATTTATGCTGAATATGAAGAACCGAATACAGATTTTTATCGATGTGTATTAATATGTATTCGATGCTAGGTTATTGGTTTCAGTTATCAGTATTGAATTATATCTTCAATACTCAATGTAAAATTTTGACATGTATTGAATATCGGACTCCAATGCGCAATAATTGAATAATGGACTCCAATACGCAATATTGAATATTGGACTCTAATACGCAATATTGAATATTGGACTCCAATATTCAATATTGGATATTGGTTCCAATATTCCAATACAAAATATTGGAATTGGAAATTTCAATATGTCAATATTGGAAATTCCAATATTAAAAATATTGATTTTTTTCCAATATATTGGAAAATCTCGCAGCCCTAGCCGAGGGGGCGACCACTCCCCTTTAATGTGTACAGATGATTCCCAGGATTAATTGATTCACATTGATTCCCATCCATATATTTTCATTTCTAACTGTTTCTAGCGACATAAAACGCTAATTTCGGCTAGTTATAACTGACTCCAGGTGTTTCCTGCTTTGTTGTAGTGGTTTTCATCGATTTCCCTTAATTTTTACGATGATGATTCCCAGGCTTGAGTACGCATGATTCCCAAAAATTGTTACCCCCTAGGTTGGCGCCAGCGTAAATGCACTTTTTACACTTGTGGGGAATTCCCACACCAACAGGTGTGAGGAGTGCATCTCCGCACTCGGATTCCCCAAGTACAAAACCTCACAATACGGACAATACTACTTACCACTGCGGCTCATAAAAATACTTGCTTGGGCCAATAAACAATACTTAGTACAAAAGTTTTCTGCGGGCCGAAGCAATCAAAAACGCTTTTCTTCCTATTTGAAGAAAATACTTTTCATTGGTTTCAGCAATTTTTGCATTGGCTGAAGAAAAGAACACTACCGAGCAGAACTGTCCATATTTTAAATATTCAGCTCTATTACCCCGCTCTGCATAAGTATATGCATCCCATTTTAATCCAGCTGAGTGAGGGCAAGAGGTGCCCACGCTCCCCTCCTTACCCCTTGCCCTCGCCAAGCTGAAGTAGAATGGCTTGCATACTTTCGCAAAGAGCGGGGTAAGTGAGCCACTCTGTATTTCTCTGGGGGCCAGACAACTTTTTTGTGGGTGGCAGTCAAGGGGGAAACGACTCGGGTACTTCGGCTGACATCTGGTCCGTAATATTTCATCCGTTATTACCAAAGTAATTGTAAAACAGTATTCCGGAGGTAATCTGGGGTAACTCGTAGGTAATCCAGCGTAATCCATGGACCTCTCTAGAAATTTCTTAGTTTGATCCAGAGGTTATATCCACGGGTAATCCGTACTCCAGCTGCTACAACATTTTCCAGTTGTGTCCCCCTTGGTGGCAGTGGAGTGCACTGACCTCGCTGTCGCGGTACAATATCTCCTCCACGCCGACAACCTCGGCCGCGGTGCGCGGGAGCACCCGGAGCACGAGGTGCCCGTCGTACCGCTGCTCCGGGGCCTCGTCCGTGCTGCGTCCGGTCGCCACCTTCTCGACGTCCACGATGACGGGGGCCTCGGCCGCGGTGAGCTCGGAGGCCGCGGGGGCCGCGACCAGCAGCAGGCAGAGCAGCGACGCGGCCCGGTGCATCGCGGGCGGTGACCGGTATCGGACTGGGCTGGGCGCGCCTCCGGGCCTCCGGTCATCCACCACCCGCCCTGGCCGGCCAGACAGCCCGCGACCTCCCCACGCACACTGGAAAAAATAAAATAAA
This sequence comes from Frankliniella fusca, assembly GCA_029379305.1. Classification (NCBI taxonomy): domain Eukaryota; kingdom Metazoa; phylum Arthropoda; class Insecta; order Thysanoptera; family Thripidae; genus Frankliniella; species Frankliniella fusca. The sequence continues at coordinate 755,491 of JAHWGI010000014.1, forward strand.
AAAAATAAAAGTACTGTTCCGCAGACGGAAAAGCACCGTCTATATGGACGAGTCACTCTGTTCCTCGCTACCGTACCCTGTACCCCGTAAGAACGCATGTGAAGAAGTAAACAGTGATGATTCACAGTTGCGCACTCGCAACAAAAATAAAGTCTTGCCCCAAGAAAAGTAGGCTTTTATTATGAACAACACAATTTTTTGCTAAAGCCAGTAAAAAATTTGCTTGTCACAATAAAAAAATTACGTAAGAGAATAGCACTGCCCATATTTTCAGCCTACTTTTCTTGGGGCCACAACACTTTTTTGAATGTGCGTCCCTGCTTTTGCCAGGTCATCTCCGTTTTAGGGTCTGAGCCTGTTCCGGCCTGCAGTATCTCCTTCCCTATTCAGCCCATATGCAAGGTCGTAGGGAAAAATACGTACCAAGCATCGACGGGGGAGAAAAAACGCCTTCTAGAGGGGTGGTCTTCGCATCAAGATGTCCACTGGAGACTATTTTTCTTTACAGTGTACGCCCCGGTGAGTAGGGGGTGAACAGGCGGGCACCCACAGAGTGACATAACTATGCGGTCATACCGCAGCCAGCAGGGCCTATGACTGCTGTGCCGGTCACTCTCTCCAATTTCACCAATGCCTCGCGCAACAACTGAATAAACATGAACCATATACAACAGTATAATTAAAGAGTTCAAGAAAATTATGAATACAATATACACGGAGTTACATTGAAATACGCGAGAAAAAAAATACAACACAAAACGTACTGTAATCTTTCCCGAGCGTGGAGTACCGCTGGATGTGGAGCGTGGGGTAGTCCCGATAAGGGCCGCGGGCCGTGGGGTGTTCCCAGGAAGCATCCGCGCCACTACACCATGAAATTTTAAATCACAGTTGATTTATGGTGGCACTTTCATAGCATGATCAGAGTCCTGCAGATATTAAGCGACCCGCCACGGCTAAGCCAAGTTAATTGTTTTGGGAATACATTTTTTACGCCACTCCAGCACACGATTAACACGGGATCCGACACAATAAAACTAGGCCAAGTCGAAGGACTTTGAAGGTTGAGTTGCGACGGACAAGTGCCCTCCGCGCAAGCGTTGAGGGTCCGCAAAAGGCGGGCGGATGCGCAATTTTTTGAAGTGCTTGATTTTCACCAAGGATATTAATGGAAATCTTTTATACTGCCAAAGAAAATGGAACTTTGAATATTTACCTGCCACATCCAATTACACGCTGCTACTTTCAGTTGAAGATATCATTAATATAATAATAAAATGTAAAGAGCGAGTTCCATTCTTATCACCAAAATCATTTTGTGTCGTATTTGGCCTTTTTTTCCCTTTTTCTTCCCCTCCTCCCAAGCGCTCCTTCGAGAAAAATCTTGGGGATGTCAACGACTCCCCTGAGCCTATGAGCACCCCGCCACACGTTCCTACGCTCCTGTTCATGTTCGCTGATGGGATTTCAAACACAGACAAATGCGCGTCATTTCTATCGCAGGCTCATGCGTTTTCAACGGCGTGATTCCTTGAATGGATGCACATTTTCCCCCGGCAGGCTTACGCGGGGGGTCCGTCACTCCAAAAAATTCAGTGTACATCGTTAAACAAAATCAGTAAAAAATCAGAAGAAAAAATCAAGAAAAATCAGGGGAAAAAGATCAGGAAAAAATCAGTAAAATTCAAGGAAGATAACGAAAAACGGAAAAAAAAACACAAACATAAAAATCGGTGTACGCCTGGATTTCTAGTGAAGGACCCCTCGGGCTCACGTGCCTGCTGGACGGGCCCCGGCCGGGGCCCCGGGGTGAAGCCCCGCGAGGCGGCCGTGGTGAGGGAGCCCCAGGGCTGGGCCGGCTGGGCCGTGCCCCCGGGGGCCCCGCCGCCCAGTGTAGTGAGCGTCCCCGGCCGAGGCGGGCGAGAGAGTGAGAGAGCGGCCCAGCGCCGACATGGACAAGGAAGGTAGGGGGCAGAGACAACCCAAGTGTGGGCATGTTACTCACTTCAACCTGTGAGAATTTCCACTCGCAATCGTGGAGAATTGAGTGAGGACTGAATTTTCATTGCATTTTTACTAAGTCGGGGGGTAGGGAGGGCAGGTGTGCAAATGGAAATTCAAACATTTACAAGTGTACTAATTTATACTTTGCAACATTTTACTGTATGGTTGTCCCTAGCATGGTTATTTTTCTGGACGTTGGGCTTTTCGGCGACTGTTCACGGGGCGATTTTAGCCAGACTTTTCTGGGGGGAGGGGGCGGGTCTATGATCCCCGCTGCACCCCCATTTTTTTTACGCCTGAAACCTACGGTAAAATCATCGTAAAATTTTCTAAGTAGATGGAGAGACGACGACGTCCACAGTAGACGAGCCTTGTGCACTGTTTAACCAAGTATGCAACTGTTCAACACTTGTAAGTGTGGAACTCCATCTTTATCACCTGAAAGTGCTTAACTCAACAGCCGTGAGATTGCAACTGCTCAACTGGCGTGCACATTAGAGTGTTGAACACTACGTTCCTCACTTTTAGGTGTTTGACTGTAAATTTGCATACTAAAGTGTTTAACAGTAAATTTGAACATTTAAATGTGTTTTAACTGAAGGGTTAAACATGCAAGTTTAGAAACCGTAAAGTGTTCACATTTACTCTTCAACACTTTTAAGTCGATACCTACAATGCAAATAAACGTAGTTCCCGACCCTCGGGGCAAACAAACGTCTGGGACCCTCAGGGCAGACTAACGTACTTCTGAGACCCTTGGGGCAGACTAACGTAGTTCTTGGTTAAAAAGATAGGAACTACGTTAGTCTGCCCCGACGGTCTCAGAAGTACGTTAGTTTGCCCCGAGAGTCTCAGAAGTACGTCAGTCTGCACCAGGGCTCGGGAACTACGTTTGTTTGCATTGTAGGTATCGAAGGATGCAATTTTCCAGTCAACACCATGAAAGTGTGCGACGTAGTAGTGTTACTCACTTCAATGTGCACGCCAGTGTAGCAGTTGCACACTTTGGTCCGCAGGAGTGGTGCGGACCGGCGCGCACCGCTACCACGACGGCACCCGGTACGTGGGCGGCTGGAGCGAGCGCGGCCTCAAGCACGGCCCGGGCCGCCTCGCGCTCCCGGACGGCACGCGCTACGACGGCGGCTTCAAGGATGGCATGTGTGCCGGCGTGGGCGTCATGATCTTCTCGGACGGCGCCAAGTGAGCTGCTGCATTGCACGCAAAAAATAGAAAGAAAAAATAAAAATAAAGCGCAGGTGTACTAATTTTGTTGTGGTAAAGGCGAAGCTAATTTTTAAGCTACGGTGCTTATTTTCTAGCTACTCTGCACTTTATCTTTACGCTGTTTCTAGTAGTGTTGAGCCGTGGTGTTAATTTCAGCTGCGCGATTTTTTTTTAAAAAATTATTTTTTGTGAAACACGACATGTGCGTGTAACGCTGCATATTACACAAGCTTAGATGAATTCCCATTCATGCACTGAGATAGAGAAGGAGATTAGCTTTTTACCAGTCCACAGACGGCGTGCTGCTGCAGTGCACCCCGGGCGGCGCGGCGGGGTGAAGGAATGTGGGCCGGCCCCGGCCCGGCCTCGGTCGCCACCAGCACCATCGGGCGATGCGGTGGGGCGGGGCGGGGCCGGGGCCGGGGGTGGGGCGGGGTGGGGCGGGGTGGGGCGGGGTGGGGCGGGGTGGGGCGGGGTGGGGCGGGGTGGGGCGGGGTGGGGCGGGGTGGGGCGGGGTGGGGCGGGGTGGGGCGGGGGTGGGGCGGGGTGGGGCGGGGTGGGGCGGGGTGGGGCGGGGTGGGGCGGGGTGGGGCGGGGCGGGGCGGGCCGAGGGGCCAGCCCCCAGCCCCGTTGAGGTGTTATCCGCCTCCCTCTATCCCCCTGCTCCTCGCCTCGCTCCGGCGCCTGGGTATTCACCGGCAGCGGCAGCGCTATCCGTCACAAATTAGTTGATAAAGTTTTACTCATTAGTTGCGCAGCTGCAAGTCGCAGCAGAGGAACCAGAACGGCGGCGCGGCGGGGAAAGGTAGGGGAAGAGATGCACTGTTGAAACCTGGCGAAGAAAAAGTTTGTGTAACAAACTAAATAGTTTGCAAGTAGGAAAGTATATTTGGCTGCTTCGAAAGTTGCGAAGTATTTCTTGCTACTTACAAACTATTCAGATTGTAAGGAGGAAAAAGTTCATAAACCTGCGAAGCGTTTGGAAACTTTATTGCTTGTCATGCGTTTGCTTTTTTTCTTGGCAAAGCGAAGCTTCCAATTTGTTTGCGGACTTTGTTCGCAGGATTTTAACAGTCTTGGACGAGGGGGAGGCGAGCCATTCCCTCGGCCGCCCCCACCCAACCCCCACCCGCCCCCCGCCTCTACACGCAGGAGACGTGTACGGCCCGCGGGCACACAGGGGGAGGGAGGGTGGAGGGGGGGGGATGAAACTCGCAGTCCACCCTGCTGGGCAAGGGACAGAAAAGATGAAAGGTGCGGAGGATTTGCCTTGCCGACACCTTGTCGCCTGTCTACCGCCTCCGCTGCGCAGGTACGAGGGCGAGCTGATGCAGGGCTGGTTCCACGGGCACGGCGTGTTCTGGCGAGCCGACGGCATGAAGTTCGAGGGCGAGTTCCGAGGCGGCCGCATCTGGGGACTCGGTAAGAGCGGGGTGCCCTGCATAAGCTCGTGTGTATAGCAGTCTCACACTAATTTAATATTGGATCAGAATAGAGAGGAACTTATTGGAAACGCAGAATTGAAGAGTAAAGATTGGAATGGGATATATAATTTTTAAAATCCTTCTTTTTTCCATGAAGGAGGAAAAATAAACTGGAAATAATTTGAGGAAAAATAAACTACATCAACCGCCTGCAAACTGTCTACAGTAAACGTGTGAGAGTAATGATTCTGGGCATTTGCAGCTGTGGAACCTTTGCCCCACAACTCTTACTGTAGTACACGGAGGAAAAAAATTAGTTAAAGACAGCAAATTTTTACATCAGAAACAATTTTTTTATCACCAGAACCATTATGTGTTCTCTGAAATTAACGTCAAGAAATGCATTTTTGATTTGTTTCACCCAAACAAAACATTTTATTTCAGTGACCAAATTATAGTTTTGGTGACGAAAACTTGGCTGTGACCTCTAAAACATCCGCGTCAGCAGTTGGAACCAAAACCAAAAACATTCGCTGTCTTAAAATTAACAGATCTCTTGGTCCGCGGGGAACACTTTTTCTTTTCTCCGCGTAGTTAGTGAAGTTCCGGTGCCCGGTCCGCAGGCCTGGTGACCTACCCCGACAACAGCCACGGTTTCCCGCGCAGCGAGGGTTTCTTCCAGGACTGCCGCATGGTGCGCCGGAAGTCCTGTCCCGAGGTGGTGCAGCGCGCCCAGCGAGTCGCCCTGCTCGCCCGCCGGCAAAAGGACCAGCTCGCGCGCGGCGCCTAGGCGCGCCTGCCCGCAGAGGCGTCGACACCGGCAATGCCCCCCCAACTTTTGGGCAGCAGGGGGCAGCAACAAGGGTCAAAATAATAGATAAGAAGCCACTACATTTAACCTTAAAACTCATCTAAAATTGACCCTAAGCTAGAAAAGAACAGAAGTTCGGCTCTGGCTTCTCGCTATCTTCGCTCGCGACATCCGATTATTCTTGTCCGCCTAGATGTTAGCACATATGACGAGTAACATGATGATGAATGTACTCTGGGAATATTTGAAGTCAATTTGACTCTGCAAATTCCGACTAATTCCTTAAAGTATTCTCGAAAAACTGCATTTTAATTAACACAAAAACTCATATTTTTTTCGCTCGCTTCGCTCGCGACACGCACGGAGCTTTACAGATATGGTTGGGTATTGTGTACTTTTCGAAGTTCGTTGAAAACGCTCTTTATCTTTCTAATTTTGCGGAAAATTCCATTAAAAAATTGAATTTACTCAATGTTATGCTTAAAACTTAGAAAGCACAAATTGCAAAAAATAACGGAAGCGTCAATGGCCCCTTGTAGATGGGCAACTTTCATAACATCCCTCGTTTTGACCCCTGAAAAATTGCCAGGTCGACGCCCCTGCCTGCCCGGCCCGAGACCATTATCGCCAAGTATGACCGAGTACGACCGGAAATACACTGTGAAAAATTTCGGAAGCGTTACGGGAAAATTTACCATGATTAATGTCGTAAAGTTACAACTTCCACACTGTTAAACTAAGTATGCACCTGCAAGTGTCAATTTCGACAGTTGTACTCTTCGTAAGTGTTCAACTCGACAGTTGTGCACTTGCAAGTGATCAACTGCCGCATGTAACACTTCCCTTGATGAACACTTGCAAGTGCACAACTGTCGAGTTGAACACTTATTACAAATGTGCAGCTGGCGAGTTTGACACTTGCAGTTGCACAACTGCTGAGTTTTACATTTCTACGTGTTAGACTGGAAGCTGCACACTTACAAGTGTTCAGCAGTTTCTCACTTGGTTTATTAGTGCGGTTGAATTGTCAGGATAATTTTTTTGCACCATGTGTCGACTTAATTTTCTATGATGAGTAAGAATTTACTGTCGTATATTTACGATTTTGTGTCGTATACACAAATTACGAAAGAAGTCGTAAATTTACGAATATTTTTTTCACAGTGTATTTGGAGCAGTAATAAGATTCCAACATGTGTTTGGAGTACTTACACTCACAAAAAATCTGAAGACTACCTTTTGCGAATTCGAAGACCAACTTGTAATAAAAAGATGCTCTTGCAAAACCCTGTACTTCAAAAATCATGTGTATTTTGATTTATTTTTTTTAAGTAATTGAATTACTCATTTCTTCTGCATAAAGTATCAATTACACTGTTAAAACCTTGAGAAGAAATGCTTCGCATTACGAAGAAAATCGTTCGTAAGCTGTGAAGCATTTGGCTGCTTTGTATTGCGAAGCCTTACGAAGCAGCCAAATTCTTCGCAACGCTGCGAAGAATTTCCTTCGTAACATAGCTTCGTAAGGATTTTACAATGTATCGGGCTGAAAGTGGGTTGACTTTGAGATAGTTCGTCGCATTTTACTCACCTGCAGCGTAGCTATTCGAGGAACGACCAACTCTTGTGTTTCAGTGTAAACTTCACGTTTAACTCGGTTTAACTTCTTTCTTATACTTTTTTGTATATTTCTTGCATTTTTGAACAAAGTTCATTGTATTTCTGTTCCTTCTTGAAATATTCGCTGTGTTTTTCGCGTCCTTCCGAAGTATTTCTGTGTTCGCGGTTTTTCCGCGGGCTACTGCCCCCTTTATCCTGTAAATTTTTTGGATGACTCTTCTCAAAGTTTCTACCGTACAATAAAAATCCATTGAATGTAAAAATGAAACTTGAAATAATTTCATGAGTACCATTATTATTCATGACGTAAGACCACTCTGCCTCTCCCCTCGCTGCAGGTCAACAGGTTGGTGGCTCCAGCCCCACAGAGAGCGCCCGGGGGGCCCCAGGGCACCGGAACCTCAACAGGTCACATGAGGGTCACGCACGCGACTAACACTGTGCACACCAACGGGCTCGCAAGTAGTGCGCAGTCAGCACGGTGCACAGCGGTGACCATGACCATTAGCGCTTGACGGGGATTTTTATTTGAAGTTTTTTTTTTAATGATTTTATTTTTATTTTTTAGTTTAAGTATTTTTTTAACCGGCCGCAGTAAAAAGGACTATTGTCCATATTTTAAGTGTAAAGCCCCCGGCCTGCTCACGCCGAGCAGTGTAAGACAATGGCTACTAAAATTTATACCTTGGGAAACCAGCATAAGTTCTAAGAACTAAACAAAACATAGGTGTAAATTGCGAACGAAACATTTCAAAATATTTAGGGATTTTACGACACGATATCGTGGTCTCAGTTGTACCATCTACTCTCATTATCAATTTCGGAAATTTCCGCACATTCTTTCCACAGTGTGGGCATACTACACCCGGCCCTGCTGGCAGGTAGTTTCTCCCACACACGAGATTAACTGAATATAGTTTGGCATGCTGGTCTCCGAGATGGATGTATCCATTATTAATGGGAATTTGACGCCTGCCGCGTTATTGTGGCCAGGCTGTGGGTTATCCTTTGGGGAAAAAGAGGGGGGGGGGGTGCGTGAAAGGATCCGAACCATCGGGTTCGAACCATCATGGCACTATGACATTGGCCCTGGCTCACTGAGACACTTTGAAGTAGAGAAAATCGGACCCTGACAAAACCAGGACGCAACTTCGCACCTTTGAAAAAATATGAAAAGAATCAATACGAGAACTACAACACTTCCCACAACGAAATATTACCAATTCAACTAATAGCTGTCGCAATGCTGCTCCTTTCCAGAAAAACTAACAATTTTACATAATAAAGCGCCCCGCCCCGTGTGTTCAGAGCACTTGCAGACAACATTACGATACATCGACTTCTGTCCTTAGCCCCATGCAGGTTGCAAGCGCCGAAGTCAACCTCGAAATATATTCACACCACCAAACCGGTCTAGGTGTTCCCTTGGGAAAGTTTCATGAGACTGAGTAGCTTTAAGAAGTGACTCCAAGGAAGAGAGACATAGACAAAGAGCGACGGAGTCTGACAGAAGGCGAGCTCTTAACAAATGGGGGTCCATTTGCCGTGGATACTTTTCATCGCTGCGCGTCTGGATTCCGCCAGCCTTCTTGTCCAACAGACGACTCGTTTTCGTCGTTCACCAGCTTCCCGGCGGCAGTCCTCTTCAGGAACTCCGAAAGCAGTTTACTTTTTTGTTCGGCCGCACAAATTGCGAAAAAGTATAAAGTATCTTCTGGATCGGAATTACGAGCCCCTTAAAATGCATTCGCATTGAGCAGGAATAAATATCATGAACGCGCCTAAGAATTGATTATCTTTCAATCTGTGAGATTTACAAAGACCGTGGGCGTGGACGAAAACAGGTACGCTCATGATCAATTAATGTATAAAACAGGTCACAAATTCAAAACAAATTCAAAATTTGTCTTATTTCCGCTTATTTCAATTATGTAACGTAGTCAGGAATAGAGCTCAGAAGTTTTTCTCATTGCGAGTACTGAATTTTATTTTTTGAAAGGTCGTAAACAGCATTATGCGGCTGGTGAGCTCTTTACTCTTAGGTGGAAAGCAAAGTATGAGAATCTCGCATCGCACACGTGCAGGTATGCGTACTTCCATTCGTACATCTCTATCCCTGCATGTTTTATAATTCCTGGGAAAATTCCCACCTGCCAGCGAATTGGAATTCACACACCTAGTGAGTGACCCGAGAGCTTTTCCACAGTGATATGAGTTTAAAAAAAAAAGAAATCAGGAAGCAAACACATCGACCACACTGGCAGCCAGGAGAGAGAGAGAGAGAGAGAGAGAGAGAGAGAGAGAGAGAGAGAGAGAGAGAGAGAGAGAGAGAGAGAGAGAGAGAGAGAGAGAGAGAGAGAGAGCGGGAAGGCGGGGTGGGGGAGATGCGTGAACAAGTGAGGCATACAGCCGTACGAGGCGGCGGCAGGGGTGAGTGTGCACGCCGTGGTGGTGGTGGGGAGGCACCCCCGCGCGCCCCAGTCTGTAGTGTGGCAGAGCGGGGGTGGGAGGCGAGGGGGGGGGGTTGAAAGCAGCTGTAGCCTAGCAACGGGAGGCGCCTGGGCCGCCAGGAGAGCGCAGCCTCCACCCCCTCGGCGCGCCGCGGCGTGGCGTGGGCGGCCAAACCCCCCCACCTCCACCCCTTCTCCACCCCCAGCCCATACCCAACCCCCCCACCGACTCGCAGCCCAGCCCCTCCTGTACCGCCGAGCCGGGCAGGCTCAGTTCCACTCGCGGCCCGCAGCCGTGCGCACGCCGCGACCGCCGCCCCGCCCCGCCACGCCCCGCCACGCCCCGTGTGGCGTCGTCCTGCTCCGCGTGCGGCCGCTCCTTGTTGTTGTTGTCTTTGTCGGTGCCCTACTGCTGTTGTTGTTGTCTTTGTCGCACTCACACTATCGCGCGTGCTGAGAGGATCGCCGACGACTGCGGCGGCGCGGCCTTCGGCGAGAATATATAGGATTCATACGGGGGAGGTGAGGGGAGGGGGGCGGTGAAGAGGAGACTCCAGAGCGGGAGACGAGGTGCACAGGTGAGAGACGGACCGCCCCGGACCGCCCCGGACCGCTCCATGGGTCACGACGGGTCACAGTTGGTCACGCCTTGTCACGCCTGGTCACTGTCACGCTGACCGGGTCTCTAGTTGGGCGTCGCTGTTACCTCTGGTCCCCTGTTCGTTCTCTCCCAGTTTCACCCCGCAATCGTCACTCCCGACCACCACCACCACCACCACCTCTCTCTCTCTCTCTCTCTCTCTCTCTCTCTCTCTCTCTCTCTCTCTCTCTCTCTCTCTCTCTCTCTCCCTCTCTCCCTTCCTCTCCCTGTTCCCCTCAACAGGAGGCCTCACCCTCCGGGCGTTCTGATTTCGCAGGTGGTGCTCTAGCACAGTGTTTATTTTGCTAGCGGCGGGCGGCGACGACTAAGGGACTCGGGGAGGGGGTGGTTCTATGGGTGTGGGAGTGTGATTGGGAGGAGGGGGGGGGGGGGGGCTGATAGGGGCTGATGGGCGTGGAGACCAGCGAACCCCACTTACAGCCTGGTTCCAGCTAGCTTAGCCTGCCACCGCCGCGACATGGGTGGTGCAGCTCACCTCGACCAGGTCTGCGAGGGCTGAATAACTCACGGCCGCGATGTACAAATGAGTACAGGAGTACATTCTGAATTTCAATTTCTCTGATTTCGAAAAAAATACTCTCTTTGTACAGTCTAAAGTTTTTACTACCAAATTTGCTTAACTACTGAGCTATTGTGCTCCTAGTATAACAAAACGTTGTTCTAGTATTATACTGACGGTGAAATTAAGTACTACGAAAACGTTTAGAATTACTAGGAAAAAGTTTACTAATACTAAAGAATTACTTCATAACTTATGACAGCACAAAACGCTTAGTAGTTACTAAGGAAATTTCGTTGTAATAACTTTAGAGTGTCATATAGATGCAAATTGGGCACATGCCCTTCTGAAAAAAAGATCTTTTAAGTAGTATAATTAGATTATTTTGTCAGCTGAGTACAGATGAGGTCAGCCTGAACTGAGAGAGCCGGGTTTTTCAGAGAATACGTTACAGTATTGCGGGTCTGACCATCAGCGGGGCAATGGCACCTTGCGGCTAGAATGGATCGGAAGACCCGCCGAGGGGTCCATCGCTCAGTTCAGGAGCGTACACGCGATGGCCGATCACCAGTGATTACCATCAGTTTACGGAATTATTTTAAGCACATTTTGAAATTTACGTCTTTTTGATCGCAAATCGTAAAATAGCGATAAGAATCTAATTTTTTTCTTTTTTTAATGGAACAACGGAAGAGGTCCTGAAATTTCGGTGTCACATCAATCGATGTGAGGCGACACTTGCTATGTAAGATTAGAGCTATCGTAATTTCTCTGCCATGTCGGAGCTCCGCGCCTTACGCAACACTCCACCGGAGCCAAACCACTCCAACCCACGCCGCGCCACGAGCCTGTCGGGTCAGTGACTTTTTCCTTTATCAAACAAGACAGCTGCAAACTCTGGGTGCAATTAATTAGCAAAGTTTTCTCGGTGTAATGAAATTTAACGGTAGCGGTGTGTGGCGCGGCAGAGAGTGAGTGAGTGAGAGAGAGAGAGAGAGAGTGAGTGAGTGAGAGAGAGAGAGAGAGAGAGAGAGAGAGAGAGAGAGAGAGGGGGGGGGGGGAGAGAGAGAGAGGTGGGGGAGGCAAAGCGGAGCTGAGCGCAAAGAAAAGGGTGAGGCATTTAACCAATCGAGCCGGGTGGCACACAGAACTCTTTCCCATTTTAGGAAACTCCTGACTAAACCAGACAAAACGGTATGGGCCTATTCAGCCACCTTTTCTCACAGTCCACCGAAGGGACCATCCACTATATTACTGTTCACAAAGTAAGATGAAGATGTGAATTTTCCTGATCCCATCCGAGGCCAATGATATTAGTAATTCAATAAGGAACAAAAGAATAATGACTGGTGTTCAATATCTGATAAGACAAAGAACATGAAGAACATGTCAGAAATAGATGGCGGAGTAAGTTGGGATCAGGGAAGAGAGGCGATGCGGGCTACAGGCCATTCCCTCTGATGATCGAATCGCACCCTAGGGCCATATTCTCCTTGTGTCTTTCTTCCTTCTTTCCTTTCCTTTCATTCATTCATTCATTCATACATTCATACATTCATTCTTTCTTTACTTCATACATTCATTCCTTTATTCATACATCCATTCATTCTTTTATTCATTCATTCTTCTATTCATTCATCACTGTTATTCAATTACTGTGACGTCACGTTCTTTTTCATGTGAAAAGTGTCACATTGTTTAAAATGTAATGTCACATTCTTTTCAATGTAAATCGGCCAGAATATGTGGGCTAATTTATATTGTCACATTCAAAAGAATGTGACATTAATATTAAAAGGAATGTGACATTTTTTACATGAAAAAGAATGTGACGTCACAGTAATTAAATAACAGTGATTCTTCTATTCATTCATTCTTCTATTCACGATTTAAAGCTTACGGTGAATTTCACTGTAAACTACGGTGAACTTGGCATCACCGTAACTTACGGTGAATTTTCACCGTAAGCTACGGTGAATGTCACCGTAGATTACGGTGAATGTCACCGTAGATTACGGTCATGCCCCCTGATTCACCGTAAGCTACGGTGAATTTCACTGTAGCTTACGGTGAATGTCACCGTAACTTACGGTGAAATCCACCGTAACTTACGGTGATGCCAAGTTCACCGTAGCTTACAGTGAAATTCACCGTAAGCTTTTAAGTGTGTTCATTCATTCATTCATTCATTCATTCATTCATTCATTCATTCATTCATTCATTCATTCATTCGTTCATTTCTTTCTTTCTTTCTTTCTTTCTTTCTTTCTTTCTTTCTTTCTTTTTTTATTTCTTCCTTTCCACCTTCCACTTTCTCAGACTTCATTCACTTCCGTTTACCAGAAACAGTAGGATGGAAATTTGATTTTCCTCATGTGTATGCCCTAGCAAAATTAAATTGTGTAAGCTATTACGTGTGTAGGCTACCTGATCAGAAATGTGGACAAGCACCATGAAATTCCTCATCCTGTTTATGAATCCCATTACCATGCAAAATGGACTACTTGTTAAATTTATTCTTAATGCAGTTTTCAGTCCGGGCCGTCGCGCGGCCCTCTCGCCGAGCCTCGACGCGTTCTCTTCGTTTTCAGCTTCTCCATCTCTCTGAGCCATTCCCCACTTTTTCCCTCTTTCCACGGGCAAATTAAATGCATCAGAGAGAGAGAGAGAGAGAGAGAGAGAGAGAGAGAGAGAGAGAGAGAGAGAGAGAGAGAGAGAGAGAGAGAGAGAGAGAGAAGAGGGAGGGAGGGAGAGAGGGGGGAGGTCACCGTCGCGATCGACCATCCCGCTATCTTCTCTCTCACTGTGTCGACAGGGCATTAAAAGGCGGGGAGAAGTTCATTTCAGACAACTGAAATCACATTATCCAGCACCGTATTCCCGTATAACAGTGGAAACACACGCTTGTAAACGCGTGTATAACGCTCACTTGCAGTGTTGCCACAAAAGTAGGCAAATTTCCCTCGGATACACCTGTGTGTGGCAGACGGGTATCTGTGCCTGCCTACTAGGCAACTGGTAGACTCATGTGTGGAGAGTTTGCCTGGTAGGCAAGCGGAGTTACCGGTCTGCCATACACAGGGTGTATTATTCGAGGGAAATCAGCCTACTCTTTTGGCAACGCTGCTCAGACTTACATGTAGCACCCAAATGTTTAGCTGTTGTGCAAAGGGAGCTAGATAAAAAGCTAGTATTATAATTACGGTGGAAAAAAAAGTAATACTAAAAGAATTTCTGTATAACTTATGACAGCACAAATGCTTAGTAGTTACTAAGCAAATTTGGTAGAAATACTTTAGAATGCACAGGAATGTTTAGCTGGGCGCGATTTCAAACAAATTAGCTGCAGAGTATCAAAAAAAATTCAGCAGCTCTTTTTTTTCCTTTCTTTTCTTTTTTCTTTCTTTTTTCTCTTTTTTTCTTGCTTTTTTTCTCTTTTTTCTTTCTTTTTTCTCTTTTTTCTTTCTCTTTTCTCTTTTTTTCTTGCTTTTTTTCTCTTTTTTTTCTTTATTTTTCTCCTTTCGCGATCGACTTACTGACCGGTTGGCTCCGTCCGCCCGTCCGTCACGCTGCACCGTTTCTGTCTGGCGACCACAGCCTTGACGTATAAAGGGAGAGCAGGCGCGCTCCCTCCTCCGCTTTCCGGAAAAGTTCGGTTTGAAAAGTTTCGCAGCTTAGCAATTCTACTACTACAACATGATGGGGCGGGCAAGCAAAAGCAACTTGGGAGCAGTAAACGTACTCAAGCCGTCTAGCTCTTAGCCGAGCGGGGCCCAGTCGGGTCGGGTCAGGCACTCACGAGAGAACACTCCCGCAAAACACCTTACACTCGACCAGCAGCCTTCATATCGTACATCGGCTGCCAGTAGGTATACGGAGGATACAATCTACCAAAAGGCTAATTTTTGCTTCACTCTGGAAACTCAAGTGTTCCTCAGCATTGCAGTGAAGTGTGTGATACGGGTCTACGGTCCTACGGTAAAAAGTGAGAGACCCGTATGAATCACACAGTTGCATGTGTAAGACACCCTACTGTGTCGGACTCAAAAAGTACACAATGTTCATGAAATGCGCCGAAAACGTATTACCGTAATGCATGCGCATTTCTACGCACATTACCCAAAGCGCGTTTGGTGCTTCTTGGGCTGTGTCGTCCAACGGAGAGAGAGAGAGAGAGAGAGAGAGAGAGAGAGAGAGAGAGAGAGAGAGAGAGAGAGAGAGAGAGAGAGAGAGAGAGAGAGAGAGAGAGAGAGAGAGAGAAAGAGAGAGAGAGAGAGAGAGAGAGAGAGAGAGAGAGAGAGAGAGAGAGAGAGAGAGAGAGAGAGAGAGAGAGAGGAGTACAGTGGCATGGGGACGAAGGGGGAAACAACTCTGAAATTTCTAAACACCTCATTATTCGGAAAACTTCAGATTTTATGAAAAAAAAAATCAAAAAATTAGGAAAATAAAGCTAAAATTCAAGTGAAAATTCACAAAATGTGTACACCACAATTCAGAGTTGTTTCCCCCTCTCATGGGGCTGAATCGACGCTACTGGTGATGTGGGGGGCTGCGGGGGGCTCGCGGGGGGTGCGGGAGGCTCGCGGGGTCTGCGGGGGGCTCGCGGAGGGATGGCCCGGCTGGCTGCGTCTTTTCTCCTTTAATCTGACAGAGAGTGCGGAGCGAGGTGTGCGCGCGCGTGCGTGTGACGGGCTTAGGAGAAGTTCCGCGAGGCTCTCTGGGGAAGCAGCAGAGGCACAGACCCATATGGGCTGAATATCGATGATGAAGATGTGTTTCCCTTTCTGCTGCTCAAGACATTATTCTCCTTTCACTTTCAGAGGCCATGTTCGCGTGATCGCCGGACCGGCCGGTCCCGGGAGCAGCCCACATGGATTACATCCGGGAGTTCGACATCCGGCTCGACCGCGAGATGTACTACGCGGGGGAGACCATCGTCGGGCATGTCTTGCTCGACACGGTCGAAAACTTCAAACTGCGAGGTGAGTAGCCTCCATGCCTATCAGTGTGAGAGATTTTTGCACCGTCAAATATTCCATGAAAGAGATATCGTACAATTACAATTATTCAAGCGTGTAAATTCACAAGCACTGCGTGTCCAACTGGAATCAAACGACGAGCAACAGCGGGAGGCTGGAGATGTACGACGAACATTTTGTAAAGGGTAAATGACAAAAACGCACATCTACAAAGATATTTTTCACAGTGATAGGGTTAACAGATCTTTGGTTGAAATGTTATCTTGAAAGCATAGAGAATACTGAGTACTATATCCTAATATATTAGTAAGGAACTGCCCGGCTTTTTCTTGTCGGAGGTCTCCATACTTTGGTGAAAACGGATTCATCAGTTCAGATATCCGTAGTAAATGGCGAGTTCTGCAGAGGTGTACGAGCACGGTAAAACTGGCTCTCGGTTTTCAATACGTTTTGGAAAAAACAAGACTAGGACGATTTCGAAGACATTGCTCTTGGTTTTCAAGACGTCGTCTTGAAAAACTGCAATAATTTCCAGACAGCGTCTTAAATTCGAAGGGTATGTCTTGGAAATCGTACGAAATGTCTTGAAAATCAAGAAAGATACTTTGAAAACGAAGGCGCCAGTTTTACTGCGAGAAAAATTAAGTTATGGCTGCAAAGGGCGCCTTAGTACGGAACGTTCCAGAAATATTGCTAACAGTCTTTCCCCTGTCGTTAGTCATACGAAGTCTATTAACTTTCCTATCACTTAAGATAAGATGAAAATCAAACAACGGACTTTAGTTAGAGAATATTCGTACTTGAAGAATGCACGTTCCGACCGTCAAACATCTGTTTTTGACCTTCCCCTATTATTCATTCCGACATGATTCCGTACTTAACCCGAACTTAACCTCTCAATTTTTACAGAGCAGATCTAAGCTGCTTGTTTAACTCCATTCAGAGAAATGAATAGAGCGTAACAAATATACCTACACGTGAGCGACGCTCACACACGTTTGGTTTCCAGTGTGGAACTGGAGCAGGTGGGGTGTGCGTGAGCGCTGGAGCCCTGGAGCCCTGGAGCCCTGGAGCCCCCCGGGTGCGGCCGCTCGGGGCCGCTGCTCCCTCTCTACCCTCATCCTCGTCGAGAGATAATTCCACAGAACAACGTACCCCCCCCCCTCCCGCACCCCCACCACTCCCTCCCTCTCCCCCTCTCCCTTCCCTTCTCCAGTCGCGCGGCTAGCCCTAAATCGCGTTCCAGTGTCGTTAGGGGGGGACTTGGACCCCAGGCCGTGGGGCAGTGGCGGCTCGTAGAGGGGCGGAGGCCGCAAGACATTTACCGTCACTTCTCTGCAAAACCAACAGTCGAGATGACACAGTAAATCGAAGAAAGTTTCTCACTCCGGCGAAAGGGGTGTCGTGACTGCAACGATAGTACACTGCAAACCCTCGAATCCTATTCCTCACCCAAAAGGAGTTAGGACACTTTTCTATGCTCAAAGGGAGTGAGAATTTTTAACCTCACTTGCTTCGAGCGAGATATTATTTAGCCTCACTTTATTTGAGCACGACTCCTACTTTAGTAGGGTGAGGTCACAATTTTTTTTCCCAAATCGAGCGAGGACAAAACTGTCACGCTCCAGGGAGTAATAATGTAATTTCACTCAAACTCTCTCTCATTTGGGGGCGAGAATCAGCTAGTAGATTTTCAGTGTAAGTACACAATCAAAGGCCTGTGTGCACTAAGGATGATTTTATATATGCATTCTACGTGGAACAGCCACGTTTCGACTATTTTTTAATGTCTCCGTCTTTTTGATTCCCAAAATTTGTCCATCTTTGAAAAAAAAAATGCTTTAAAGCAGAAAGAAGGAACGAAAAAAGTTTAGCACAGGAAGCGTCCGTTGTTCAGCGTTCAGTTCTCAGTGTTCGAAGGCATTACCTCATGGGGATAGAGGCCATTTGGAAATCCCTAAAAGAAGCGGAGATCTTAATAAATTTTCAACAGTTCCTGTCAGAATCCTTTTTTGCAAAAGCAGACAAAACTTTGAGTAAACCGAGCCTTTCCCATTCCGTTTGCGGAGTTCCATAATTAAATGCAAATACACTCATCGACTGCCTATGTCCGCAGGGCTGGTTTCCCCCTCGCTGGGCACAGTTAAAGCCCGGGTACAGTTAGGTGGTAGAAATCCTTCGACATTATTGTGAGTGAAGCACAATTATGAAACAGTGAAACAATTTAAAAATAAAATAAAATACTGTGTTGCTCTAGTGAATCAGAAGTATAAAATTTTCAATTTTTAACAAAATAAAAATCTCAATTCCGAATTGAGGTTGGAAGAAGATGATATATACTTTTTATACTGGAGGGTGAAAAATTTAAGTCGTCGAAGCAGTATTCCTATTTTTATAGCTAATAGGAGAAACTTGCCAGCTGACACATTCACCTTACAAGTTTGCTGGTACTCATGTTTTAAGTGTAGGTGCTGTGTTCTAAGGCATCGTCTGCTACTATAGTATAGCTATGTGTGTTTACCGCCCCTCCCTTTTGGCCCGCTGCTCCAGTTCGCGAGGTGCTTTTGGCCGTGCGCCCAGCGATCGTCTGGCAGGGCGTGCGCCCCGCACCGGGTCGCTCTTAGCTGCGGGGTGTCAGTGATGGGGGTTGTCCTCATTGAGCGGAGCGGTCCGTGGAAAAAGGGGGGTGGGGGCTGCTCTGCAGATGTCATTGTGTGGGTGTGGGACGCGAAAGAGAGGGCACACCCCCGACCCGAAATGAAAACGCGACAACTGTTTGCTTGTGAAGTAATAAACCTGGACAATGGACCTCATCATCAAGAGATTAAAATAATGTCCGAGTTTAATTAAAGTTAAGCATTCCATAGGATTCAGAGAATCTGTGCAATTAGTAATCATCATTTTTAAATAAAAATAACAAAAATCAAGGCCAATTTATAATGAGCCCCCCCCCCTTCCCCCCCACTCTCTCTCTCTCTCTCTCTCTCTCTCTCTCTCTCTCTCTCTCTCTCTCCCCCCCCCCCCCCCCCGCGCTCCTCTTCCTTGTCAGTGGGTCAGGGAGATCGATCACGGCCCTATTAATAAACGTCTGAACTCCCTTCCCACTCCCGACTCTCTCTCATCTGTACAATATCCACTGAGAGGCAGCGCGTTGCATCAGACAAGCTCAGGCTTGTGGTACACAATCATTAAAATCACCATCATATCTTTAAACGGCACCGCAAGAGAAGTCCGCGGACTTTAGGGTCGTGCTGAGCAGAATTGCACTGTATAAAAAATGAGTCTTGGATACGGAGCTTGTCACGGCGTTCCGTACCCCATTTTTCGGAAAGGGAGTACGGAAATTTACCGTACCTGGCCACCGTACCTACCATTTTTACATGGGCTAGCCTAGGGAATGGGGTACGGAACGCCGTTAACAGTCCGAACCCAAAACGGACACCGCCGGAAAAAAATTAGCGGTAACTTTTCCGTACCTTGGCACTGTATCCCCCTTTTTTTTACATGGGCTCTTATGGAAAGAGGGTACGGAACCGAATGTACGGAGACACCGTAATCTAAATAATAACGGTATATTTCCGTATGGACGACCGTAATTTTTTTTTACAGTGTGGATATAAAGCAAGTGGGTATTTTAGGTGAGTGTACATTTATAGCTTTCGTTCGTTCGTTCGTTCGTTCGTTCGTTCGTTCGTTCGTTCGTTCGTTCGTTCGTTCGTTCGTTCGTTCGTTCGTACGTTCGTGCGTTCGTTCGTTCCTTCGAACAATTCTTAAAGAGATAGCCCCATGACTTCAGTGACGTCTTTTCACTTGGGCTCAGCTTTTCTCCGTCGGGGGGCTTCCTGACTTCCACTGATCTTTTCTGAATTTTTCTGTATCATGCAAGGTACATAACTCTGTTGGATTGTTACCCTCTCGGGTTTTCTAGTGCAGTAAGAGAGCTGGCAGCAATGTCAGACTGACACATGAGTGGGCATTCCCCCGCCGTGCCGAGGCATCCCCGTTGGATGGAGGGGCAGAAGCGCCTGTGAAGTCAAGCGTAGGCAACCCGCCCGCACGGGTGTCCTGCGCTGCCGCGCTGCCTACCCACAGGCGGACTGAAACTGAAGCGCCACGACCTCCGTGAAGCTGGCCCCACCCATAGCACCCATAGTCGTACAAATTCAACCGATAGTGCCATGTTTTACGCATCAGTAGAGTTGCACTGGAGATTTACACGGGGAGAAATAAAAGTTAGTTCCTCGGACCAAAATTTTAGTTAATCTTACGTCAACAAGTCTTTCTTTGTTCCAAACGTCGAAACGCTTTATTATCAGAAACAAATTTTTGTCACCAGAACTATAATTTGGTCGCTGAAATTAACGTGCTAGTTATAAGAGTGAAACCAACAACAAAAACATTTTTGATCTGTTTTCATCCTTGTAACCAACACGTTGGCTTAAGCGACCAAATTATATTTTTGGTGGCAAAAAAATTGGTTCTAACCACTAAGGCGTCCACATTTGGATCCAAAAAATATTTCCTGTCGTAAAATTAACTAAAATTTTAGTCCGGGGAACTAATTCCTTTTCTCCGTGCAGATGCAGTGATGTTTGCACCTTTTAGCCTGTGTAGGAAGTTCAAAGATTAAGTTAAGTTGTGCAGTTGAGCAATGAAACTCCGAAGAAAAATTAAGTATCCTGTACTTTACTCAAATTTTAATTTACGACAAAAATTATCAGCCGTCCTTGCGGGTAATGCAAGATCCGTAATAGAGTAAGGACTGGAAGGTGTCCACGGACAACTCGCGAGTTATATTGATTGAAGCAGAGGCCCAAAGAACGCAAAGTGCGGAGAGCTCCCGTGGTGCAGCCTGGAGAGTACTGAAGCCGGCGCGATAGCTCAGCAAAGAACTGCGGCACAGAGCCGAGAGATATCCGATATTGACCCGGTCTTCTAATGCTAACAAGCCGGCTCATCGCAGGAGGGGAGGAAAGGAGAGAGGGGAGAGGGGTATGGAAATGAGCTGAGAATCTGAATCCTATCGTGGACATCTTTAACACACAAAAAAAATTGGTCGTGACAATCATGCATTGTTTTAAAACATTATTTTTAATATGTGCTTATAAAGTTGCAGGCATTATATGATACGGCAAGTCTTTCCTTTCCTGCGAGAGGAGAGAGAGAGAGAGAGAGAGAGAGAGAGAGAGAGAGAGAGAGAGAGAGAGAGAGAGAGAGAGAGAGAGAGGAAGAGGACAAAAGAGAAGAAACGGTAGAGGGCACAGGAAGCAGTAAGCAGGAAGGGCCATAAAACGAGAGGTTTTGGAGAAGAACCAAAACGAGTTAAGAGAGATGAGAGAGTGGGGTGGAGCGGGACCCTACCCTCGCCTCGCTGCCTGGACCAGCGTGTCACCACTGTGAAAAATATCTTCGTAGATTCACCATTTATTTTGTAAATTACGAATTACGAAATATGTTGTAAATTTACGACAACCCTTTTTTGCTCGTAAATGAATTTCAAGTCGATACACTCTAAATGACCATGGACTTTTATTGTTACCAGCTCCTGGACTTTTTTAAGCATGCCTAAGCCGGATACAATATTGTGTGTAGTTAGTTAAATTTTTGAAAATTTTGTTACTAGCTAGTAACAAAATTTTCATAAATGTTACTAACTATACACAATAATGTATCCGGCTTAGGCATGCTTAAAAAAGTCCAGGAGCTGGTAACAATAAAAGTCCATGGTCATTTAGAGCGTACGTAGTGCTTCTAATTTTAAGATATTGAATTGTAATTTTACAACTTCATTTCGTGGAAATTTTCTCGTAAACCTATACAGCAATTTTTCGCCTGCCTGTGCAACGCCCTCCACCGCATTGGAAACCCAAGGGTAAGAATGTCACACACCATCACCATCAGGGTGTGTGAATTTCCTCTCACATTTCATGTGCGTGAATCTTTTCACTGATATTTAAAGCTAATGTCGCTCACTTAAATGAAAGAAAAATATTTACTCGCTTGCATGTGTGCGAATTAAATTTCGCTCACATGTAGGAGAGCAAATGAAAATTCGCTCATTTGCAGGCGTGTGAATAAAGACTTACCGCTCTTAAATTTGCTCACCTGCAGGTATGCGAATTTTCATTCGCTCATCTACATGTGAGCGAAATTTTATTAGCACACCTACAAGTGAGTGAATACTTTTCTTTCATCGAGGTGAGCGATTGAACTCACTCATCTGTAAGTGAGAGATATTCGCACACTTGGATTTCCAGAGAATTTGGAAATGCACACCTCAAGGTGTGAATTTTCTGGGGAAAATTCCAAACATAATCACTTTGCCAATGACTGCTAATTGAAAAGGACAACCTCGCGCTTACAACTTTACAGCTCCAGGGCAAGTCTCTCAGGAGAAGGGGGTTCCCCCCCCCCCCCCGCCTCGGCGTGTGGCTTGCACGCGCTCTCTGCCGCGGTCGTTTGATGAGTTATGGTTTGTGTCAACACGTCAAGTTGGTGGTGGCGATCATCAGTCACTGTGACGCACCTCTCTGTCTCTCCGTCTCCCCACGTCTGACTCTCTCTTCTCTCTCTCTCTCTCTCTCTCTCTCTCGCTCTCGCTGCTGTTATACTTCCCCGCTCTCTCCATCTCCTTCCTTCCTTCCTTCCTCTAAATTGCTCGTGTACAAGCAGGTGCTGTATGAAACACTTAGGCAGAACTGAGCTGTAGAATCAGTACAGCAACCAACCTAGTTTAAAGTTCACGCATCCCTGTTTCACTGACGAAAACAATTGCAGGTTTGACGGGAATTTTTTTTTCAGGAAACGCGTTTGTACATTCACAGCTCAAAATTTTAAAATTCCTCAATTCTCTATACTCATAATTGACGATTCAGACTGGGCTTTCGTAAAACTGTTAAAATACGCGGGAAAAATGAAACTAAAACCGGGAACTCTGTTCACACAAATTTGTAGACTGTACGCATTGTTTCGTTTGTACGCACACAGGAAAAACAAAGGTGCTATCTAATGCCTTTTTAGGGGCGTTTGTAAAACACTGCCTTTACAAAGGCGCTATTAGCCTCTAAAGGTGCTATTTACGGCTGTTTTAGTGCCTTTCCAAAGGCGCTATTGCAGTAGTGCCTTTGAAAGGCATTATGTCGCACCTTTGCTTTTCCAGTGTACGTATACAAACGAAATAAATTCTATAAATGCTTACCCGCTCTACTAAAGAAGCTAGCATTGTTCCGCTACTTCAGTTCAGAATAATAGGAAGACAAAACTGTCATCGCTGTAACCCTCTTCAGATAACAGCACCAAGAAGAATCTCTCTCTCTCATACCCACGTTGTGCGTCACCCCCGCCCCTCCACCCCTTTCATCTCCGTTTGGCTCTTGGCTTGGTTCTCATGCCGACATTTTTACTGTTGTTGTTGTTGTTGTTGTTGTTGCTCTCGGTGTCAGTGTCACGTTGTTTTCGTTTTTTCTTTTTCTTTCTTTCTTCTTTTTTTGACGGGAGCGGTTGATGCGCCTGTGTTTGTTCAGGTTTGGAAGTGGGTGGCGTCTCTGAAAACAAGCGTGTGTAAGTGCTTCTGTATATGTTTGCGTGCGTGTGCGTTTGTGTGTGTGTATGTGCTTGTGTGTGCGGTTTTGCGCGAGAGAGAGGGAGGTCATTGGCAAGGAAACCTATATCTGTGTGACTCTGAAGGAGTGGGACCGCCTGTGAAGTGCAGGGTAGGCATAGGCAAGCCACCTCATCTTGGGGGGTGTATTACCTTACTTACATATGCTCTTTTACGTAATTGCACCTACATAGCGCGTTGCGTATTCTTCAATAACATGGCTGCACAGTTTGTTTTTTCTTCGACTGAACAAATTTCGGGAGCGAGTAGGAGTGAGGTAGCGTTTTGGACACTTTGGGGTAGGAAATAAAAATTGGACTCGAAATTGGCAGTGGTAAGGCAAATTTAAATTTGAAAACATAATCAGTAAGGAAGGCAACCCATCTGCATTCCGGAGCCGGGTGGGCGTGAACATTTACAGCTCTTTAGAAGAGCTTAAATCTTTAACACGCTGTTTCTCGGATCCTGGTGAACATTTCGAACAACCCATTACAGATTCCTTAACAGTCCCCAAGAGTTCGTAAATTTCCCTGGGGGAAACGAAAGTGAGGAGTAAGGAGACAGCGGTGACCTTTTTTTTTTCCATCCGTTTGATGGATCCGCATAGAATGTCCCTGCTGAGCTGTAACATTGTGCAACCCACGCCGATAGACCCGCACCAGACCGGACCGACGGCGGCCCCTCGGAGTAGGGGAGTGAGGAGTGGCAATCCTAGCCGGCACGCCCCGCCATGCCTCGCCACGCCCCGCCACGCCCCGCCCCGCCCCACCCCGCCGCCTGGCGCAGTGTACCGCTCTACCCTAGGCTTGGCACGAGGCTTGTCTGCGATCGAATTGCTCTCAGACGGCGTAAAACGTGTGCCATAAAGAGGATCTTTACTGCTCGGAGGGAAAAGATGACGATGAGGGAGGGGTGTATGGAGTGCGGGCGGGCGGGGGGGGGGAGGAGAGGGGAGCAGACAGACAGACTATTCACAACAACTTCGTCTCCTCAGCATCAGTGCCGCCCTATGCGTCGGACCGTATCAAAGAGAGGTAGGCATTTTGGAACCGATGGCCGATGGCGTGGTGCGCGAGGCGCGAGGCGGGAGTCACTTCAAAAAATCAATGTACGGCGCCCAAAAAATCATTTGAAAAATCACCCCAGAAAAAATCAACAAAATCTAAATAAAATCAAGAATAAATATACATAAACATCCGAAATATCGAAAGCAAAAAACTTTTAAAATATCAAAAGTTGTTTTTTTTAAATCATTTTACACATTTTGTGTGAGTGATACCCCCCTCGGCATGGTGCGAGGTGCGAGCTAGCGGTGCAGGGCGCCTGTTAGGTAGACACTACAACACCCGGAGAGCCGGCGGGTGGCCTAGCCTCCAATCCACAGGCGCTCTCCCGGCGAAGGGGTTAGAAGCTGGGCTCCTAGTTCATTTTAAATTAAAACGTTCAGCCCTGCAGAAGCGCACCATGAGAGAAGGCTCACGGAAAACTGGAGTGAGGTGTGAGGTGTGAGATCTGCTCAGCCCAGATCAGCGAACTCCTCTCCGTGAGGCGAATACTTTTGAGATAAAGATACCGCAGATATTTTTGTCTCCCTTTATTGCTCCTGATGCAATCACCTCGGCAATCACCTCATCACTGTCTCGTCACTTTTAGTCCTCATACTACCATATGTGTCGAATTCTCTCAAACCTGCCCGTTCTGACTATAGTGTTCGCTTGCAGCGGTCCGCGTGGTTCTCCGGGGGAAGGCCCATGCCGAGTGGAAGGTGGTCCTCAGTGGGGACCGGAGAACTGTCAAGGACGACCAGTACTTCATCGACGACCGCGCCATCATCTGGGGATCAGGTAAGGACAGAGAGATGCAGAAGCAAACACGTACCCCCCCCCCCCCAACCAAATTGCCAGCTCCGCTTTACTACGCTTTACTACGCTTTGCTACGCTGGCAGCTCTGGCCGCGGGCGGGGGCGGCTCTGCTTGCTCTCCACCCAACCCATTTCTCTTGAAAACGGTAAAAGTTAACGATGTACTACCGTGAATACAGCCCTGATTTCTGCTTCGCTCCACTAGCTCTTAAGTGGTTAGTTATTCGACGAAGTAAGGCACGGCGTTTTATTGTCTTACAAGGGTTAAAGAAGAAGTAGTGTCTCCCAATCGAAAATTCGTCGTGCACGAGAAAAATACTTGCAAGATACTCGCTATGGTTCGTGAAGGAGCTGGTGACAGCTCGCGGAAAAGATCCAAGTACTCGCTATAATACTCGCGGTTTCCCGCCGATATACTCATGAATACTCGCGGATGCTGGACACTCGCGCAACTCGTTGTACGTCCGCTTGAAGTGTAGAGGACCTAGGGAAAACGTAGCCGGGTCCGCCTCCATCCGAATTAATATATATTTTTTTTCTTTAAAGGAACAATAGTGGGCTTTGGCACACTTGATCGTAAAATTACAATGACTATTTAAGACAGTGCTGCGTCCTTCTTGTCGTTGCAGACAAACCCGACGGCAACGTGCCCATCCTCCCCCGAGGCCACCACCAGTTCCCTTTCAAGTTCCAGCTCCCGGAGTCATCCCTGCCGTGCTCCTTTGAAAGTAAACCAGGCTTCATTCGCTACTACATCAAGGTGAGTCTCACGGGCCGAGCGCGACCAGCGCGAGGCGTCACGCAGCGACGAGGGGGAAACAACTCTGAATGTTGCTGTACAGATTTTTTGAATTTTTGTGAATTCTCGGGAATTTTTGTGAATTTTTATAGAATTTTTCTGAAATTTACTTGAATTTTACCTATATTTTTGTGATTTTTTTCTAAATTTTTCCTGACTTTCCCTGATTTTTTTTTCTGAATTACGAGGTGTAGAAAAAATTCAGAGTTGTTGCCCCCTCGCGCAGCGAGCATTAGGCAAGGAAAATCGGCGTTAAGTCACGAAACCGCGTTTCCCACAATCTGGGACTTTTTTTTTCTTTCTTTTCACGCTTTGCTGCCCGTGCCACTTAGTATATCTTTTGTGCTCCGCGGTGAGAGAGAGAGAGGGGGGGGGGGTGTCGAGGGGCGGGGGGGGGGAGGCGGAGTGGAGAGCAGAAGGGATGGGGAGGGCACGGGGGTTCTCAAGTGCACTTTCCTGCTGTGCAGTGTCGGCACGAGTGTCTTTCCGAATACCCTTTCCTCTGTAGGCAGGGATAACCTGACCCCCCCCCCCCCCCCCCACTACCCGTACTACGTCTCGCACTAAGAAAAGGCTGTGAGGAATTCCACAGTACACCGCACCCTGCAACTCTGAAGCTTACGGCTTACGGTCACTTTTCATCATAGGCTCCGACGAAAGGCACCGTGAGCTACGATGGTGCCCCCTTCTGATTTTTTGATTTACCGCAATTTACCGCAAGATACAGTGATGCCGGTTTCTTTCCACACTGTGAGAAAAATATTCGTAAATTTACGTGGTTTTTTTTCATACTTGACGTTTACGACACGGAACCGTAAATTTATGACTGCAGTCGTAAATTTAAGAGAGCAAATTCTTGACCGTTGAAGGAAACTAAGTCGACACAAGATGGCAAAAAAATATTTGTAACTATACCACTCAAAGTCATAACTTTACGAAGTATGTCATGGAAATTTTTTCCGTATAACACTCACGACTGATTTTCACAGTGCAGCAGGTTACAGCTAAGGGTCTACCACTTCAAAAAATCGCGTACGAGGATTATAATCAGTCACGGTTATGGTGATTACCAATGATTATTTGAGTTATCTTTAACATATTTACTGATTGATGGCCAGTAATCACGCAACTTTTGGTCAAATTTGATAATATTTCTCCATATTTGTCAAAATTTGTCAATTTTTGGAAATTTTCCATGATTATGTGATTATCAATAATTATCTAGAGGGGTGTACAAGGATTATGGAAGTAAGTGGTAGACCCTTGGTTACAGCATGGTTCCAGAGCAATTTCCGTGAGATTTTAACAGTGCATAGGCGCTCGCTCTGCTCCGCCGGGCCGGGTCGGGCCGGGCCGGGGGCCCCTCCACCTACCTATAGTGCACCCGACTGGACAGCAGCGAGTTGCGATAAATCCGCACACGAGCCATAAAACGGCCAAAGACCAGCTCTCCCCCCCCCCCCCTCTTTCCACCCAGTCATGCGGGGGATCGACTCGCACTGGAGTTGGGGGAGAGGAGGTGGACCAGGGACGGAGAGAGGTCAATAGGGCTAGGTAGACGTTACCCGTAAACTAGGATTAAGTATTAATTTCTACGACTGCGTAAATGTGCTCTCGCGATACACGCTCAGCTTTAACTGACTTTTTACACTGTTATGTGTAAAGACAATGAAATTTTTCTATACATCATAGATATTTGTTTACAGACCTATTAAGCTAGAGAGAAACAACGTCAAGATATAGAAATTTAAGTGACATAATATATGGACAGAAATGTTTATTTTCGGGAAGTACAATCTTCTTGTTGTACTACTATACTGAACTACCATAGAATAAACACGTTTGTCCATTAAAATGATATTTTTCCATATAGTTTCGACTTTTTCCTCGCCAGAAAATGCTCTGCAAATCTTAGTGTGTTAGTTTGCCACTTTAAACTGCAAAACTAAAGTTCTGCAGTTATAACTGCAGAACTTTTTTGTTCTACAGTTATAACTGCAGAACTCTTTAGTTCTGAACTTATAACTGCAGAACTTTAGTTTTGCAGTTGAGAGTGGCAAACTACTACGCTCTGTGAACCAAAAAAATATATTTTGCAGACAAACTTCATCATTCACCTATGGATATTCCACTTTATTGTGAAAATAGTTCATTTCAATTCTGAGAGTGGAGGGAGTTACGCGTCTGGCAGGAGGGTAACTCGCTGCGGGCTCGACATGACATCCCAACTCTCAGCTCGTTACTTTACGCTTCATCTGCAGGTAAAAGGGCATGTGCCGCTATTTGATGACATCCCTTTTGATCCGCAGGTCACGGTGGACATCCCCTATGCGTCACCTCCACAGGGGATCAAGTACTTCACCATCATCGGACCGCACATTGACTGCATGGACGACCAGTACCTCGTGAGTCAACGCATAAATGCAACACGATGAAAAATAGTTGTACGCTCTAAACTTTCTACAAAGATTTTTTTTTCGTAGAACACTAAGAATTCTGTGCAACCGTACTATACAATGAATTTTCTTGTATTACAAAAAGTTGATCTTTGTACTACAAGGAGTTTTCTTTGTATTACAAAGAAAATTTTGCTTTGCATTGGCTTTGTATTACGGTTGCACAGAATTCTTTGTAATACAAGGAATTTTCTTTGTAAGAGATTGAGAAAATTTTCTACAAAGTGGAGCTGTAAAATTACGATTCTGTATCGTAAAGTTACGAGCACTACCCTCGGCCTTGAAATTCAATGACGAGCCGTAAAAAAATCGCCTCATTGGCCTTACAACGAAGCATTCAACCGTGTTCGACAGTTATGTTCCACCACTCCCGTAAATGTTTGCCTGTTGAATACTTGTCGTCACAGTGTGGCGGCGACATCACTGTGAGAACCACACAGATGTCGTCAACTTCGGTACGCCTCCGCATATGGCGTGATAATACCTAAAATAATACCTGAATGCTACGTTTACTGCGGGTAATATTTCATCGATATTACACATCTTTCTTGCTTGACTAGGTCAATACCACTGTGACAAAAAGCTGCAATTTAACTACAATTTTTTACTGTTATTTCGAAGTACAATAAAATATTGTACTAAAATTGTTCCCGGTATAGGGTAAATTAGTGATGTACGGCAACGAAAACCGTAAACCGTTAATTCAAAACCGTTGTTTAGTTGTATGAGGTACGGTCTTTCTCACAGTGACATTGTGTAACTACCACGAGCCGGCCCATAGGCTATTTAGGGAACGGCTCGGATAGCTACTAGGGATGTAGCCCAGTTATGCTCTGGGGGACCTATAGGTGATTAGGGTGATTAGGAATGCTCATTTCACAGGGGCGCTGCCTACAGTGCAACAACATGCGCTAAGGGTCAAAACATACCAGCCTTATTTCAAATTCCTCCGTACCCGTTGGTAGTGTGTAGACGACCCCTCATGACGAGAACCTCGTCTAACCTCAACCTCCCCGTCCCCCGACCAGCGCGCCACTCACAGCCGGGTGCTGAGGGTGCGTGGGGCTGGTGGGGCGCGGAGCTGGGGGTGGGGGTAAGGAGTGGGGGTAAGGAGTGGGGGTGAGGGGTTGGAGGAGGGGTTGGAGGAGGGGAAAGGGTTGGGGATGGGGGTGAGAGGCTGAGGCGTTGGGGGAGGATTGGGGGTGAGGGGTAGGGGTGAGGGGTGGCTATGTGGGGTGGGAGTGAGGAGTGAGAGGCTGAGGGGTTGGGGGAGGATTGGGGGTGAGGGGTAGGGGTGAGGGGTGGCTATGTGGGGTGGGAGTGAGGAGTGAGAGGCTGAGGGGTTGCACCGGAGGATTGGGGGTCGCGGCTACAGCGTCCTGTCACGACGGGACTGTAGGTGGTGTCGAGTGGGTTAGGGGAGGGACAATGTGGGAGGGTAAGAGGGGGGGGGGAGTAGGTGGGCGACTCACCGCCTTGCCTTCACTTTGTAAATACCCAAGTACGCGAGTGTCACTCGCTTGCAGGCCAGGCAGGAGTGTGCACTCTCGTTCTTCCGAATGAAAAGGAGTGCAAACATTTTCAGAATAGGAATAGGGTATTCCGCAAAACCGAAACCGGAACCTAGTGAAGAAAATCACGCCCGCTGCTTCCGTTTCCTCTTGTGCGCTTCATTGGCTGACGGCGAAAGTGACATCAGGGTTGACCAATCAGATTTCGGGAGGAAACAGAACCGGCGATCATCTGCTCTTCTTCTTTAGGTTCCTGTTTCCCTCTAGCCATATACCGAGGGGTACCTTACCTTCTCCAATCAGTGTACACCCTGAGCTCCAATCATTTTCCAATCACTATCAAGTCACATAATTTTTCGACAAAAATCTATTTGAAGCACCTTAAAATTGCAAAATATCGAATTGGTTCCCAAAAATTTTTGATTTCTTTAAAGTTTTGTCAAATTTTCCTTCCAATCACAGAAGAACCCTCCAATCAGTGTACACCCATCTAAAGAGTGAGGTACCCCTCGCCATATACCCTATTGTTTCCCTCTCGATAGCGAGCACTCACCTGCAGCCGTGTGATGGGGAGCGCCCCCCTACTACCTGCAGCCCTCCTGTTGCCTCCTGTTGCAGAAGCCCATGGTGGGGCAGGACAAGCGGCCCACCTGCTGCCTGTGCTGCCAGAAGGGGTCGGTGATGCTGCACACGCAGCTCGAGCGCAGCGCCTACTGCTCGGGGGAGAGCGTCAAGCTGCGCGCCTCCGTGGAGAACCAGGGCGAGGAGTCGGTGCGGCTAAAAGTGCGCCTCATGCAGGTGAGAGAGAGAGAGAGAGAGAGAGAGAGAGAGAGAGAGAGAGAGAGAGAGAGAGAGAGAGAGAGAGAGAGAGAGAGAGAGAGAGAGAGAGAGAGAGAGAGAGAGAGAGAGAGAGAGCGCTATCGCCAGTGTGCGGCCTGAGCACGCTCGCTGCGACCAGATACGTAGGTGTCTTGGGTGTCTAGTTCCCCTCGCCAGTAGCGGCCTGGTGCGGGGCGCTCGTCGGCGGCCGGCATTTCTGCCGCACACTAGAGACCTGTAACGAGTAAGCTGTCCGAGCTCCGGCTGTGCGACTGCCTGCCGCGCGTGGCGCGCAGCTCGGTTAGCTCGTATGAGCGGAGCTCACGAGTTACCCGAGCTGCGAATCCCGCGAGCTATTTAGCTCGTGGGAGCTCGGAGCTCGCCCCGCCCCGCCGGCGGCTGCCAGCTCCGGCTGGCTGCCGTTTTGTCCGAGCTAGTCTGCGAGCAACGTTCGAGTCCTCGTCGTGGTCCGAGGGGTCCGAGCTGCGTAGCTCGCCAGTCTTTGGCGCACGGCGCGCAGCTCGGACAGCTCACTCGCTGCAGGCCTCTACCGCACACTGGCACTAGGTGTCAGACACTACTTTTTGCAGGCGCTTGCCAGTTTTACACTGAACATATCAGTGTCGACCGGGGGGATAAAGGGGAGAGGTGTGTGTGTGTGTGGGGGGGGGGGTGCTTTTGTCCACGTAAAGGCTGAATGAATAGGGCCTTTTGCCTGCTCTCCAAAAGTTTTATGAAGGGGGTCAGCAGGGCCTCAGGGGGAGAGGGGGAGAAGGAATCCCCACTTGTCCCTGCTTGCCCCCCCCCCCCCCTTTTCCCCTTCTGCCCCTTCACTTTAAAAAGAATATATGTATTAAAAAATGAAAACAAAGAAAGTCTGAGTAAAGTAGATTTTCCTGTAACCTCCCAAAACCTGAAAGGGACACGTGAGAATTTTACGCTGCTGCAAGTGTGCGGCGTTCACACACACGACACGCGACGACAGTAGGTGGGAATTTACTCCGAGAGAACTTGTACAGAGTACACTCCGTATTACGCTGTATTGCGCGGTATCACACCGGTATGACATAAAAAATTCTCAATTTTAGAGCATATTTTGGTAATTTTTGGAATTACATCACACGTCCCAAGGCAGACAAGACACAAATGACTTTTTGGTTCGAACCCAAATATTTGGGTTTCAAACCCAAAAATGTGTGTTCCGGTCCCAAAAATTAGGGTCCGAACCCAAATTTTTAGGTCCCCACTTCGAGGACCCAAACGTTTGGGCCCTCACTTAGGTCCAGACCCAAACGAATGGGTTCTCACTTGGGTCCGGACCCAAACGTATGGGTCTCGGACCCAAACGTATAGGTCCCGGACCCAAATGTTTGGGTCCGCTCTATGACCCCTGGTAGGTAGGCATAATTGTAGTTGAAAGAGGAAGGCAAACCCGTTAAACACCTATTAAGTGTATCTTGTAAACTGCTGGAGTTAAGGGAACGGGGACACCACCACTGTACTCAGCGTCAAAAGCTGCTCTCGAAAGTACACTGTGATTAAGTTGTCTTGTACGCTAGCAAAAAACCGGACCCGGACCCAAATATTTGGGTCTGAACCCATATTTTTGGGTGCGTGAAAAGGATCCAAATTTTTGGACCCGTCGTTTGGGTCCCGTCCGCCATGTTACGTGATACCTTGTAACGCCCTGTCAGGTGGGCAGGGGTATTACAGAAGTGAAAACCCTCTCGGCCTCAAGTGCGTGATGTTCTCTCTCAACTAACTCACCTGTTGCCTCCTGTCGCCGCTGCTCCGCCCCGCCCCGCCCCGCCCCGCTGCAGTACGTGGAGTACTTCATCGACCGCGGCATGCTGGGGGTGACCAAGGAGCTGCAGCACCTGGTGCTCGAGTACCGGGGCGAGGAGGTGGGCCCGCACTCGCAGTGCGCCTGGGACTCGGGCGGGACGCTCCGGCTGCCCGTCATGCCGCCCTCCCTGGTGGGCGTGTGCCGCCTGCTGCAGATCTACTACGTGCTCAAGGTCAACCTCGAGTTCGAGCGGTCGGGCGACGACCTCCAGATGCACTTCCCGCTCACCATCGCCACCGTGCCCTTCAGGATCCCCAACAGCCCGCAGCAGCCCAACATCCAGTACGGTGAGTGCCAGCCCAGAGGCCCGCAGCCCTTCACTCATACAAAATGTGGACAAAGATTTATTAATTTTTCCTTCCGATTTTTTTTTTTGTTTTTGTTTTCCGAGGGAAATTTTTGTCACTGATTTGTATTAAGGTTGCACCGAGGGGGAAATAAGTCGCGAAAATGGTGTACACTTCGTGCCATAATGGACCTGAAATGGGTCGGAAATGGCTGTTTAATGCTGAAAATAGGGGAAATGTGTGAAAATGCGCGAAAATGACTGGAAATGCATGATAATGGGATGGAAACGGCCGAAAATGCCTGAAGCAAAAAAAATAGTGCAATGCATGAAAACGTGTGAAAATACGCGAAAATGAATGACAATGTATGATAATGCATGGAAATGGCTGAAAATGGTAGAAATGTGTGGAAATGCATGAAAATGTGTGGAAATGCGTGAAAATGTGCGTAAATGCATGAAAATGTGTGGAAATGCGTGAAAAATAGAAAACTAGGAAGGATGAAAATGAATGAAAATGGCTGGAAATGGCTGGAAATGATAATGCGGTGTACACTTTTCTCCAAAGTTATTTCCCCCTCGGGTTGCACAGAATTCTTTACAGTACAATAATTTTCTTGGTAAGAATTCAAGCGTGTAGCAGATACTAAGAGCAATCTTCTGTCTCTGTCTCAGAGGTGGCCAGCGAGCACGTGGAGGGCGGGACGTACATCGGGCCCGAGTTCCTGCTGGGACAGGTGTACGACGGCAGCACGAGCCTGCCGCAGGAGACCGTCGTGCTCTACAGGCCTGTGTACGTGTCTGTCGTGAAAGAGTGATTCGAGGAGTGACTCGAGGAGTGACTCGAGGAGTGACTCGAGGAGTGACTCGAGGAGTGACTCGAGGAGTCACTCGAGGAGAGGCTTGAAGAGTGACTTGAGGAGTCACTCGAGGAGAAGTGACTCAAGGAGGAGTGACTCGAGGAGTGACTCGGAGAGGTATGACTCGGCGAGGAGTGACTCGAGGAGTGACTCGACGATTAGTGACTCGGAGAGGAGTGACTCGACGAGGAGTGACTCCGAGGTGTGACTCGAAGAGTGACTCGAGGAGTGACTTAAAGAGTGACTCGAGGTGAGGTGTGACTCAAGGAGTCGCATCTCTTATTGGATTGGAGGACAACTTGTAGGGCCCAACGTATACCATATCTTCCTCCGAAAAGGATGGAAAATGTCAAACACGACATTTACATTATTTGGAGTGGATCTGTTCCAGTCTACTTGATGTGTCAATTTTTTTCATCCCCCCCCCCTTATTTTGTGTCGTACTCATCATTGGTGAAAATGCGCCGAAGAGGACCAAACCGTAGAGCACACCGCACACAGGGGACCCCGGGCAAGTGGGCACGGTCGCACAGCTTGGGCGCGAGTAGGCAGCCCGCCGGCGGGAATGGCGTTGCAACTGGTATAAAGCCGTATGAGTCATGCTCTTTTATTTCATTCTAAGTATACAACATGAACGCGGTAGGTAAAGGGAGTACCGGTTGCAATGAAATATCAGCTACTTCCTCTGCGCCCCACGCTACGCCATAGCAGCCATACCACGTGCACCACGCAGGGCCGGGCGAGCGAAATGTGTTTGTGCGTGTCGCTCTACTACACTACACTGTGAAAAATATTCGTAAGTGTTACGGGAAAATTTTCCATGATAAGTGTCGTAAAGTTACAGTATCCAGTTGAATTGTTACGATGATTGGTTTTAACCTCCATGTGTCGACTTTGTCCTCTTCGACGAGTAAGAATTCGCTGTCGTAAATTTGCGACTGCTCTCGTAAATTTAAGACGCTCTGTCGAAATCACAAATTACGAAAAAGTCGTAGATTTACGAATATTTTTTTCACAGTGTGCCACACATAGTGATACACGCCGCGGGTCGGCTCCTCAGTGCTCGCGTGATCGTTAGAGGAAGCATATATATGCATATATAAAGATGTTCTTGGTACAATTATTACTAATAAGTATACAATTATAACTTGTGTGTTTCGTCGTGGTTGGTATTTCTTGTACAAAAAAAAATGTGTGGTTTCAATTTTAACATAGTTTTAAGTCGTCGCAGCAGCGTTCTGTCATGTTTAGTGAGGAAGCAATGCGCTTATTAATGCAGCACATTACTTCGTTGACCAGTTGTGCGCATTGAATTTGACGATGTCTTGACTTTGGCACGCATTACGCGCGAGAACAGTAGTGTGAGAAGAGCCCGCAATCACATGAAATGCGCGACTCGGCTCGGCAGCCCAGGTAGAACACTGTCGTCAAAACACCTGAGAGGCGCAGTGCAAGTTCCGGTTCCACCACGCACCACGCGCAGTGCCGGGCTGGGTAGTGGGCGGCAAATGTACCGGGTGTTTCTTTTAATGCGTAATAGTGTTGCGGGTTTGCCTACCCTATTCGCCCGAAAGGCGCCGTGGCCCCTGCAGCGCTGGTGAGTATGCAAACTCGCAACAGTGTTACGTATTCAAAGAAACACCCGGTACTTACAGCAGTTAGAGGAATTGCCTACTGCGCGGGCGAGTCAGTATCGTCAGAAACGAGGTCAGGAAAGCAGGTTTTCCGCAACATTTTTACCGAAATGATAGCACTCCCCTGCCTACGACTGGGTGTTATTTTTTTTTTTTTTTTTTTTTTTTTTTTTTTAGAGAGATTGACAGTGAAGTGCTCATTAAGTAAATGTCTTGTTATTCTTGAAAATAGCAAATTTGGGTCATGAGTAATTATATATATTATTTTTCCATTGGACTTTATACAATTTTTAAGGGTTAATTATATTCTTATCTGACATACAGTAACTAGCCAATAACCAGAGACTAGCACCAATCTGTACTATTAGTATGAGCTCCTTGGGTTTGTACAATCAACACAGGTTGAATCGAGATTTAAAAATGGTTTAATTATTCACCCTAACAAAGTGCTCAAATTTTGACTTTTGAAACTCATGTGTTTTCAGGTGTAAATGAGTTAACTTCTTAAAATAATTGAATAAAATATGCGGATTATGAAGAATTGATTTAAAATTGAAAGAAATTGAAAAATTGATAAAGCAAATGTCAGATGAAGCAAGATTTGTTTTCAGTGTTAGTTTATCTGTGGTTGGTTTTTCTTGAGAAATCATTGCAATTTTTTAATGGAGATTTATGTAGTTCTCCAACACTAAAATCAGCAAGTTTAGCTTCACCACTATAGAGTTGTCAAAGTACAACTGCTTCTACTCAACATACAAGTCAGAATTTTGTTGTGTTTCTGTTTCTGTTTTTTTGAAGTATAGGAAATAATTCCCAGACTGTTCTATAAAGTCCATTCATTGACATTCAAACATAGATCTTGTTGTCCAAGCAGAAAACTTACATTTTGATTCAAAGATTAATTTTTAAAGACAAAAATATGCATAGTTCTGTGATTAGATTATGACTAGTAGTTTTCAAATCCTATCTAAGAGTTCACAAGAATGTTTAGACAAATACTACATAATTACTGCAATAAATAGAATGATAAGAGCACACCATACACCTCAAACTTTTTCAACTAATAAAGGGCTGAATGCTGTGCTGTTAAACAGTTTTAAATTTTTCTTACTATTCCAACCGAATTTGAACTTGATGTTTATGTTTAAGATCCAAACAGACCCTTGAGGAAGTGTTATAATAAATGTTATGACTGAAAATTTCAAATAAAGAAAGAAGTAACACAGAAAATAATGTGTTGTGGTACCAACACCCTAATATCACCCTAATAACCAAACTCACAGCTCACTAATGGGACCCAAATTTTATAAAATGGAGATGTGGAGGTAATCAGGTTTTACATCAACTTAGGATGTAAATGTTTTATTGAAAAATTGTACAGAGAAATTTAGATGTCTACTCAAACATGATCAAATGCAGATGTGGTGAAATATAAGCAGGACGGCAATCAAAATGTGCACTTGATTTTCTTATAAGAACTTGCTACCAAGACTGATTTGTGAAAAGATGTCTAAGAACAATACATCCATCACCTACCTTTAGCCAATATTACATAATCTCTAATTGTAAATATACACACTATGACTACATGACAGGGAGAAGTAAGAAGGGAGAAGAAGTAAAAAAACAAACAGAAAACCCTGTAGTTCTTTTTAAGATAACTCAAGAGTTTCTCCAATTAAGTGTTTCTCCCTGGCTTCAGCACTGTTTACAATTGCACTGGACAAGAGACAATATGTAATAGTAATAGTTCATTAGGAAAGAAAGATCACAGCAAGTTACTTAAAATCTAACAGCGCACAAATAATATTCCAAAATGTAAAATTAGGCATTGTTTGTTTACAATGGAGCCAAAAGATGAATTGGATAGAACCAGATCGGATCCAACAATGAGTCTGAAAGTTCAAAATCATGGTTTCAATCATGGTTTCAATCATGGTTTCAATTTGTATGTCTTGATGTGCTGTGTGGTGTACGAAAAATTCGGGAGACCACTACTCGTTGATGAAAGAAATAAAGGCTGGTACACCAACACACACATTTTATACTTCAATCCACAATTTCACCAAATTGGGAAGCTGGTTGTGAATTTTGCACAGTCTGCTTCATAAAGGTAAGTCTTTTTCACACAAGTGCACACTTTGATAAATATAAATAAAATTTCAAATTCATAATAATAATAATAATTAACTTTTCAGTTCTTTACACTGCAATGTTCATCCGTGCCTCTGTAAAGCAAAAATGACAGAATGTGAAACCGTTGCAAAACTTTACAGTAATCAGATGCAAACATACATGCTTTAGTTTTAAAATACCTTTTCAGTTCGGTTCACAACTCTGCAGTTAATTTTTGGGTGAAGGCCATCGTGCAGAGAGCACTTGCAGTCCTGAGTAATTTCACCTCCTGCCAAAGAGTCTGTCACTCTCTTTGAGACCACGCTGACAAACTGCTTTCTCTGTGGTGGTTTGGAGGCAAGGAAGTTCTTCGAACTGAATGCCGATCCATAGCTCTGTCAAGGCAAAAAACATAAAATGTAATTTAAGCTGCATTATATCCACAATTTCCAAGATAGCTTAACTTGCGGTAAAAAAAATACTTACACCAAGGGCAACCTTGATGCATGCATCTGATTCGTTCTTCAGGTGTTCACGGAGCTCTGTACTTCCAGCGAAAGGCTTCTTCTTGTCATCACCAAGGGTGTACACATGCTCAGAGTCAAATCCAACGATTTCACTTGAAGGCTTGTCATTGTCAAGAGCCAGATCGTTCAAAGGAGAGATGATGTGGAGAGAGATGCCTTGGTCACGGTATCTGTAGCTGGCAAGGTGAGTGCGAATCTGCATGAGGGAGATGGGTAGGAGCGAGCTTTCACAAGCTTGACCCATCACACCAATGATGGACTTGACAGCACCAGCACGGAAGGGGTACTCGCCAGCCTCTTGGAATGCATCGACAAGCTTCAGGTTTCCAGTCTCCAAATCAACCTGGTGCTTAACCCACTTTATCTTCTTCTCCATTGTGTCCAAAGGTTTTTCATAAGTAGTCGGGGCGCCAAACCAGATGTTCTTGCTCTTACCCTCAAAGGAAAGATCGCCTCCAGAGGTGTAGTGGGATGGCCATTTCTGGTTAGGTGCTCCATATCCGAGGAGAGAGAAGTGAACATCGGTGATACCCTTGCCCTTCAGCTCATTACTCAAAGCTGCAATAAGTGGAACAACGAGGTCTTTGAACACCTCTTCATTTGGTGTAATTTGCTCCACAACCAGAATGATATCTGCTGATGTCTGGGGAGACTTGACACTGACAACATCTCCAATAGCAACATTGCTGCTACCAGCAGAGCAGGTGGCACAGCCAGATGGAATATCAACCTTAACATGTTCATAACGGCAGGACTGGGTATAAGCAAAGGCCAAATTGCAGGCAGCCTTCTTCTTGTCTGCTTCAGATTTACCCTCTGTGGCAGCATGGTCACAGGCAGTGCGGAAAGCACCAGGGTTGATGTATGGGAAACAAGAGCTGCAAAATTTAATGATAAAATTAGTGCTTAGAAAACAGAAGACCAAGCACAAAATTATTAGTGATGGAACCTGTCACTGACCTGAGGGCAGAGTTACCGCTGAAGAAGTTAGCACACTCAGAGTATGATTCCTTAGCATGGTCATGTTCAACATTAGGTACATCAGCACACTCGGAGTTTACCTTCCAGGCATTACCAAACTCTGAAACCTTGCTGGCAATCTAAGATTTGAAAAGCAGAAAACAGGAATTATTGATTTATAAATGTAATTTATTTACAAAATTTTGTCAGACCACAGAACCACTTCTCTTACCTTTCCACTGGGTAAAACAAGATCATCAAATTGCTCGTAGTTCATGTTACCAAGAAGACCTCGAGTCTTGCCAAAGTAGAAACCGCTCAGGAAGAATTGGCAGACCTGCCTCTTCAGGTCGCAAGTGACAAATACTCCTGAGTCAGACCGCAGGTTGGCAGAGTCGTAGCGCCGCCAAGCAGACAAACCACCCTGAAGAGCAGGGAAGTCCTGGGGCTTTCCATTCACCAAAATAGACATGTCAGATTCCAGTTCAATGGAGTCTTTAGCGTCATTCAAAAGGATGGACTTAAATTTGCCACCCTCCAGGTTAACAATCAAGCTAAAGTTTCCATCAACAAAGTCCTGGGCCAGCACATAGGAGCATGCTCCCTTGAAGTTGTAGTATTTGCGGTCAAAGGTGTAGAAGTTGTTTGAGTCGACGAGAATACCATACATCTTGTAGGGAGGTACCCAATCAAGGGGATTGAGAGTGGGCCTGTAGGTGTAGTAAGCATCAGAGAGAGAAGGCAAGTCACCGCTCTGCAACCATTTGAGAGGGCTGAAGTGAATGGGAGCAAAGATGGGCAGCTGGAACCAAGAGGCGCCAGGCAGGGGAACAGCAGTGAACTTCAGAAGTTTGTTAATGTCTTCCTGAGAAATTTGCCCCTTGATCAAATTGATAATGGATTTAAGGGCAAGAATGGCGTTGTTGTAAATACCCTTGAGCTCCTCCAGATCATTGACCTTCTCGTGCTTCAAGTGCTTTTCAGCATAGCTGCTGATGGACTGCAGAAGATCACCCACTTCAGGGGTAGGCATGGATGCACCCAGGGCATCAATCATGTCACGGATCACATTCCAGGTCTGGTCAGGAATCTGCATTTTTTTGAGTTCAGCGTATCTCTCCTTCAAGACCTCATAGAGGGGAAGGGCCTTCAGCTGTTCCATGAAGAGCTTGACGAAGTCCTCCACTTCATGACGGATCTGCCCAACAGCCTTGCTAACAATGCGGCCAATATCCTGGATTCCTTGTCCAACTGTGGTGGCAATCTTCTTGATATCCTCTTCATGCTTGTGGACCAGTTCAACAATTTGGCTCATGTAGTTGGCAATCACTTGGGCAATGGCATCAATAGCACCAACAGCAGATCCAGCAATGGAGCCATAAACCTCGCTAAGCTTAGATGCCCACTGTTTCAATGTTTCACTGAGTCTCTTCAGAGGTTTCTCCATAATCTCAACATACTTGTGCAGTTCAGTCTGGATTTTGTCCAAGATAGCAGTGATACGGGCGACGGCTTCCTTGCTGTAATTGAAAGGAATATCTTTTAAGTTTTTGTCGAAATGCTTACCATTATAGGGATTTAATTGTTGTATATGAAATTTGTTTTAAAACTATGAGTTATACATACATAAGGTCAGTGATTTCCTTGGCAAGTTTCTCATTGGCAAGTTCATCAGATAGAGCCTTCAGTTCCTTCTGGTAAGTATCAATAACAGGCTTAAGGTTTGGTTTAGCCTTGTTCATTTCCTCACCAATCTCACGGACATTGTTGTTTCCCTCCAAGACGGCATCAGCAATTTGGATCTTAGCCTGGTTGGCGAAGGCTGCTCCCTCCTTCCTTAAACCATCCTAAAGAGACAAAAGCTTTCAATACAAAGAAACAGGTTGAGAGTAGATAAAGACATCACACAGGAAACTTAAAGCACTTACAATGGTTGCCTTAATGTTATCATAAGATCCACCATACTCTGTTTGAAGGAAGTGAGACTCGTCAAGGGCAACAGTGACATAGAAGAGGTCCTTCTTGGCATCACCATCCTGCTTGGTAGCTCTAATCTCAGCCACTTGACCCCATCCAAAACCACCCTTCAGGGAAAGCTTCTTGTTTGGTTCCTCTGCAATGAAAATTCAAAACATGTTGTATCGATTCATTTTACAAGCTGGTATTAAAAAAAGAAATAGGTTTCAACTCACCCTTCTTGTAAATGTTGAAGATAGCTGAGTTCAAGTCCTTGATTTCTCCTTGAACAGCAATAGGCTTCATACCAAACAGCTCAATGTTAGAATCAATGCTCTGTACATCACGGGCAATCTTCAGATCAGATTTGACCTTAAGAAGAACAGAGCCAGGGACAGTGGCAACCAGAATCAGCTTCTCCTTGGACAGCTTCGCATAAATTCCGGCATTGCGGGATCCCTTCTTGGCATCCTGGTATACAAGGAAGTTGGATGCAGAGAAGACCTCAGGGCTCACAGCAACATGTCCAAGAAGTTCAACATCCAGGTTGAGACCCTTGCTCTTGGCGCCAATGTTGACGGTGACGTTGCGACCGCCAGGAATCTGGAGGGCGGCCACCTTGGCCTCCAAAACAACCTTCTGCTTCTGGTCAGCGAACACATCCAGGTCCACAGCAGCGTCCACCAGGTTCTGGCCTCCTCCAACGGCAACGCGGCTGGAGGCCACCAGGTCCTTCGCGCCAGGGTGAGCGAAGCGGGCCTCTCCAGCGAGGGAAGCACCACTCTCGCTGTGGGCGACATCAGCGCTCAAGCTGATGGAAGACTTGAGGTTGGGCTGGCGCTTCTTGTCGATCCAGAAAGCCAGCTCGGCCTTGAAGGAGCCCTCCTTCTTGTTGGAGAGCTCGGCCAGAGCCTCGATGGTGCGCTTGGGCAAGTTGATGATGATACCCGCAGACTTCTCGTGCGCGTACAGCTTGCTAGAAAGTGAAGTCTTCTCTGCACCGGTGTCCATGTTAATGCTCGTGTCAATGTCGACAATGCGGCCGTGGCGGACCCGGGTCACGTCCATGGTGAAGTCGTGGGGCACACCAAGAGACTTGAGGTCAAAGACAACCTTCAAGGCATGGTTGTAATCAACAAAATCTGAAATGGAAAATATTTATTAGAAAGAAAGAAACATAAAAATATTATTTTTTTTTCTTTTAACTTCTTATTCATTTTAAATGATTCTTTTTAAATTTAAATGTAATACCTTGTGTTTTCACATTATTGTCAAACTCTATGCGGGCACATTTCTTGTCCTTGTCACAGAACACATTGATAAAGCGCTGCTGGCGGTTGGTGAGTTTCCTTTCAAGCTGGATGCTCTCTTTTCCACCAAAGTCAACATTAAGGATTCTCTGAATTATAAAGAAAGGAAAAACAGAGTGAGACTTCGAGCAACTTCGATTTCACATTATTTTTAACCCGAAAATTCTTACCTCTTCACCAACTTCCTTGTCGTCACCCAGGTTCAGCTGCTTATGAGTAAACTTGAAGTGAGAGCTGCGGGCCTCACTTTTGACTTGGACATTACCAGAACCTTCCATAGACCACACCTTGCCTTCCTCCTTGACCTCATAGTTGGTGCTAAACAAATAAATATTGGCTTTAAATCCTCGCTTTCTGAAGAACTAGCTTTCCTTAAACACATTAAATGTATACTCACGATCCACTGACGATGTTCTGGTCTGCAGACTTCAGGGAGAAAGTGATTTGTTTCTTTTCACCTGGCTTGCTGGCAATAGCAAGGTCATACTTGTTCAGTTTGAGCTTCTCAGAGTCAATCTTGGCCTTGATATCAAAGTTGTCGATAGATTCACATTTGCTCTCCAGGGACCAGGTGAGTTTGCCACCACCCTGGTAAGGCCATTGCAGTTCGCCCTCATTCTTCATCTCCTTGTCAGAGCTCCTCACAGTCTTTGATGCCACGCGGAGTTTGCCACCAGGGTGCTCGATCTTGATATCAAACTTAGGCTGCTTCT
This sequence comes from Frankliniella fusca, assembly GCA_029379305.1. NCBI lineage: Eukaryota > Metazoa > Arthropoda > Insecta > Thysanoptera > Thripidae > Frankliniella > Frankliniella fusca. The sequence goes on from JAHWGI010000014.1 coordinate 798,417, forward strand.
CTTCCATGTCAAGATCAACACCCACATTCACCTTTTTGTCATCCAGAGACACAGTAATGTCAGTGTTGGAGGCACGTTCACTCTTCCTCTTGTTCAGAACGTCAATTTCGAAGTTATGCTTGGTGTTTACATTAGTGGTACCAGACAACTTGGCCTTGATGTCACTGAGGTCCTTGAGTCCTTCAACCTTGAACTCAAATTTGGCCTCTTTTTTCTCATCCCAGGTGGCTGTAGCAGTTGTGCTGAGCTTAGGTGGCTCTTGGTCAAGCTCATGGACCCAGGATGTCTGAATAGAACGGGGCTTATCATTGGGAAGAGTTAAAATAACCTTGGTGGAACCTCTCCTAAGATCAGCCTTCAAAGCACCATTGAGCTTAGCTGTCTTCTCATCCCAGGAAAGTTCATTCAAGACCTTGACCTGAAAAACACAGACAAAGTTATGAGCAGCCATACTTAGAGAAGGATGAAATGTTGTTAAGATTTTGACACTGGATGTAACTTACCTCACATGATGGCACAATGTTTGGCAGAAGCAGAGAAACAGCGGAGGCAAGTTTCATTCCCTTCTCAGACCTGATTTTCTGAAGCATTTCGTAAAGGTGCTTGAAGCCCACCTGGCAGGGAGATCCCGGCTCAGCTGTCATAGTGTATGAGTTCTTGTACTTAATGTGTTTGATGTAATCAGATGGCAATTTCAGATCAATAGCAATATCGGAGTGCTTCTGGCCATTGTTACCCTCCTGACCAGACAACATTTTTCCTTGGACATCATATTCAAATCCACTGAGACCACTGCCCTTGAGTTTGTAGGTGACCTGAGTCTTAGTAGCTTCAGAATTGAATTCGACTTCAGCTGGTTTAGACAGGTAAGCACCCTTGATGGATCCCTATTGAAAAAAAAATGATTGAGTTACCTATGAGTTTAAGAGCGGTTGGAAAAGAAATTCAACATCTGATTTACTGGGGTTAAACCTTACCTTTCCCTCAGCAATCCATTTGTCACCAGCATGAGTATTCTTCGCAGAAAGCTTGGCAACAAGATCCTTCCCACTGGGGGACTTGTAACTGTAGTCAGCATTAACATCGAAAGCACGTTGCTTGACATCAATACCCTTGCCAGAAACCTTCAGGGAGGAGGTCCTCACGGCGGAGCCATTCTGGTCCTCCAAGGACAGGGAGAACTCTCCAGAGGCAGGTTGATCAGGCTTGATGTGGGTCTCGCGCTTGTAGCGGGCGGAGAGCTTACGTCCACTTGGAAGAATGACCTCCACATCAGACTTAGAATTACCATCACGTTCAGTGCCTGTAGCCTCACGCTTCAAGTTAGCCTGAAGTTTCCAGTCCATGATAATTATGGTGTTCCTATTATTAAACACAAAAAATAAAAACTTGTTGGCTTACACATTTTAGGTACAAACAAAGTTGGGCTCATACTTACAAGCAGTGAAATCTGGATAGTGAGAACTGCTTAGGACCCAGGTCTTTGCATGTTATATCCAGTTATTCTTTATAAAAAGATTCTTTGATACAACAAATCTGACTTGGGTCCTTGGAAAAGTTACTTTATGAGGAGGTATTCTTACCCTCCAGGATCTCAGTATCCAGATTCACTGTAGATGGAAAAATAAACTCACTTGGAATTGATAGCCTGACGAGAAAGGTCAGAGTCTGTCTCAAAGTGAATCTTCTGCTTGGGATCTTTCTCGGCATTCCAGAGGAGATCGGCAGAGAGCTTGTGGTTGTTGCCGGAGATCGTAAGATCGGCAGAACCCTTAATCTTGCGCTGCACCTTGGGGAAGTCAACCACAAAATTTCCTGATCCTTTACCACCTGCATACTTCAGTTCTCCATGAGAGTCAAAGTAGTCCTTAATGATGATCTAAAACACAAAATTCAAGACATGAAGCTGTGAGCTCAAGGTTACATAAAAAATAAAAAAATTAATGTGTGACTCCAAAGGACGGCCACCAACTTCAAAAAGTGTTATGCACTTACCTTGTAGTTACCAGTGGGGTTTGCTCCATTGCGGTCGAGCTTGGCAGCAGTATCCAAATACTTAGTATCACCATAAGTGATGTAGCAGTGAGTGTTGAAGTGGCCGGGGTTGTACACAAGAGCTGTGCTCACCCTAAAGCAAAATAAAATAAAGTAAAATAAATAATCAATCAATCAATCAATCAATCAATCAACCAACCAACCAACCAAAAACAAAAATGCCCAAATTGTATCCTACTGGAAATTAAAAGGGGCAAAGCATTTGATTGATGTTTCTATCTAAACATTTCTTACTTGATGTCGGGCTGTTGGTGCAGCTTCAGAAGGTGCTCTCCTAGGTAGTTGACATTGCTCTTTTCAAAGTTGTACGTCACATCAGAGCTCAGTTCATATTTCCCACCAGGGGTGAGCTCTACTGAATGGTGAGCCTTCACCTTATCAGCTGCAGGCTTTGAGCGCTGGCTTGACAGTGCAATACCCTTGTCATTCACTTTTAGCTGAAAAATATGGATGGATATCAATGTCAATGTCAGAGATAATTAAAATGAAATGCAAGGATAAAGTTTTTTGCATAAACAAATAAAATTATTTTAGGTAAAATACTTACATTGAAGTTAATCTCATAGTCACCAACTGACTTTTGGTTTGCCTTAGCATTCAGCTTGCTTTCTAGTTTCTTGTCACCATATTTAGCAGCCAGATCATAGCTTAACGTCTTCCTTGTGGCAGCAGCATCCAGCTTGACTTCAACTCCAAGAAGAGGATAAGTCAACTTCTGCTTAGTGGAGCCGTCAAAGTTGTTAACACTGTCACCCTTGAATGAAAATTGCTGATTCAGAGTTACCCTTGATTCAACAGCCTTAAGATTAGCTCCATGGGCAACAATAAGGTTGTTATCGATCTGGTTGTTCTCTCTCTTGTAGTCCCAGTCAATTGCAAAACTGAAGTCAGGGGCCTGGTTTGGAACAGCTTCAATATGTGCTTTGTAAGCATTAGGACCAAGCTTTTGGAGGTTGGTCTTGACAGTAGCAGTGTGCTTGTCCAGAATCAACTTGAGGTCATGAGCCACAAGATTGGTATCCTTAGTAATTGAACCATCGACACCATATTTACCCACAGGGGTGTTGACAGCCACACCATTAAACTTGTACTTCCTCCAAGTGTCTCCCTTCTTTTCGATTGTCACTGTACCCTCAATGTTAATAGGCTGTTTCTTGCCATCTTTACCAGTAAGAGCTTCCTTCTTTCCACCAGGACCACTGTACTCCAGAACTGGAGAATACGTGCGAGCATCAGGGCTTCCTGTCACATCCAAACCAACTTTAACAGAGTACTCAGCCTTGTCGTTGAGGAGCTTTCCAACAAGCATTTGTTTTTGTTCGTTGTCAATAATTTGGCCCTCTACAGAAACCTTTTTCCAGGGAGAAATCAGAGCAGCTTTAACAGCATACTCAGGGCTGCTGGAAGCCTCCAAGATTGCAGAGAGCTTGCGGTTGGTCTTGGATCCTGGGGTGTCAACTAAGACCTCCACAGAACGTTTGTGGGGGTTGGATCTGTCATAGCTGGCCTTGAGGCGGTAACCAGTCATACCATCATCATCCTTATCAGCCTTTATGGACAACTTGGCAGGTCCATTCAGAGGGAAGAGAGCAGCGTTGAAGCTGGGGCCTTCAGCAGGGAAGCCGACCTCAGAACAGAAGGTAAGTCCGATAACAGGCGACAGCTGGTCAAAACAGCCATGGAATTCCTTACGCTTGGTGTTGAAGGACAATGGTGTATTGACCTCAGACTGGCCCTTTTCCCTCTTGAAACTGAAGATCTCCGACTAACAGAGACAGATTAGATTATTAGATTTGATCATACATGATAAATTTATTTTCTCCATAGCTTAGGAGCATGAGGTATTTACTGACCTTCAGAGTGATCACATCCTGCTTAGGAATGGGCAGTCCAAAGTTGACATCAATTCCAGCTCCATCCAAAATCTTGATGGTAACATCTGATCCAGTGGCAGAATGGACAGTGGTGGAAAGCTTCAAACCAGACTGCACAGCAATGGCGTCAACAACCATGAGACCATTCAATTCAATGGCAGCACTGGGGACAATGTGCAGCTTTGCTTCGGCATTCTTGGGGTCCTTCATAATAGCATGAATATCAAACTTTCCATCCAACTGCAGATGAACAGCAGCATTTCCAACAGCAGAAAGCTTAAGAGGGAATCCAAGACCAGTGGGGTATGTGAGATCGGCGTCCAGGAACTGGTAATGTTTCCGGATATCATACTGCAAAGAAAATAAGAAAACGTCAAGAAATGTGAAACTACATCATTCTTTCGATAGGTATACGAAATAGAAAACTCAGTTTACTTACATTGAATTTCTTGGCTTTCATAATGCCAGCATCAACTCCATCAAAGAATTTGTCAACAATACTCTCTGGAGACAAGCTCTTGCCACCTTGATAGTTAATCCAGATACTTTCAAAACCGAAGACTCGAACAGAAAGATCAAGATCAAGTTCAGCATCAAACTCTTTGGGTCCGAGAGAGACCTTTTTCGAAACAGCATTAATCTGATCACGGGAAACTGAGCGCTTTCCTCTGGTTGCCTTAGCAAACCTGTCAGCAACCTTTCCAGCCAGAGTCACAAACTTGTCCTGACTCTCAGTGAACATGTCCCTAACATTGTTGGATCTAATATATCCTTTAGGGCCAAAGATGTGCTCCAAGACACGGTCAACATTCTCAGCTCGGATTCCAAACTAGAAAAAAAATAAAAGAACACAGATAAGTATTCCCAAAATCCACTTCTGAATTATCATGTATCATAAATAAAATTAATCCTTGAAACTCACATCAAGAAGGTTAACGGAGTGGCCAAAAATATCAGTGGTAAGGTTCAGAGATGCTGAACGGGGTACAAAAGACTTCTGAGAGAAGATGACATTGGACTCAGCAGAGGCACCAATATTGAGCAAATCAACAAGGGTGGAAACCTCAAAGTTACGAGAGAATTTGCGCAAGTCATTGGGGAATCGCTTTGTGGGCTTGATGTTTCCTAGCTGAGCCTTAGCAGAAGCCTTGTCAGGGTTGGCAGAAGCTCGAAGGTTTCGCAGATGTGACACAATAAAAGCACCAACTGCAGGAGTAAAGAAGAATTAGTTCTCTTAAAAGTACTTCTTTATCATTCTGGACCAATATTTTATCTGGAACAGAAACATTAAATAAAAGAACTCACCTTGATAACTGGGCTCCTTCTCAATGATCTCCTTAAGGGCATTAGCAACCTGACCATTTGGACAATCCACCAGAGCAAGGTAAGCCTTAATGCGGAGCTCAGAGTCCTCCTCAGTGTTCTTGAGGACATTCAAAGCAGTTTCCCTCAGCTGAAACAAATCAATACCAATGTTAATTGGAAATAAACCTACAGTCATCTGCTCTCAAAATGATGAAATCTTCATATTCATACCTTTGGAATGCATGCATCTCCATGGAACGCTTCCAAGGCAAAAGCTCGGATCCTTGAGGGAAGAGTAGCATCACTGGCACAAACAGACACAGTCTTGGCAACTGCATCATTGAGATTGTGAATGTTGTGAATGGCCTTGAGGCTGGCGATGATTTTGTTTTCTTCGGCCTTGTTTGCTGGCTTGCAGCTGGAGCCAAGAGGGGCAGCCAGCTTCGTAATCAAGGTGTTGAACTCTGCTTTGTTGTCACACTCGTGCTCGCGGCAGTAGCGCCCAGCCAGAGCACCAGCGCCAAGGATCAGACCTCGAGAGCTGTCGGCATCTATGAGACCAGCAACTGCAGCAAGAGCCCCAGGGGTGGCATGGCGAACAAAGCCAAGGTTCATGTACCAGATCTTTTCGGTCATGTCTTTAATTTCCTTCTGCTTGATCAGTTCTGCACCAGCTTCCACAGCTTGACCAGTTCCAGTGCGGATCAGTGCATCAATGAACATTGACCTACATAAGAGAAATATGTAAATTAGTTTATTGGCCTTAAAGTTTAACAAAACAGATTCAAAATGATTACGAAAGATCCACTTACTTGTGGTGGGTCTCCTTGAAAGCCTTAAGGATGTCATCCTTGGTGGATTGACGAAGGACTGCTACAACATCACCAAAGTCACGAGCTGAAGATTCACCAACAGTGGCTTTCATGTTTTCGTGGGCCTTGTGCATGGCTTTGGAAATAGCATCAGCATTTCCAGGGACAGTGGTAGCATGAGGAACCTCGAAGAGGATGGAACGCTGACGGGTGACAGCGGCTATGGAAAACAACAACCATTTTTATTTAGCAGTCAATATAACTAAAATATAACGACAAGAAAAAAGAAAGAAAAAACTACTTACTGCTTGAAGGTCCCTGCTTTTTGGTGGAGACCAACTTGATCTTAGTCTCGACGACAGTCTTGGCACCAGCATCCTTGTTGGAGAGAGGGCGGTAAAAGTACTCCTCAACACTCTCAGCTGAGTCAAGGATCTTATTCTTGATTTTCTGGGTGGACTTCATGGAGGAAGCCATGAGTGGGGTGTTCTGCAGAGGAGAGCCACCAGCATAGCCAACGGACAGGATGTCAGATCTGAAGTCCTCGCGGTAAGCACATCTGTTGAGATTACGCTCCTTGCGAACAATGAGGGTGTCTCCATCCTTGCTGAATGAGAAATCAGTAGGGCAGGAGCCATACACATCAACCTGAAACAGAGCATTGACATTACATAATGGGTCGGAGTGAACAACAGTTCAACAACTTACAACCACCGAGTGAACTTACCTCAGTGTGAGCATTGCTGCCGAAGGACTGCGATGCGGCGACCTGGAAGAGGGACAGCACAGCTCTCTTGACGTTGAGCGCCGTCTGGGTGTCTTCCTCCACGGTGCAGAGCTCGGCGTCGATGTGACCATCGTGGAAGTTGAAGCGCAACGGGTGCTTCTCCAAATCTTTCAGGTTATCGTACTTCTGAAAGTGGATACCAGAACGAGACCATCAGCCACAATTTTCTAACCAATCTCAAAGAACGCTTGCGAAAATGACAAACATATACCGAAAAACATTATTGTTGTAAAATAAGTAAAGAATAAGAGAAGACACGTTCCGGAGTACATGAAACGTCTCACATCAGCTCACTAAATTGTTTTTGTATTCCTTTCCCTCAAAACAATTTAAAGCAAACAAAAACAAGCACAAAAACAAAAGAGTGTCACTCAGCGCCATAGCCAGTTGCAGTGCAGGCACTTCTGAAAAATTTTCCCTCTAGTAATCAATCATCGATTCCCATGACTTATCGAATAAACATTTACTAAAATATTAGACTTGCTTCATAATGTTTTTCTGGGCCTGTGTTTGCCATCCAGCAAAAAAAGAGAGGAATCGAATTTTGCCGACGTCCAAAATCCGTGCAGCTGGTGGAACTGGCTTCTCCACCTCCACCCCTCCACCTCCATACCCGCCGCCGAAAGGCTCTTTTAAACCCGGCCGCGCATGTGTCTCCCCTTGCTGTTGCAATCGAGTTCAGTGCACTTGCAGGTGTGTGAATGTATTCACACGTCCCAAGGCGTGGGATGTAGTGGCCGGGGGGGGGGGGGAATCACTCCGAAAAATCATCCCCCCCTTCCCCAAAAAAAAAATCGAAGAAAAATTAAACAAGAAAAAAGATACCGAAAAAAATCGAGAACAAATTAACAAAAAAAAAGGGAAAAAATCAGAAAAAGGAGGATAGAGATCAAAATTTATCAAAAAGTGACAGAAATTTTCCTCGAAAATTATAAGAAAATTTAATAATAATAACAATAATTGAGCACATTTTGTGTAAGTGATTTCCCCCCCCCCCCCCTGACCCCCCCTCCCTCGGGGATGACGGACATACCTTGCCGTCGGGGCCGGTGACGGACACTCCGCTCAGCTTGATGTACTGGGCGCAGTTGGCCTGGACGGACAGCTCGGCGGTGGCCTTGAGGGTAAGCTTGGTGACCTCGCCCTTGGCGCCGGTCAGGCTGGTGACGGTCGTGCCCTCCACGCTGTAGACGTAGGTGTTGCCTTCACCGTATGCGAAAATGTTGCTGGTAGCGCCATGGCCGTGGTGAGCGCAGCCGGCTTTGCACTTTGAATCTGCGGAGAGGAAAGTGACGGGAGGGCGGTGAGTGAGGGCTTGCCCGATACAAGCGTATTACATTCCAGAAGGGTATTCTCACATAGGATAATTTAGTACAGTCTACTCGGTATTTAATGGGATTATACGGAATGACGACGATAACTCAAACCATTACTCTTTTCCAAGTTTTGTGAGTGGACGACAAATTCACACTCTTGCTTTACCAGTGTGTCTGTAAAAAGGGGAAGTCCGGAAGCTTTGTGTGGTTTTAACTTCGAAATTGAAAATTAATATGCACGAGATAAAACTGATAAAACTAGCTTGCTGAACATCACGGTCAAGGTCGGCGCGATACTTAGCCAAACAGAAACACTGACACAGACACCCACCCACCCACCCACCCACCCACCCACCAACCCACAAACCCACCCACCCACCCACCCACCCACCCACCCACCCACCCACCCACCCACCCACCCACCCCCCCCCACACACACACACACACTCGCTCACGCGCACTCACTCAGTCCACTCCACTCCACTCCACTGCACTCCACTCCACTCCACTCCACTCCACTCCACTCCACTCCACTCCACTCCACTCCACTCCACTCCACTCCACTCCACTCCACTTCACACACTCACTCACTCACTCACTCACTCACTCACTCACTCACTCACTCACTCACTCACTCACTCACTCACTCACTCACTCACTCACTCACTGCCTCACTCACTCACGCACTCACTCACTCACTCACTCACTCACTCACTCACTCACTCACTCACTCACTCACTCACGGGATAGCTCAGTGTCAAAGAGAAGGGCGCGACCGCCAGACGGAAAAATGAAGGAGAAAATGATATCGTGGAAAAAAAGAGAAGATAAAAGAAAACACCGCGATGTAGCTTATCAATGCCCCTTTCATGGCATGCGATAATGAAGGAAGGGTCGGCAATGCCCCCGCCAGTGTATCAGCGTGAGAAATCAAGCTGCCCGTTATTGCCTCATCGCAGCGGAACTGACCCATGGAGATGCAGGCGGGGAGGGTTGGGGCGGGCGGGGCGGGGGATGTTCGCGAGACGTGTTCGCCACGCCGCGACCGGTCATGCTTGACCCCGACAGACAGATAGCGGAGGAGCAGCAGGAGGAAATTGCGAGGCGAGGGTTGGCGAGCCCCGCCCCGCCCCGCCCCGCCCCGCCCCGCCCCGGGCGCCTCGTCAGCTGTTGCCTAGCGGGCTGACTCGCAGCTGCCCCCTCGGCGCTGGGCCCCCGCCCCCGCCCCGCCCCCGCCCAGGGGACTGCCCCTACCACAGAGGGGTCCGTGGCCGGGCGGGGTGTGGCGTGGCGGGGCGGGGCGGGGCCGCCGGGGGCAGATAGCCCCTGCCCACCCTATCCAGTATGCCTTCCCCCACCCCTTCCCTCTTCCCTATCTCTCTCTTTTTCCTCGAAAGACGCCGCCTCCATTCTCGCAAACAAGGGCTTTTCAAAGTGATTGAATCAACATTTTTGGGGCGATTTATCAGCAGCGCGGGGGGACCTCGTAAGACTTCGGGATGGGCGAGGAAAATGTTTGCAAGGTTCTATTCGGAAATGGAAAAAGAAGGAAAAAAATAGTTCGGGCAATCTCATTGCGTATTCTTAAGTCTCGGAGAGGGAATCGACCAACAATTTCTACTAATTCATCTTTCTTGACCCTTTCCGGTATAGAGAAGCTAACAGGAGAGGCAGGAGAGGCCTGCCCTGCGGCCTTCCGTCAGATTCAGAGGAGCGCTTTTGTGTCTCCGTCCTTGTCACACGCATGGGTCTCGGCCACTAGGAGTGAGCGAGAGGGCACTACAAAACGGGGGCTGTTTGTCCCCGCGGGGCGGGGCGGGCGGCGGGAGATGCGATGTAGGGCGGGAGAGATGGGAGGCTGCGGTCCAGCCGAGGCGACGCGACGCGACGGGGAGGAGAGGAGAGGAGACCTCCGCCTCAATCTTGTCTCAATATTTGACGACAATGCGTCATGAGCCATTCACGCCATGAGCCCCACGACGGCCTCGGCCAGGCCCGGGTCGCGCCTCGTATATAGTCCGTCCGGAGTAAGGTCAGCCCCATCCACTGCCGTGAGAGTTGCTGCCCGCGCGTGAGCTCGGAAGCGGGGCAGTTATGCCGGACGGACTTTATATAGTCACCTCGACTCCGCCGCCGACCTCACCACACTCTTCCATTATAGTTCGTCTACACTGCTATACCATAGCTGAGACTCACATTTCACTCAACAGTGTGGGCCTCTCGGTACTCTACAATGTTTGGAGCATCGCGAAAGTCAAACGCTGTGCGCAACACTTGCAGGTGTGTTCCAGCGGTATAGTGGACTCTTTTTTGACTAAAGCGCAGCTGGCTGCTGTCACCCCGGTTCTGGATGCTCTGTTCCTCTCGCACCTGAGTGCGCCCATGAGTGCGAGAGGGGCAGTCGGGCGCCGAAAGCGTCAAGTCGGCTGGCCATCAGCCCCCAGAGTTAACATGACCCCCCCCCCCGACCGCCCCCCCCTCCCCCCCAAAAAAAACAACTTGCGTCTGAGGGAAAAAAAAGCAGATGAACTAATTTTTCAGCTGTAAACGCGCAGCTAATTTTTAAGCCACAGCGCTTATTTTCTAGCCACCCTGCTATTTATTTTTCTGCCGCTTTAAATGTTGCTAATGGTACAATTTTTTCCAATTTCAGCTCCGCGAAATTTTTTTTTTTTTTAAAAAAAATTTTTGGGTTGCAGGGCTAGGCTGGAACAGGAGGCCGTGCTGGACAAACGTGTTCAATTGCTATCGCGCCCGGAGCAAATAACACTCGTGTAAAAAGTTGTCTGCCTATGGGGCGACCGCTACCGCCCGGCCCGCCGCAGGGCTGATAAGGCAAGTCATCGAACCGGCAGCTTGGGACATTGTTCAATCTTGTTTTGACGAACGTTACATGACAATGGCGAGGGAAATTTTTCAGGATCATAAAAAAAACAGTACGATACCAGCCCTGAATGTAGGCTGTGGGACCATAGCAACAAGGGCAAGAACAACGCCCGCATGTTCCAATGACAAAGATGTAAAGTGAAAAGATATTTCCCACCGTGTCACATACTTGAAAAACTGCTGAACAGGAAATATTTCAGCAATTGCAAGTGTGAGACGTAAAATATGAAAGGCCAGAAGTTTCCGACGGGAATGCGTAAGGGCTTTTATCTCAACCAAACGGCAGCTGAGTCCACACCTCTTGGCCACCGTACCCGACGAGACACCCCTCACTGTGCGAAGAGCAAAGCCAAAGAGAACAAACGATCGCCAACAACCCGAGGGGGAAACAACTCTGAATTTTGGTGAATAAATTTTTGAAATTTTTTGGTGAATTTTCGGGAATTTTTCTTCGACTCTTTCTAGAATTCTTTCTATTTTTCTCCCCCTTCTTTCTCCTTATTTTTCCTAAATATTTCGTTGTTTTTTTTTAAATTTAGTTTGTTTTTAATTTTTCTTACTATTTTGGACTTAAAAGGTGTGCAAAAGTTTCAGAGCTGTTTCTCCCTCGCAACAATCACACTTAAAATTCCATCGCTTGAATATCACGCATTTGTAAGTGACTGAATTTATTCACACACATTATGGGCAAGTGGACATTTTACACTCTTGCAAGCCGGAGCCATTCCCATATCTTGACTTTTCAAAATAATTTTTCGCACAAAGCACATCGTTTCCAGACAAAATTTCTCAATTTTAGATCTGGACTAAAGCACAGACTTTTATATAGTAGCATGGTCTAGAGACATCAATGATAGAAACACAGTAGCTGTAGCTGAGAGCTTGGGTATTGGGCTTCAAACTTGAAATTTTTGAGGATCGTCGTTGCCGAACACCGCATACTTCGAATTTGAACGACGAGCTTTGGTGCAAAATTTAATCAACAATCCGAAAATTGGAAATTCGCTCACCTACAAGAGTGTGCCTCGTACGTCGCACTCCATTAAAGTGTGTGAAAAAAATTCGCTCACCTAAAAGCGAACGACATGCGCTGCTCACTTGGATTTCGCAAAAAATTCACTCCTAAACTGTTTCACTGGTTCACTTTGGCTATAGTCCTTGCAGGCGCGTCGTCCTCTACTGACCTGCCAGGGCGGGCCCGGCAATGAGTGCCAGGGCCACGAGGAGTAGTGGTCCCAGGTAGGTCCCCATGGTGTCGGGTCCCGTCGGGTCCCGGACAGTCCGCTTCGCACAGTAGTAGACAAGCGGCGCGGAGGCCGGCGGGGTTCTTATATAGCCTCAGCCTCTTGAGGGGATCGGGCCGGGCCGGCGACGGCGGCGACCATCCCCTCTCTCGCTCCCTCCCTCCCTCCCGCGCCCCCTCCCTCTCCCTCGCCCTCTCTCTCTCTCTCTCTCTCTCTCTCTCTCTCTCTCTCTCTCTCTCTCTCTCTCTCTCTCTCACTCACACACACTCACACACACACACACATGGTCGTCTCGCCCTCTATCTCTTTCGCTCGCACAGAGGGATCATGAGCCACCCGGTGTGGGGAGGATCATCTTGAATTGAACTTACACCGGCTTCCACCCCATATATCTTACTGGATTCTCGATTTGAACATGAATTTCGAAAAACATCTGAAGGGTTGATGGGGGGAAAAAATCGCTTTCCAAGGCAACAGCAGAGATCCAAGTTAAGAAAAATTGTTCAAATCTCCGCCGAAGATGCATTCAAATATTTCAGTCTATTGAAAAATCTGTGTTATTTTCAGTCACTGTCAGTACTGTGCGATGAAGGCCTAAAACTACTATTATTTTCGATCTGCTTTCCCGCACCTGCTGCAGATATTCGCTGGACCCTGTCCATTATTTTGCATTTTTTAACGGAGGGTTGGTGAACCCGCCCACTGTAACGTGTTTGCTGATACCCTCGGTACAGTGCGTCATGTATTATTCGTGTATCAAAAGTTTTACAGCTGGCGATGATACTCCCCCATTGATAACGGCTGCGGGCTGCGGGGGCCTCGGGAGCCACGAGGGTCCCACAGAGAGAGGGGAGGGGGGGGAGGAGGGGGAGCCCTTCTTGGACGAAAGGTTCTTTGAACTGGGCGGTGGGGGGTATATGAATGTGGGCCTGGCGGGCAGGGGCAGGGTTCGGAGTCACTTACCTCGGTAACAGTAAGTTACCGGTAACTGGTTACTTTTTTGAGTAACGGTACCAGTAACTAGTACTCAGCTGAGATTTAGTAACGGTAACGGTGCTAGTTACAATTTTCGGAGTAACGATGCCAGAATTTCTCGTCACTGTTACTTTCCAATTTTTCTAGGCAACTTCGCCCCCGGCCGCCGTTGTCGTTCTACGATTTTGTCGGAATGCTTTTGTTTTGTCACTGCTTTGGTGCACATGTGTGTCTCCTAATAGTTGAGTGGGGGGGTCCACACTGACCATGAACTTCCTCGCTGCTTCTCTGAGTACTCAGAAAGACAAGTCACAATAGCAACCAGATGACTGCAGGCGCGCGGATGGACGGATGGGGAGGGGTGAGGTGGAGGTGAGGGGGGAGGGTAAGGGAGGGTAAGGGACGCACCGATATGCTTGTCTCTCTCCTGCACATGCAGCTGCTGGGGGAGGGGGAGGACGAGAAAGTCCGGGTAAAGGACGCGGGTCGGCGTAGCCAAGCCGGGGCCGGGCAAAAGCGTAAATGAGGTGATGCTGATCCCTGGTCTTGGACTGGAGAGGAAAAGGCCATATGGTGGTTCCGGGGCGGTCCCTGCGCAACAAGGAAAAGGAAGGGAAGCCCAGGCCCGGGACAGGACTCAGTGGCCTTGTTTGTCATAACATGAAGATGTGTCTGACTGTCTTGCCGATTTTGAGTGGGGGTGAGGGTGGTGGAAGAGGGGAAACGGAGGGGGAGGGGGAGTTTTAAACCATAAACCACGTGACTCCAACAACCAACAGGTTCCTCTCAGGGGATGAAAGTGCTGAATCAGATACATTTTACAGGAAATTTTTTATCAAATTCAACACTTGCATCCCATCGAGTGCGCCTGTCGAGCGCTTTTTTAGCCGTTTAAGATCTTTTTTTTTCTTGATGGTTGTAATTCTGTTGTATCAGCTCGTATAAATTGTATGAAAAATATTTCTGTTTTTTTCTTTGCGGTGTATCACTTTAAAGGTAACTGTAAGGTAACGAGTTACAATTTTTCGGGTAACGGTAACGTAACTAGTTACTTTTCTTGGTGCCAGTAACTGTAACAGTAACTAGTACTTGTGTAAAGGAAAGTCACGGTATATTTTTGAGTAACTTGCCGAACCCTGCTGGCGGGGCGGGGCGGGGCGGGGCCTACTCCTCCTCCTTCCCGCCTCCATTGTCCGTCCCTCTCAATGGCAGCGTACCAGGGGGAGGCTGCACACTGAAGGGGGGGGGGGGGGCGGCGTGGCGTGGCGCGGCGTGGCGTAGGGGAGCCAGCCGGCTGGGCTGGGCTGGGCGGGAGGGAGAGGTTGCGGCCTGCCCCCGCCCGAGGATCGCCCTAAGCTCCCCCCCCCCGGCCCCCCTCTGCTACCGCCCCCTCCCCTCAGGGGGTTGGTTTGCCGCTGCGGTGGCCTGGCTCGCAGCGCGGCGACCGCGACTCGGCTGCAGCAGGGACCGCCCCGGAACCATCATATGGCCTTTTCCTCTCCAGTCCAAGACCAGGGATCAGCATCACCTCATTTACGCTTTTGCCCGGCCCCGGCTTGGCTACGCCGACCCGCGTCCTTTACCCGGACTTTCTCGTCCTCCCCCTCCCCCAGCAGCTGCATGCGCAGGAGAGAGACAAGCATATCGGTGCGTCCCTTACCCTCCCTTACCCTCCCCCCTCACCTCCACCTCACCCCTCCCCATCCGTCCATCCGCGCGCCTGCAGTCATCTGGTTGCTATTGTGACTTGTCTTTCTGAGTACTCAGAGAAGCAGCGAGGAAGTTCATGGTCAGTGTGGACCCCCCCACTCAACTATTAGGAGACACACATGTGCACCAAAGCAGTGACAAAACAAAAGCATTCCGAAAAAATCGAAGAACGACAACGGCTGCCGGGGGCGAAGTTGCGTAGAAAAATTGGAAAGTAATAACAGTAACGAGAAATTCTGGTATCGTTACTCCGAAAATTGTAACTAGTACCGTTACCGATACTAAATCTCAGCTGAGTACTAGTTACTGGTGCCGTTTCTCAAAAAAGTAACCAGTTACCGGTAACTTACTGTTACCGAGGTAAGTTACTCCGAACCCTGCCCGCCGGAGCGGGCTCAGGCGGGCTCAGGCGGGCTCATTTCTAGACGGGCTCCGGCGGGCTCATACTCGTCGTCCTACGCGCCGCACGCCGGGAGCCTGTCCGCGTCAGCCCGTTTGAGCTCTCTGGGTTCTGGTTGGTCGCGGGTCATGTAGGCAGATTACCTCTCGAACTTCCTCTGAGTTTGTTTTGCGAAAGAGTCTTTCTGTTGTGCCTCTGATTGCGGTATGGTACTTGGATCATTCGCGTCGTATTCTGCGTGAACCAAAAGACTGTACGTTTGACTCGGGTCGACAGTCGCCGGCTGGGCCCTGCGCTGATTGCGTCGTCATCTTTGTTTCCATTTTTTTTTTCAGCCCGCAGAGCCCCAGAGATCGGTACGGGAAGTGCTGACCCGCGGCGTTGGCCCCGTGGACCGTGGACAGGGCGGCCGTGGGCAGTGATTTGCTTTCTCTCTGAGAAAAAGTCGGAGGTTTATAAATTGGAGAAAAAAAATCCCAACCGAGACATGTCGTTTTTGACGGGTCACGTATGTAACTGTCCAAAACTAAAGTCTTGTATTTAGACTAATTTGAAAGTCATGTCATTAAATTACGAAAAGAAGTACCGCGCACAAGATCAGACTCTAAAATTGTAAATTTATTCGAGAAACTTTGCGACTGTGCCGACGCAGGCGCGGCTTTCAGTCGAGCTGACGGGAAGGGCGGATCGGCTGACGGGGGGGGGGGGGGCGAATTGCCTATATACAGGGGTTTTGTACCTCAAATTGCCTACTTACAGGCGGATTTTGGGGCTGACGGGGGGGGGGGGGGCGATCGCCCCTTCGCCCCCCTTAAAACCGCGCCTGTGCCGACGAAGTGTCGGCGGGCGCAGCGCGGTGCGGGACGGGATGGGGTGGGGGTGGGGCGGGGCGGAGCTGGGCGGGGCAAGAGGTCCATCACTAAAATTTCAAGCGCACACCAAATTTCCTTATTTTTCTTGACTTTCCTTTATTTTTCTTATTTTTCCCCCGACTTTTCTTTATTTTTTTCCTTAGGATTTTTTTTCTAATTTTTACTGATTTTGTTTTAGAGTGTAGTGTTTTTTTTTTTTTAAGAGAAGGACCCCTCGTGCGATGCGATGTGGGGTAGGGAGGGGTGGGGCGGGGTGGGGCGGGGTGGGGCGGGGTGGGGCGGGGTGGGGCGGGGTGGGGCGGGGTGGGGCGGGGTGGGGCGGGGTGTGGCGGTGTGGCGGGGCCCCTGTGGCCGCAACGTGGGCCACCCGCTCCGCACGCGCGTGCGGCGGGCCCGTGCCGGTCTGTAGGCAGGCGCTGTGCCGCAGAGTCGCAGCAGACCGTAGGACCCGCAGGACCAGCAGGACCAGCAGGACCCGCAGGACCCGCAGGGCCAGCGGGAACAGCAGGACCCGCAGGACCAGCAGGACCAGCAGGACCAGCAGGACAAGCAGGACCAGCAGGACCAGCAGGACCCGCACGACCCGCAGGACCCGCAGGACCCCCAGGGCCAGCGGGAACAGCAGGACCCGCAGGACCAGCAGGACCAGCAGGACCAGCAGGACCCGCAGGACCCGCAGGACCCGCAGGACCAGCGGGAACTGCAGGACCAGCAGGACCAGCAGGACCAGCGGGAACAGCAGGACCAGCAGGACCCGCAGGACAAGCAGGATCAACAGGACCAGCAGGACCAGCAGGACCCGCAGGACCCGAAGCTACATCACCTCAATATCGCTTCTGTAACTATTTCCCGAGGGAACTACCACTCCTCGTGTAGTCCAGGGAACAAATTCACCTGTGTTCCCTGTCAGTGTTGCCAGAAAAGTTAGGCAAAAAGAATAAACTCGCAAGACACCTTTGAGCAGGTAGCGACATCTCCGACTACCTACTAGGCAACTCCCCTGCACTTACACAGATGTTGCGTAGTAGGCAGGCGGAGGTACATCCCGTTACGTACAGGTGTATAAGGTGGTTTGTTGCCTAACTTTCTGGCAACACTGTCGAATTTTCGAAAAATATTACTAAATTTATAACTTTTTTTAAACCAGGGAAAGTGATCCTGCCCCGAAAATTCCATATTATTCATGTGTGATCCCACCAAACGTCTTCGTAATCCCTATAATAATGTAATCCTGTGTAAGTCCCAAATCGAAGTGGTGCGGCCCTACCACCGTCTCCCACATCACTCGGACGTGGAGTCCTGAGAGCGCATGGCGGTCTGGTCTACGCCCTGAAGGGCGCAGCCAGGCACAGCCAGGCACAGCCAGAGACAGCCAGAGACAGCCAGAGACAGACGCAGGCTGTCGGGCTCGAGGGAGGTGGGGAGCGCGTCATTTATCAATTGAGGGGGCGCAATACGGAGAGACAGAGAGAGAGAGAGAGAGAGAGAGAGAGAGAGAGAGAGAGAGAGAGAGAGAGAGAGAGAGAGAGAGAGAGAGAGAGAGAGAGAGAGAGGCACGTGAGTGTGTCTGAGAAAGTGGGGTGTTTGCAATCATTCTAAAAATAGGGCTGCTTTGGGAAGGTATACGGACCCTGAGTGTCTCCAATATGCGACCTTTCGACACTGCACCACAATGTAATGCAAGACTTAAAAATTGCTGGAAAGTACACACTAACTGGTAATGTACTTTTTCGTACACATGAAATGTAACTATATAAACATGCAGATTTATGTTTAAAAAATTGTGCTGAATTATGTAAAATATTGTTCATAAATCTGTTCAATTTTGTGCAGTTTTTCTGCATGTGATAATTACGCAGATATATGCACAATATTCTACGTAATTCGGCACAATTTTGTTCATAAATCTGCAAGTTTAGAGACTGGAAAATTCGGACCTCTTTTCTAAGCGTTCCTCACGGCTCAAACAATGGGCAGCGTCGTGGAATCTCGAAGACTCGGGCCTTTCAGTGTGTTATATCTAATATTACAAATTATTATTATAAATTTATTTATTGTTTAAAATGTTTATGTTAAATGTTTAGTGTCTCTAGGCACGTTGTATAATGCACCTTCATTAAAAGAATTCAAAATTCTATAAAACATCTTAAAAGTGGATGCTCTGTCAGACAAATTCGAAACTTTTCAATGTATTTAGAAAAAAAAAAATAATTTTTTTAAAAAAAATCACATAGATTGCCGGTGCTCTCGGGAAAGAACGAAACCGAATAACATATTGAGTTCAGGAACCACAACCTCTGGTTTGATTATGCTGTTGGGGAAAATCACTCCAAGGAGAGGCAGCGATGGTAAACAAGCAGTCGCAAAAATAGTGATTATAATTTTCCGATCGATGAATGGGGTCGGATAGACTCAGCGGTACGCCGCCTCCGGCCCCACCCCACGCCACCTCGCCCCAGTCCACACCCCGAAAAATAAAAAGTTGTGGCAAGCAATGAGTAGCTCACGTACAACCATAAAATCATGGTTGTGACAACAGTATTTTACTCGTTTACCCGCGTTTACCCGTGGTTCCGATAAATTCTTTAATATTGCTGTCTTGGCAGACAGCTGCCTCTGCTTATTCCTGCACATTTTGCCTCACATTTACAGTCCCCTTGACACGAATCTCGCATTCATGACGCAAAGTATGTCACGACCATTGAGTTCTTAACGGCCCCCACCACCTTTTTGTAGACTCCCCACGATTGTTTGTTATTTAGCCACGATAATCTTAATCGTGATCAAAATTTATTTTGCTTTAAAAAAAATCAAAATAAAATGTCATTAGGGATGCTGCATGATTTCTCGGGAACCAGCAATAAATATTTGCTGGGGATGAGCGATAAGACAGGACCAGCCGGGAGCCCGCGGGATCACGAGCCCTGCCTGTTTCATGGGTTCTGATGGATCTGTGGTCGAGTAATGTATGGGTGGTTAACAACACGTACATCTCGAGTAATCCGTGTTGAGAATATTACTTTACAAGCCTGTCACCCTTATCTTGCTTAGAAAGGTAAAGGGGAGGGGGGGGGGGTTGCGAGTCGCTGTAACTCACACGAGAAAACAGATGAATAACCTAGGAAAAAATATGTGCGATAAGTACTCGGTGATATCTTCTGTTACGACGCTCTCGGGCTCGGCCAGACTTCAGCTGGTCGGGTCAGCGAGGGCGCGCTCGGGACAGGGACTGGGACGGGAGGGGCCACTGTCAGAAATATTCGTAGGTTTCGAAGAGAAAAAAAAAATCATGATAGTATTCCGAGGGGGAAACGACTAAGGTTATCCGGCTGACAGCCGTTAGGTAATCCGGCAGGGTGTAGTCCGGGGAAATTCGAAGTAATCCGGTGTAATCCGGGGAAATTCGAAGCAATCCGGTGTAATCCGGGGAAATTTTACGGTAATCCGGGGTTATCCGAGGAAAAAGGCACCGTTATCAGGAAGACACTCCAGAGGTAATCCGAGGTAATCAGGGGTAATCCGTAACCCGGCTGACACGAAAATTGACAGTCGTTTCCCCCTCGAAGAATTCCCTTCTCCTTTTTTTTTCGAGACAAAAATAGGGGCTCGAAAATCGCACTAGAAAATGAGGACCTTTTTTTTATTAACTACACACGGTCCCCCCCTGCCCGTTTGCTGTTCATGAGATCCCAAGAGGTGAATCGGGGGTCTGCCCTGCCCTGCCCCGCCCCGCCCAAGTGCCCAAGCCCACCCGCAGCCGGGGGAGGCCACCTTATCACCGGCTCGGCTCGGCTCGGCTCGGCTCGGCTCGGCTCGGCTCGGCTCGGCTCGGCTCGGCTCGGCTCGGCAGTGTCAACGTTTGACTTTTCGTGGATGTAAACACCAGGCTGGCCTGCTGGTGCACCAGACTGACCCTCAGGGCTGGCCTAGCCTGGCCCGCACGACCCTCTCAAAAAACTGAACGGAGTAAAAGTCGGTCTGTGAAAGTACACTTCACAAATCACCACCACACAGTAATAAAAGTTTTTCTGAATAGTGTGTTTCGATTAGAAAAGGGAGAAGAATAGCAGATAGAACAAAAAGCGTCCTCATTGGCTGAGCCACCACTACCCCCCACCACCACTAGCGCGCTCACATGGCTCGAAGCGCCCAGCCAAACAAGACGCTTTTGTTCTATCAACTATTCTTCTCCCTTTTCTAATCGAAACACCCTATTTACAGTAGTTACAATCTTTTTTTTAAAATTATTATTATATTTTTTTTAATTTTTTTTATACAGACCAAAAGTCTGAAAATCAGATTGCATTCCGGTCTGCTCTGAATACTCAAGTGTGAGACAGTATCACACTTATTACTGCAGTACCACTGTGTCTCACACTTCCAAAATCTATTTTCTGTCATTGCATAGCAATCACGTTTTGGAGAACAGCACCAGCTCTGGTTCAAAATCCCGGTTAAAACGAGCAACCATGTGATAGGGTTCTGATCGCAAACAACATCGACCAAATAAATTTTCGAAACCATTAATATACGATTATTTAGTGTAAAAGATTTCTTTCAATATGGAGAGTGGATTTGTTTTGACTTAACTTATATAACCTACTTTTTCTTTTTATCCACTGTACTCGCGTGCCTCGGGCAACTGCAAAGAGACAAAGCTACTTAAATAAAAAGGGAAAAAAAGAAAGAAATTGTGGTCGGTATTCGAACCCCTGCCCGCCCAGTGCTAATTACGGTGCCGATGTGGATACCAAAGTCGCCACGCGACTGGGCTGTCCCAACAAGGAGAGCATGCATACTGATGACGCCACCGGTACAGGTTCGTCGGCGAATACGGCTCTTCGCAGCGTCACCCCTAGTGGGCAGGCGTCGTGTACCATGGCGTCGTAGCCGTGCCGGCATAGTGATGTTCCGGGGGCCGCAGAACCTGGGTTCAAATCTTGCTATAAAATATAAATTTTACCGTGGACAGCAGCTTGGCGTCGAATTCAAACCCCCCATTTCAACGAAGCTCCCTCGTGGAATCGCCGTCGGTCTAGTGGTTTAAGTACCACGAAAGCCGCGGGGTGTCATGAGACTCGGCACTAGGGGCCTAGGTTCAATTCCCAGGTAGGTTCTTCCCTGGCAGCGAAAGCGAGTTGTCAGGAAGTTCCGTCCCATGCCACGGGGGGTAGTCCCTCGTGGGGAAATAAGGCCTATGAATCTGGCTCCTTAATAAACAGCTTTTCCATGACCTGTGCGGGAGCGGGTCAGTAAAGGTCTAACCAACCGTACGCTTACTCTTCCGCAAAAACTTCTTTTTCTGCTCTTCTCCCCCACTATCGTCCTGCCTTGCCTCTACCTCCCACTGACCGGTCATGCGGTCCGGTGGTGCCCAGTCGTTGGTCTGAAATGCTACCTACGGCTTCAAGGCGCTGTTTAAATAGGGTAGTACGGTGGGCCTGACAGGCCGCCAGCCTTAAGCGGGGACTCTCCCCGAAGTGGAGAGGACTTCTCGTGTCCGCGGAGTGGCGGTCGCCTGGAACACACCGGATCCCATCAGAACTCCGAAGTTAAGCAGGTGGGGCTCGCAGGTTGCGAGTTAGGTAGGGGCCTACCAATTTTTCATTTTTTTTTAAAAAATATCTTTTTAAAAAAAATGAATTTGAAGTGTTGCACCATTTTTTCGGTGCATGCTCCGACCATGATACATATTCCTTCTCCAATTTACCCGTGTAAACAAGGTCGGAAAAAATCCAGGCACTTTTTCAGATTTGGGGGAAAGTATCAGGTCGGACCGAGGGTCGGACAATCGAGCTGCATCGCAGAGGATAGCAGGCGACTCTAACGTTTCGTTGGGGACGGAGAAAACGAGGTCGGACAGAAAAATAACTATGACACCCCGACTGCCAGGTCGGACAAAAAGAAACGTGTGACGGTGGCGGCCGCAAAAATCCCGAGGTCGGACCAAAAAAGGTCGGACAACCGATGTAGACTCAATTCATAGGGTAACTTTGAAAACCGAATTCAGAGTGTAGTTTGAAAATCTACTTATGAATATTCCAATAACCAATTACTCTGAAGTCCTAATTCAGACCCTGCAATATCTGGAACTCAGAATATTTAGAGGATTTGTCTGAAAGCTAACATAAGACTGCGAATTCTTAAAATAATCTGTTGAATTTTCATATTTGTTTTTTTTTTTTTACAGCACAAGAGCGATTCTCTCCCCTCCTGCCGAAATTCTCAACAAATCACCGGGGGGGGGGGGGGGGGTCGCGACTCTCGACCGCTGTCGCGTACACACGATTGCGGGAATGCGGGATTGCGTGGAAGGATTTTCCACATGATTTCTTGGAATTTCTATACGATATCCATTGATTTTTGCATGATTGCAGCGGAATTTTACATGATTGTGATGGACTTTCACATGGTTGCAAATGGATTGCTGCAAAACCTCGCCCTTATTTTTAGGTGAAATTCATATCCTATCCTTAATCGCACTTGATTTGAGAGGTGTTTTAGATTCCCTGTCAACGAGGGTGAGGTTTGCAAATCATCTCTGAAGCTAGGCAAGAGGAAACATCTCGCACTTTTCAGATAAGACATCTGACTCTTACATTTGCAGTGATGTGCTGCAATGCGTCTGGCTTTAAGCAAAATTCACGGCCTTGCCCTCCTTAGATATGGAGTAGGGTCAGTCATCAGCACCTACCCTTGGGTACGATCTACCTCCGAAATGGGACTGTTATACACTTACTTGCGGTCGCACTACGTTGCCAAACCAACGTTTGACCTTAAAGGTGTTCATCAATTTTATCACTGGTACGTGTAGCAGTCTCTCACCTCGAGTTAACATACAGAGATTAAGAATTCGTTAAACCAACTAAAATATTACTAATAAAGTTCAAGAGAAGAAGCAAAATTTTACACCATACATGAAACGAAAATTTTGCGGTAGGAGCCTAGATTTCGTTTTGATATTTGAGGACTTAATCGAAAAAGGGGGGGAAAATAAAAAAAAGGGAAAAGCGAAAAGCGAAAAGCGAGAAGACAACTTTTTCACCTCACGACGAAGAATTTTTACAGCAGCGGGGACGCAGGTCTTCTAATTTTCCTCTGAATTCTCAGTCGTCGGTCTGCAGTGAGGTTCCTTCTCGTCCGCGGATGGCATTCAGGCCCCCGCTGCCAGTGCATACGGTAAGCACTACGCCTAGGTTTTGAAACCAATTTTTGGAGTTAAAACCACGATGCAACAATGTATTTTCTCCATGAAAAAAGAAAAATGTCTGCTTGGAAAGCTGGACAAAGTATGACTGTCTTGACGAACAGGCGGACAGGCGGGAGGCTGGTCATGGGATGGGTGCTGCCTTTGCTGGCCGCGGCTGAGCAGCCCGCAGCCTTCTGCAGCTGTTCCGTAGCGAAAAGAAGACTTTTTCAATCTCGTTTTCCTCTTTTTTTCCCCCCCTCAATCGGATTTTGATAAAGGGAAGCCGAGTGAAATGCTGTAGGGAGAAACGCTCCGAGCCTCATGCGCGGGGCGGGGCGGGGCGGGGCGGGGCGGGGCGGGGCGGGGGCGGGGCGGGGCGGGGCGGGGCGGGGCGGGGCGGGACGGGGTGGGGCGGGGCGGGCGGGGCGGGGCGCGCTGCGAGCGGTTGCAGAACAGCAGCGGTCTGCAGCACGATGCACAGCGACACCCATACAGGATAAAAATATGCGTTACGGCATTTTCCCCCTTTCTAGTGATTTTTTATTCTTTCACTTGATAATTCAGGTGTGAGGAATTACTATGACAATTCACACTTCCCCTCACGTACGTATGGAATTGCACACACGATCGAACGTGTGACATTTTCTCACTTAGATTCCACGAGAGGGAATTCTCATTGGGAAATCTTGTACAGACTACTCTGTATAACAGGTTACGTATTGCACAGGTATAACACAAAAAATTCTATCATTGCGAAAGGCATATTCTTGTGCTTTTCAGTATACATAACGAGTATTACCGCGTCGTCATACATGGATCAGGCAGAGGTGTACAATGTACACTGAAAACCCAACAGTGAGCATTGCATACTGCATGTAAAGAGTGTATGGCATGCATGCTGTCTATAAAATGTGCATGGCCATGCTCACTGTTGGGTTCGTGGGAAGCATCTCCATGCACACGTTGAGTTCAAAAATGTGTGCAATGCTTACTGTTGAAGTTTTAGTGAGCATCTCCATGCACACATTAATTACATACAGTGATCGTGTCCATGCACACGTTTTATACAGTGAGCATATCATGCACACTTTATAAACAGCGTGTATGCCATGCACGCTTTACATAGAGTGTGCAAATGCTCACTGTTGGGTTTTTAATTATTCCGGATGTGAATTCCCCCTCGGATTTCCAAAACTTCCATGACGGAAAGGCATATTCATATTCATGTGCTTTCGAGCATTACATATAACGAGTATTCCCGCGTCGTCACTCTGCAAACTCAAGTGTGAGACAGTAGTAACGTGATTGCTATTCAACGACAGAAAATCGTTTTTGGAAGTGTGAGACACAGTGCAGTAATAAGTAAGTGTGATACTATCTCAAACTTGAGTTTGCAGAGCATACATGAATCAGGTGTTACGGATGTGGATTCCCCCTCGGATTTCCGCCGTGCCGCTCCCCTCCACCAGGCCGGGCTGCCGGGCTGCTAGCGGCGACTAGGATCCGGTCTGCGTCGGCTCTACAGGCTGTAGGACCGCTCTAGGGGCTGATGGGTGATGGGGTCACGTGCCCAGCTTGTGCTAGCGCGCCGCGCCGCGGCGGGGCGGGGTGGGGCGGGGCGGGGCGGGGCGGGGCGGGGCGGGGCGGGGCGGGGCGGGGCGGGGCGGGGAGGGGGGGGGAGATTTGTCCTGTGACCATCACCGCGCAGTAGCGTCTACTGTGACTCCCGTCAACCGTCAGAGGGGCAGTGCGGGGCGGGGCGGGGTGGGGCGGGGTGGGGCGGGGTGGGGCGGGGTGGGGTGAGGCGGGGGCGTGCTTTCAATAGGACCACCATATACAGCTGGAGCTCGCGCACTAAAACTCACACCGCCCCTATGATAAATTGTCGGGAGAGGGTTAAGGAAAAATTTTTCCATCATAATGTCGTAAATTTACGACTTTGAGTTGTATAGTTACAAGTATTTTTTAACATCAATTGTTGAATGAGTTTTCTGCAGCGGTCAAGACTTTCCTCCCGTAAATTGACGGTCGTAGATTTCCGAATCCGTGTCGTAATCGTCAAGTATGAAAAAAAAAATCGTAAATTTACGAACATGTTTCTCACAGTGGCGAATAGACCTCGGTTGCGCGTACAGTCACCGATTATACAGCAAATTTTGTACGTCAAGAACGGCTGAATTGGGGCCATAATTTGCGATTCTGACGACGGTAGTCGCTGAAGAAATGTGTACTAAATCGACTGTCATGGCCCGATTCTAGAAATTTTGTTCCCGGTTTGGTTACCCCGCAATTGTCAAGGGGAACTTATTAACATGCGGCGTTGCCACACCGTCTTGATGAAAGGTGCATAGGACCTTCACGGTAGCACGTTGAAGTAACACATCTCACCGCCCCTGCCATCCCCCAGAGAGAATAAAAAAAATTTCCTCAACCTGCTCGCTGAGTTTCACTGACATGTCAAGTGTTGAACTGGTGAGGAAGGTCATGCAGCTAATTTTCCAGACAATTTCCTTTCAATAACCAGACATTTTCCTGACAGCAGAATTTTAAAATCCTGGCATTTTCCTGACATGTCATGAAACCGGAAACGATGTCCTGACATGGGACGGGAGACGCCGGGAGGGACTCGAGAGTATCGTTTCGCCCCTCACAGACGAGCGATACCGAAGATCGCTTTCACTCCTCTGTCCTCGTCGCACTCAAGGAGCACTACCATGGCCAGCATAGGGCACCGCTGTAGGTGCAACAATGACGGAGGGATGAGAGCGATCTGCTGTGCAGCAGGACGGCACCGCATGCCACCGCCCTGCTGTCCTCGTCGCACTCATGGAGCACTACCATGGCCAGCATAGGGCACCGCTGTAGGTGCAACAAGGACGGAGGGATGAGAGCGATCTGCTGTGCAGCAGGAAGGCACCGCATGCCACCGCTCTGCTGTCCTCGTCGCACTCATGGAGCACTACCATGGCCAGCATAGGGCACCGCTGTAGGTGCAACAAGGACGGAGGGATGAGAGCGATCTGCTGTGCAGCAGGACGGCACCGCAACTAGTGCACCGCATGCCACCGCTCTGCTGTCCTCGTCGCACTCACGGAGCACTACCATGGCCAGCATAGGGCACCGCTGTAGGTGTAACAAGGACGGGGGGATGAGAGCGATCTGCTGTGCAGCAGGACGGCACCGCATGCCACCGCCCTGCTGTGCTCTGCTGACTCGCGGAAGTGGTGACATCTGCGCTGCGCGACGTTTCGTTCCCAGAATGAAAATAATAAGATTGAACAATTAAAAAGAATCGGAGCGCGTAAACAGCGGCGCATCGTCGGCGTCTGAAGCGAGGCGATAGTATTGCGATTATCATTTCGCAGAAACGCGTCGGGGTATCTTGAATCGCGTCACGCAGACGGGGACTAACACCCCTAAAAATTAGGGACGGGGGAGGGGGAGAAATCAGCTTACCAAGTGAAGTGAGAGCGTTCCAGAAAAAAGGACCCCCCCTCCCCCGGCCGGCCCGTTCTACTGCACCGACATTTTTTCCTGCTAAGGGACGTGGCTCTTTTTTACGCGTCAAAATTTTCCAATCGAATTTTCCATTCCATAATCCTCGTACACCCCTCTAGATGATTATTGATAATCACATAGTCATATTCATGTAAAATTCAAAACATTCAGAAATTTCGACAAATATGGATAAATATTATCAAATTTGACCAAAAGTTGCGTGATTATAGGCCAAAAATCAGGAAATATGTTAAAAATTAATTCCCCCTCTTCCCCCCCCCCTCTCTCTCTCTCTCTCTCTCTCTCTCTCTCTCTCTCTCTCTCTCTCTCTCTCTCTCTCTCTCTCTCTCTCTCCCTCTCTCGAGGAGAGGGGGGCAGGAAGCGCTGCGGGCCTGCCTGAGCTAGAGTCTGCAGGCGCTCGGTGCTGGCCAGCCGAGGAGGGGTCCATCCGAGGGGCCCTGGCCTTCACTCAATCGGTGTACATCCTCAAACAAAGTCAGTAAACAATCAGAAGAAAAATCAAGAGAAAATCATAGAAAAATCAAGATAATATTAAAAAATTTCAAGAGAAATTACAAAAACCCAGAAAAATCGGTGTACGCTTGAATTTGTAGAGATAGGGACACCTCGGGCCCGTCTTGCGCTCCGTGTCTACCGCTCGCCTCCCGCGCCAAATGCCCCGGCCCCGCCGAGGTCAACTCGCCTCGGCCCCACGGAAGTGGCAGAGTCCACGTACAGTCGCTGCCTGCCGCATGGCTGCTCACGAGGACCTGGTGACAGGTGACAAGGATTCTCTCCCTGTTAAAAACACCTTTTGCAGGACCCCCTGGAAATTAACTCCAGGTTTCCAACTACCTCGCGGGCGTTACAGGGCCTTGTGCCTGGTTGTACCGTACGAGGGGGATCACACATTGTAAAACGCTTACGGTGAATTTCACCGTAAGTTACAGCGAATCCTGCAGCACTGTAGCTTACGGTGAATTTCACCTAAGCTACGGTGAATGGCACCGTAAGCTGCGGTGAATATCGCTGCAAGTTACAGTGACTTCCCTGATTCACCGTAGCTTACGGTACCAGCCGCCGTAGCTTAAGGCGAAATTCACCGTAGCTTACGGATTCGCCGTAAGCTACAGTGGTGCAGGTTTCACTGTAACTTACGGTGAAATCCACCGTAAGCTTTTAACAGTGCATACAAAATGTGTACAATGATGTTTTTGACTTTTGATTGTTTTTTTTTTGGATTTTTTTGTTTTGATTTTTCTTTTGAATTTCGGAGGAAAATTTCTGTCACTTTTAGATTAATTTTGACCCTTCCCCCGTTTCTGACTTTTGTCTAGTTTTGCGTTCATCACTGTAAATCGAGGAGTCTCGTAAAAAGATTCTGGGGGAGCGACATTTTGACTTCGATTTCGTCTCTCCTCCACGGGCGACGTTCAGTAACATCGCTCGTTTAGTGTCGTTTTGAGACATTTTCGGTCACAAATAAGACTCAAATTGAGTCGTTCTCGTGAATTATGCTTCATTGAAGCGATGAAGACTTGCGTCACTCTCTTTGGGCGAGGGAAGTGACTCCAACTCTTACAGTGATTAGTAGTTCTCGATTTTTCGGATTTTCTGTCTCTTTCTTTTTGATTGTATATGCTATTTTTTTAATTTTTAAATGTTTCTACATGACTTTTTTGGGTACAGTGAATTTTCGAAGTGACTCCCCCCTCGGCACCGTGCGCGGCCGAGAGGTGCGGGGTGGCGTGGCGTGGCGTGGAGCACGTGGAGGTGGACTGCCTGAGGCCGTACCGGCCGCGCCGCGCGCCCGCAGACTCGAGCGTAGGCAGACCCGCAGCACACCCGCGTCCTGTATCAAGCACCTCCACACGCAGGTATAGAGAGGGTCGTAAGAAAAGGATTTCAGAAATAGAAAACGTAACAGTGGAAGGGGGGGGGGGGGGATTCAGGGCTAGTCGTTTTTATCGCGATCGGGTAGTTTTTCCCAGTCCCGTAACGCCCATATGCGATTGGACGCCTATGCCTTTTGTATCCTTGAGTACAGGACGCTTAGGCGATAAGGGATGGTTCAACCTTGAAATGCCGAAAATCAACTAAGAATCAGCTGTCTGTTGAGCCAGAAAAATAGTAAGTCTCCTAATATAGGTCCGGTATCGTGCTTCTTGCGATTGGTTTACGTTCCCTGTGAATTTGAGCGAGATCGGAGGCTTTCGATTTTTTTTTGGCGAATTTGCAAAGGATCGTCTTTTTCCCTAACTTTTTGGAAGAACATGGGACGCAAGGGCAGCAAGAACATTCAAAATGCTTTGCTGTTATTTGACATCACAGTCAAATTTATCTATTTCAACTACTCTCGAGAAACCACCCCAACGACGCAGTGTAAAAAAAAAAAAAAAAAAAATTGGTGGGATTTTGCGGGTAAAGTCTTGGCATTGTTAGTGCCAAGACTTTTCCCGTAAAATTACTTTAGTCTGTAAAATTACAGAAACATGTAAAAGCGAGAACCGCCGCGCCGCCTCTCTACACTGTTATTCAATTACTGTGACGTCACGTTCTTTTTCGCGTGAAAAGTGTCACATTGTTTAAAGCGTATTGTCACATTCTTTTCAATGTGAACCGGCCTGAATATGCGGGATAAATTTTATAGTCACATTCAAAAGAATGTGACATTAATATCAAAAGGAATGTGACAGTTTTGACATGAAAAAGAACGTGACGTTACAGTAATTGAATAACAGTGTACAGAAATGAAGTCCGCCGGTGGGCCGCATCGAGTCACATTATCTCTGAAGTATTCGCTGACTTTTTGCAAAATTCCCTGACATTTCCACGATTTCCAGACCATGTTTTTGTCTTCCCTGACATTTCCACGATTTCCAGACCATGTTTTTATTTTCGCTGACATTTCCACGACTTGCCTGTCAAGTGTGAGCCCTGTCTGTGAAGCCCACCCTCGGTGAGCCCGGTCGCGCCTTGCTTGTCCTGTCCGGCAATCTTCTTAGCCAGGAGAGCTTTCTCGGCAAGCAGGGGGAGGATGGATGCGTTTTATTAGCCAATTGTGAGAGTGAGCGGCGCGGGCAGGGCTCAGAGCGGCGCGGCGCGTCGCGCGGCCTGGGCTGGGCTGGGCTGGGCGGGCTCCACTGCCCCAAGGGCGCCCCGACCCGACCCGACCCGACACGGACCCTTCACGTCTGCTTTCAGAGGCTTTCCAGCTCAACTGCTATTATTTCAGTGGTGGGAAATGAGAGATTTGGTGAACCTCAGACTTTTTTTTCTTTTTCACTCTCAATGAAAAAGGACAATTTTGTCCCAGAAAATGTTGCGTTTTTGTACACATCATTTTCTTGGGACAAATTGTCCCTCTAAATTGGGATAATTTGCATCCAAAATTTTACAAATCGTCCCAAATTATTACACAAATTTGTCAAAAGGGATTGGTGTGCACAAAAACGCAACATTTCTTGGGACAAAATTGTCCCTTGCCATTTGGTGTGTTTGCTTTTCTTTTCTTTTTATCCTCAACTGTTTCTGGACACAGTTTTGCAGGAAAAAGAACAACGTCAATACATCACCAAGTAAAGGAAAAAAAATATAGATTGCTGTCTACAAAACAGTTGTATTAAAATAAATAAATGGTCTTCACAATACAACACATTAGTGTACCTCATTTTTACATAACAGAAAAGGGTGAGAGGAAAACACTATCTAATCATGGCACTTTCCAATGTGAACAGCTAGAGCAAAGATGTAAGTAAAATAAAAATTATTTACATGTTTTCTTCATTAGATACAATATACAGCACAAAATATCTTATACTATTTACAGAACTTTCAAAACTTACAATGAATGTAAGATTAAAAGAAACTATACAAATTCAGTCTTAGTTTCTTTACATTTCTATACATTGTAGTGGATCACACAAAAATCGGCAGGTACACACAATAGTAAATAAGTTTGAGATGGTCAAGTATGTTAAAATAAATACAATTCACAAAGAAAAATATTGGTAAAAGAGAGCAAACCCAAAAGAAAGGAAAAGATAAGAAGGAAGTGAACTGCACAAGAGAATTTTAGTTCATTTGTACCAATCGCGACAGCATCAAGATACTACCAAAACCCATCAGTAGAATAGATTCAGCTTTTTAAAATTGATTGCTATAAGATAACATGTTTGTGCAAGCCTAAATTAAGGGCAATCTTAAGTTGTTCTTAAAATTGCCTGGCAAAACAGTTGCTGCAAACCAAATGCACCACATCAAACTGCTACATAAAAGCACATGAATTTCTTTTCCATAGATTTAAGACAAGAAAAGAATCATGACCTTACTAGCAGATTTCATTAGAGGGGTACGGACTACAGGAAATTACACTAATGACAAGGAGCGCATAAAAATTGTTCTAATTGATTAAATACTCTTAGCGCAAAATAGTCATTATTAAGAAATTTGCAGGATCTTACAGAAACTCTGAATGTTGTGCAGCTTTTAAAAGTAGCTTTGCGATTTGAGTTGATTGTTTTGAAGTAAAAATACCAATACTGACAATCAGCCTCTCCCACCTATCCATGAATTTTTGACAAGAATGCATCAACATTTAAATTCTTAATTATTTCGGAGCAGTCTGCAACATTTTCATTCTGGAAAATAATAATGAATCAGATGCTGGAAGATGATTTCTTACACGAAATGATTAAGTTATCACCTACCTCATTTTTCTTCATTGTAGCCTTTCCAGTGCTGATTGACATTCTTTTCTTTGTTCGTCTAGGTGAGTCTCTGTGGTCAAGATATAAAATACAAATAAATGGAAAGACTAACAAAATGAGTATCTTGGATATTGGAGTCTTCTGTACTTACTTTTGCTTTCCCTCAGCATTCACTACACTAAAAGAACTCTGACAGCTATCCTCAGAGACATTATCAAGAGATGTGGACAATTTTCGTTTTGAGCTTCGAGTTGGGGTCCCAGTCTTGGTGGATACAGCCTTATGGGCATTCACTGAACGTGGAGGAGCCCTTCGTAATACCATTCCACCACTTGAGTTACTTTCTTTGGATGAGTTTTGCTCCGTCTCTTTAGGATCACTCTCATCGTTATTATCATCACCAAGAACTGGAAAGTTTGAATCATCATCAAGATCTATATCTGAAAATAAATTTAAAAATCATGAAAATACAATGGACTTAAGTGATCAAAATAGGTACAGTAAATAAATTAGAAGTCATACCATTTGTTTCATCACTTTCAGGAAGATCGTGATCTTTTCTTGATATAGAGGCTCTTACCCCAGAAGACTTCCTTTCATCTCCAACGGGAGGGTAAAATATTCCATGCTGCTTTACCACTCTAGCAGATGAGTTTTCTTTGGTAGGACTGGATGATTTACCAGGATTACTTTTCTTTCTCATTGTAGCAGACTCCTTAACAGCCATATTCTCCCTCACAGATTGTTTTATTTTCTGGCTCGAGGTTCTCACCCTCTTGCTACTGGTTACAGCCCCAAGCTCACTATCAGATGAAAAAATTTCACCATCCTCCACATCTTTTCTCAGTTCTTTAGTGCTGGACTTCAACGGCTCAGCTCCTCTAGTGCTTAAGTGGATACGATGATGAGATGATGGATCTACTTTGGTCATGCTCTTGATGCGTTCATGAGATTTATGATGCCCATGTTGATCTCTATAATGGCTTCGGTCAGCAGAATAATCTCTTGAGTGTCTTTGTCTACGGGGAGGTGATTGGTGTTTCCTAGAGCGACTATCATCTCGACGATGACGGCTTGGTACCCTATCTCCAGATCTACTGTCTCTTAGCGCTCCTCTATTATCCCTTGAATCTTGACAATGGACATATTTTTGATTGATAGTATAAACCTGGGTATCTGTCCTACTAGAATCCAATCTGTGTCTACTTCTCTCTATCTCTACTCCATTCCCTCCAACTTTTGATTTATTATTGTACAATGGGAAGAAACAACTCAATGACAGAGATATTGAAGTATCTTCCATTTCAATATGCATAGAACGAGTGGGAAAGACATCTATTCGGGGCTTCTTAGGTCCAAGTCCTCTATATTTCACAGTTACCTCGCGAGTGTAACTTGTGATACTTGTGTTGATAGTTTCTGACATTTCTTCGTCAGAGCTGTCAGCATTTTTATCAACAATAGTAGGATTTTCATTGCATTTTCTGGACATCATTTCAAATAATGTAGATTCAGAAGGTTTTGGACTGTCTGAGTCAATCGACTTTCCAGATCTTCGCTGACTAACATCTTTGCTTACATTTGAGTCTGCAGGTTTCCTCAGAGAAACCTCCTTGCTTACATTAGAGTTTACAGGTTTCTTGTGACAAACCCCTTTGCTCACATTTAAGTCTACAGGTTTCTTTTGATGAACCTCTTTGTTGACATGAGGGTCAATTTTTCCTATCTTTTTAGTTGGAAGCGATGGCAAAACACAATTAAATCCTTTTTCAAGAAGTGCTTTGATAGCATCATCAGCTGCTTTGCTGGATACTTTTTTGGAAACAAACTTAGCAGTCTGTTTGGGAGTATTCAGAGAAACTTCTTGAAGCTTTGATTCGAGTGAAACCTTATGAGTACTTGAGGATGCTGGGTTCGATGTTGTCACTGGATTGATTTTAGTAACTTCATGAGGCAAATGTGGCCCTGGCACCTCTGCAACATTGGAATCACATTCTGTTTCTTCCTTTTCATCTTCACTTAGATGAAGTGTAAATTCTTTATCATCTGTACACCCTTCAGGGCTATCAGATGCAATTCTTTCCTGGAAAATGCTGTCTTTGGGTTCAACATGACACACTTCACCATCAGCTTCTGATTTTGACCGACGCTTCTTTGGTACTTCTTTACATATTGCTATATCTTTGGTTACCGGCTCCTTACTCCTTGCCTGAACCTTTTTTGAATCCAAACTAGGATTTGGGGCTGAAACTTCAGGTTTGCCACTGTTACAGGACAAAGAACATCCTTTCTTTTTTGTGTCTTTCTTACCAAAAGCCCCTTTTAACTGAGCAATCGTGCGAAGACGTTTCTCTATAAGTTCAGATTGAACACTTGACATACTTGTCAACAGGGTGTTTTGACTTTTTTCAAGTTTTCCACAAGAGCCCATATCTTTGGTTTCAATTACAGATTTCAAATCTACATTAACTTTGAAATTTTCACATGTCTGTTTGGGAGATTCTTTAGAATTATTGGACTCAGCCACAAAGTCTTTGGGAGATTCACCTAGGGTAAGAGGCTCCAAGGTTCTGTTTTCGTCAGCTGTTAGTTCTGAAGGCTTTAGGACAGATATTTCGTTCTCAGATGCAATGGCTTCATCTTTCCTAGCAGTTGTAGCATCCTCCTTGCTTCCATGGAAATCATTTCCTCCTTTATCTGCATTTGGAGAAGATTGCTCAATGTTGTCCATAACTTCCTGTCTCTGGTCAAGCACATTTTCTTCACAATTATTTTGCACTGTTTCTGCATTTGAAGAAGAAACAACATTGACCATAGCTCCCACAGGTCTGTCATCTTGCTCTTCCTTTGGTGGACAATTCAAGGAATTTTCTTTATCAATTCCAGAAGTATGGCATTTTGATGTGGTAGCAGTAATAGTGTCACTTTCACTTGGACATTTTATTTTCTGCCTCAGGGAAATGTTTGTGTCATGAGAACTTTCATCACTACTTGAGGATGATGAGTTGTTGGAATCCGAGTCCGAGCTTGAATCATCAGAAGACGATGAACCCGATGATTCATCATCTGTAGTGCGCTCCACACTATCATTCATGACATACTTTTTCTTTGATGATGGCAATTTGGTCCTTACAGTTTTTGTTTTGATTGGAGTTACAATAGATTTTCTACTTAGAGATTTTCGGTGGGGAGCTAGAGGGGTAATAGCTTCACTCTTCTGAGGGGTCATCTTAGATGATTTCTTGGGTATACCATGAAGCACATTAAGTGCTTCCTCAATTTTCCCATCAATATTGGAGAAAACATGTGAAGTTGGTCTACTTGGAGAGTCAGATTTAACAATTTCCATTTCAGAGAACGGTGGCAAACGTGTTTGCAGGTGAGATTCACCTTCACTACTGACATTGCACGTCTCCTGTTCACTGGAGTATATTTTGGGAGATATTATTAAACATTCATCGGTATCATCTCCAGATGTAGGGGCTCTACTCTTGGCATTACTAAGAAGTCCAGGAAATGTTTCACACACTATTGGATCAAAGGTCTTTGTTTTTCTTTGATAACATCTCAAACGAGCACATTCTGGCTGTCCATCACATTCCGTTAGGCCAGGAAGATTCACAGCTTGCACTTTAACATCAGTGCTATGTGACTCCTCTGAGTCACCTCCAGAAGAGTTAATTACAACTTCACACAATACAGGTTTCTTGGGTACCTGACGTATTCCACTTGCCTCCATTCTTGAGCATTCTTGAATTAAAATACTCTCAAGGTTGTCAGACTGACCTCTTGCCGTTGGATGTGTTCTCGAAATTGGAGAAGATGACACTGGTTGAAAATATGCTGGACCATTGGGTGACACCGAAGGAGTAGCATGAATTGTAGGGGTTGGAGGCACAGTTGGAATGGGAGTTCCTGCTGACTGTACAAACGGAAAGGGAAGAGCTTTGATGATTTTAGTGCGTGGTGTGTCTTCCCCTGAAGCAGTGCTGGGATCCACAAGTCGAGGGGTCTGAGGTACAATATTAGCAAGGCAGTCTTTCACAGGAGTATCAAAAGAAAAGGATTCTTTCCACGTCACTTGACTCAAGCAATTCTTGTCAGCAATGGACACAGTTTTGGAGTCTATTACGGGAGTTTTGATTTTGCCATTAAGGGTACTGTCTTCGGCAACAGCTTCCCCTTGAGAGGATATCAACTCACGTGCTGGAGGGTTGGAGCTGTCAACTGCGATGAGATCCTTATTATCTGCCCTCAAGTCATTTAGAGGTTTAGATGTATCATCTATCTTACTGACTGGTGTAACATCTTCATTCTTTTCTTCATTCCTATTATGATTGATCTCAGGCTCATCAACCTCCATTTCACTGACATTGTCTGCACATTCTGGCTTGGGCGGTGAGGGTAAAGTCTGCACTCCTGATATGCCAGTTTGCTTAACTGGTGAAGTAGCCTCAGAACTGGAGTTCATTATATTATTTTCAATTAGTTTTGCCATGTCGCTGTCTGACTGATTAGCAATGTCTTGAGTACTATTAGGAGAGTTTTCATCTGCCTTGGTGTCTTCCTCTTTTTCCATTGGTTTGCTCTTTTTGAGGCCCTTTTTCTTTCCAGCAGGTAGAGCGCATTTTCTTTTCCGTTCGGGTACAGGTGGTGGGGGTGGGGGGAGATCTGAACCACTTAACAGAGATCTCAGATCAGAATCCCAAGATTTCAAAGTCTTTTTGCAGCTTGGCTCTTTACGTTTAACTGGAGAGATGTTTGCATCAAGAATAAGACCAACACCTCCAACCTTGTCCCATGCTTCACTTGGTAGAGGCACAACACAATCATTACTCCCAGGATTTGTTTCACAGGGAGTGCTGGTTACAGCTGAAGGATTCTTGAACCCACTTGACAGGCTCATTATATAATCAGGAGACTTGAACAAATGAGTTTTGGCCTTACTTGTTCTTTGAGATCCATCATCAGGTGCCTTGAATAAACTCTCTCTTACTGATGGTTTCCCTGATTTTCCTGCGGTTCTGGGAGACAAGGCATTCATTGACATGTTTTTGGGGGAAGTGTTAGCTCTCCTCAAAGACTGATCATTTTCTTTGGTTGGAGTGCTGAAGTCAAGAGCTCTGACATAACTTTCCCGTCTTCTAGGCGTGCTGAGACTTGTGCGTTTCACAAAAGGCCGTCTAGGACCAGTAAATGCAGGCGTATTACGATTGACAGAGGAGTTAACTGATTGCAATCCATCATCCTTTATGAAATTGTCATCCTTCTGAGTGATGTCAACTTTCTCTGGCTCAGCTCTTTCTGGCTGAGCTTCAGTTTCAGGCTGCTGGATGATTTCAGGTTGGGCCAAAATATCAGCCTGATTTAGAGTTTCTTTTAACTCATCAGGTGCTTTTTCTGTAACAGAATCAGTGGAATGGCCGTCTGAAGCAACTGCGTCCACAGGTTGTGTTTGAGCTACTTCATCAGACACAAGAATAGGCATATCTGCTGATGAGCTATAGGAGACAGTGCTGCTCAAATCTTTGCCACCAGCAGCATAAAGGGTTACTGTGTCTTTCTCTTCGACTGCTTTTTCATTGACTGCAGGCTCCGTCTGAACAGCGGGCTGACGAGCTCCTTTAGAGACACGGGGTTTTGACGGTTTCTTCTTCTGCTTGGGAGCTTGCTGTTTTTTGGATGCACATGAATCATCTGGGAGGAGGGAGGAACACCGAAAGTTAAGTGCAACTTTTCTGACAAAATTAACAAGAAAAAAACATTCCAGAAAACCTAACTTACTTGGAGGCGGCAAGCGTGTCATAGGCACTTTAGGTAGAACTAAAGGTGAAACGATTTGGACCTCATCTGTAGCTGACAAACAGTTTTTTTTAATTTTTTGGTTCAAATCAAATCATTAAATAAAAGCAGTGTGATTTAAAAGTAATACTAGAGACTACTCACATAGTGTATTTACACCTGTTTCATTCACATATTGAGAAAATTGCTGATTGGAGTGGCAAACAACATAGTTCAAAGCTGGTGGTTGAGCCTGGACCATCGTATATGTTCCATCAGTGTTAGATGATGGTTGAGAAAGTGGGACTAGATTAGAAACTTCAGGTACAACAGGTAAATTCTGATCTTTAGATTTGGCTGCAGATCCAGGTATATCTATAAGGGCTGCAAACTGAGTAGGGTCTAAATAGTTTTCACTTGACGGTGATGTGATTGATTTCAACAGTTTACTAAAGGGAGTCAAGGTGTCACCCTCGACAATGGTTTTTGCAGGTGTCACTCTATCTGTCAGGAAGTTGTATCCTGTATTCAGAAATTTTCCTGAGAGCACTTTGGATGGAGTGCAACCTGCAAAAATTTAATTTGTCAGCCAAGTGAATATTGGTATGAGAAGATATGAAAAAGTGAAATTCTGAATAGTAACTCAATGCTTGCCTGGTTCTGTGACTAGGTTATCAAGATTGTTGGATTTGCTACTCTCGCTGCCTGTGTTTTTCTTCCTGAACTGTTTTCTTCTTTCTCCAGGCACACTAAACCTATGAAAAGGAGAAGGATACAACAATACAATAGGATTTATGAGCAGGCATACCAAATCTATGAAAAATAAGATACTATAACATTACAAAAGGATTTATCAGCAAACCAAAACAAGTGCGAAATACAACTTACAGCTTCTGGGAATCATCACTTGAGCTATAACTGCCACTTTGGTCAACTACAACAGAAGATTACAATCAAGCAAATTTAATAATAACAATAAATTTTGAATAATTTTTAATTACATAAGCACATACACTGGAGTAATTCCAGATGAAACTGTTCAAAACAGGGCTCCTCCATGATTTGTTTTAGTACAGATTGTACAGCCTCATCGGAAAAATTACAACCCTCACCTAATTCCTGTTTGTCATCTCTGGTCTTCATGGCTCCACCAAGTTTTTCCACAATATTTGTCACCATACCAGTTCTTAAGGCTGTTTCAGCAAGTTGCTGAAAATAAATACAATGGAAACAAAATTTAAATAAGAGCATTAAATAATGTTGATGGAAAAAAAGCAAAAAGGAAACAGCAAGATTTACCTCCCCTTGAGGAAGTTTAGTTTTATAAGGTGATGGAAGTTTGAGTCTTGAGCCTCTTGCTGCTTCATCGGCTGCAACAGCACAAAGTTAAAATCAGTACTCCACTGCAAATGCAAGATAATTATAAGAGTTCTACCTTGAGTTACCTTGAGAGACATTTGTGGAAGTTATTGCGCTACTAGGCAAAAAGGGTTGATGAACTTCATGATCATTTTCTAAAATAACTATATTCGAACCAAAACACTTTGTGACAGTATATGACCGTGCAGGCTCCGCAGTCTTTGAGTAGTCTCTGTGCTCTGTTTCAGATACTATTGAAGGCATACTATTATTTTCAGAGGATTGAGCAGTGTATTCTGAACTGGTTACTTGTGTCACTGAGGATTGGGTGACGGATGACACGTGGACCAATGGCTGGGAAGTCAATTGTCCAGGGGTTAGAAGTGGGGCTGGTTCTTGAAAAGAGTCTATGTTGCTACTTTGAAATGTGTCTTGATGTGAAGCTTCATTGGTTTCAGGATGAGAGCTTTGCTTGGACTGGGACAAAAGACCACTGTTTCCTTGAATTTGTAGTTCCATCGGATTTCCTAGCATATTAGTGTTAGAAGTTTGCTCAATTTGAATATTTTGAGCACCTTGGGCAGATGTGTATGGAGTCTGTTGTATGAGATGGGAGGGTTGACTAGCCACTGCATGCAGGCTTTGGTTTGAAGAGCTATCAGGCAAATTCGGAAGAAATGCTGAAAAGCACAAAAATAATGACACATTTTTTATGTTGATAGGAATGTTGGTATTCCAACCACATTAAAAACATTTCTAATTAACTCACTTGTTTGTTGATCAGGTACAGGCTCACCTCCTTCTAAAATTTGGCCATGAGAGTTTGGTTTTCTCGACTTACTGCGAGTTGAAGATGAAGACAAATCAGGGTTTTCTGACTTGTTCAGTGATGCATTTTGACCCTAATATGGAATCATGTAAAAATATATAAATAAATAAAAATATACATATGTTACAGCTAATACCCGGAGACCGGTTCATTCGCGAATTAACTGGGGAGGCCAGGTAATAGTGATATTAAGGGTTTTAACTGGCTGATATCAGGTAGAACTATAATTAACCGACCTGTAATTTTAGACATCAGGTATAACACGAATTAATCGAAATGACATGAAGTGAAAGTGCTTGGTGGGTTTTTAATGACAATTTTAACATTATTTACTAGAACAGGCTAAGCTGCTAAGGCATTTATTATGGCACAAAATTTTAGCTGTGCGGCACTTGCGCTTGCTGGTTGCCTTACAACTTCAACTACCACATACTTGTCCAGACCCCTGTAATCTTGGGACGTTTTCTTTGTCTTCTTGGCCTTGGCAGCTTTTACCTTTTCAATCACCTTCCGGTACCGTTTGGGTGCCAGTAGTTTGGTGTTACTTCCACGACAAGCTTTGGCTTGTTGCTGAATCGCTTCATCAATTTTTTCTTTGCACGCCATGATGCCTTGAAATTTCGCCTAAACTTGCAACACCCCGTTGCCCCGTCCACTTCCCCACTGATGCAACAATGGCACCGGATACTACCCGGTCACAGTCCGGTTGGGTGGGGTAAAAGCAGAATTAAAAATACTTTGTCGGTTAATTCTAGTTCTACCCGATATTAGTTAGTCGGTTAATACCCAAATTGAAAAAATATTACTTAAAAAGTAAAAAACATCACTATTACCCGGCCTCCCTAGTTAATTCACATATTAACCAGTTAATTTGCGAATTAACCGGGCTCCGGGTATTAGCTGTAACATATGTATATACAGTATACAAATATATTTTTCTCAATTTAAGATATTCATTTAATTTTATAAAAACTGACAAGAGAGAGGGTGTATAACAAGAAAGACAAACCTGATGTGGATGTAAGTTAATGTGTACTTGCACAGGCTGACATGCTCTAACTAAGGAACGGAGGCACTCAATCATAGTTCCATTTGGCTGCTCTGACATGGATGATACACTTTCTTGAACTGAAAAAAAAGAAAAAGAGAAACTAAAAACTACATGTAAAGTGAAATTATTTCCAGTAAGAATAAAGTATGGTGTAACATCAAGTTCTGCACTTTCAAACAAAATTGAGCCACAAGTCCCACAGTACAGTAGTGATTGTCACTCACCAATGGTATGCACCATGCAATATTCATCTAGGACATCCTTTAAACTGAATCCATTGACTTTGGTGGGATATTTTTTCCCTTTCTGTGAAATGTGGCGTATCTCGGCTAGATGGGGGGAGGTATTCAAAAAACATTTGGCAGCTTCTCCGCATTTTTCTTCTTCTAAATAACCTGCACATTAAAAGTTAATTAAAGTTTTAATATTGTGAAAACTGGGATGTGTCTTTGAAAACAGGTGAAAAAACTACAGATCTCTTTTTGATTTGGAAGTCTTTCGAGAGGAGTAGGTAAGAGTTATCATTTAGGATGAACACAACCAACACAGCAACAAATTGTGGTTCAAATCAAAAACAGCTGATGCAATTTTTCTTTTGTGATGAATAGGGTAAGGTAAACTTAAACATAGGAAAACTGTCACTTAAGAATAGTCCCACATTACCACCAAAAGTACAAAGAAACACTGAAATGGTGACCCCAAATTAGATAAGCAGAATGATATAGAGTTGACACGAACAAATATTGTAAACTAATCAAAAATAAAGTCAAAGCCCAAGAGCCTGTAACGTAATTTGAATTCGAGATTGGACAAAAATATGGGCGTTTATGGACTGGACGACAACCTAATTCCCGCCTTAAAGGGAGCGAGGATCATAACGAAAACATGAAACGTACCTAATACTAATCTTGCGATTTCAGATGGAAGGAGTGCTTCCATATTGAAATAAAGCTCTCGTATAAATCACAAATTTCGTACATGCATCAGACACATTAATTAAGTCATTATTAATCTAAGCAAACACTTTTTTACGCAAATATCACACAGTTCTAGTATTCGTCTGTCCATGTCCGTTCCCTCTTTCTCTCTCTCGCACATTAACAATATTTGTTTGGGCGTGCTTTCGTCCCCTTCCTTCTCATGGCTTTTGGAGTGATAAGGCCATCCAACCTGAGTCCAGGTCTCTTGACGGGCTGACAAAAAAATTCTAGACGCAGATATACAGATACCAGATTTTGAATATGTTACCGAAACAAACAAAATGTGTCACGATCTGTTTTATTCCAGCACGTGTTATCCCCAAAACCTGGTAAATAGTCGAAACCTTCGACAGGGAACTTCGCAGTACGGCAATTGGTCTAAAGATGGCGCCTCAGTTCCCCTGCCCTGAAATCCGTTTCCAATCCTCCCCTTGCCTTGGTCTTCAGCAAGTTTCGTTTGAAATAAAGCCTTACAGACGTATCAATTGAGAAGAGACCAGCTACTCAACTGCGGGTGAAGAACTGTCAGATTAAAGATCAAATGACACATGCACTTAAAGGGAAAGTGTTTCATATCTGGGCGCGAAAAGATACTTTGCAGCAAGTGACGTCACAGTCTGCGCAGCGCCACACGCCATGTTTCCGCCGTGACCGTGACGCATGCGTAAATTGGAGAACTCTCTTGTTGAAGAGCTGTCCCGGTTTTGTCAATTTTGCGTTCAAATAATTTG
Organism: Frankliniella fusca; assembly: GCA_029379305.1. Classification (NCBI taxonomy): domain Eukaryota; kingdom Metazoa; phylum Arthropoda; class Insecta; order Thysanoptera; family Thripidae; genus Frankliniella; species Frankliniella fusca. Next base: position 840,780 of record JAHWGI010000014.1, read on the forward strand.
TCTGATTCAAATCCGATTGTGAACACAATTAGACCATGTCGAAGCAAGATCAGATTTTAGTCATAGAGCCTCAACATGAGCTGAAGTTTGTAGGTAAGCGATAAATTATGTCCAACCACGTACCAGAAAAATGGATCAAAGTTTTGAGTGGAGCTACCAGCTCAAATTACCATTCATATATTTCCTTTCTTGTAATGCATGCGTTTCAGTTCATATTTGGCCTGTAGTCCGATTGTTTAATTCGGTGTGTAAGTTCAGTGTTACGCCCCCTTGGTCCCATATTCCTCAAATAATTGTACCCCTCCTCCCCTCAAGGGGCCGAGGAATGACAGTTTTGAAGTAGTTAGCTTTCAAAAAATACTTCAAATTATGAAGCTTGTTTACATAATCGTTATTTTCGTCATGAAGAGTTATATTTTTACTTTACTTGTCGATGTAACTTTGAACCTCTGTCTTGCAGTTTTACCCTGAGATCAGGTCATTATTATTTGCATTCTCATAGGAAATTTGCATTTCCCATCCATTAACCTGTGACTAGTTCCACTTGTGTCTTTAACTTTTGTATGCTGTGATTCAGCATCCTCTGTTCATTAATCCAGCTTGATATTTAAGGGAGTTTGTCAAGTTAACCTAGTAAGTGTTAAGTCAATGTTATTATTTTAAGTGATGACAAATATTTTTTATGAAGATGTTCCAAACATCTGTCCTCTGTTTTCATGAGGGTATTCCTAGATGCCTATTGGTTTGGCTCTAACTAGATCACTGAAATGACTGTGTAACATGTTTTCAAAGCTTGATGATGCAGTTAAAATTATCAGAAGTATCTAATTCAATTGAATTTTTTTTTCCTTTGTTTCATACCATAATTTTCTCTCAGCTTGTTTTTTTTTTTCTGCGTGTATGATGGTCCATAAGGTGTTGTAATTCATTCAACTGTGTTGTGTTACAGGAACATTCACAAGTCCAATCAACTCTGTTATTAAACTATATAATCCCTCAGATAAAGACGTGGGATTTAAGATAAAAACTACAGCACCAAGAAAATACTGTGTCCGGCCGAACGCTGGAATTTTATCTCCACAAGAATCCACAAAGATTTCTGGTTAGATTTTCTTTGCACCTTTTAAATGCTACTGTAAAAGCATTCTGAAAGAAATGTAATTTATTTACTCATCTTTTAATATTTGTTTTTGCAGTGATTCTTCAAGCTCATGACTTTGATCAATCAGAGAAGAACAAACACAAATTTATGGTGCAAACAGTGTTTGTGCCTGATGGAGACGTAGATCTTGACGCACTAGTAAGTTAATAATCAATACTTCAAAATGATTGGAAAACCTAATTACCATTATGTGTTTGTAGCCAGAATGGTTTTCTGTTTCTAGTGGAAGGATGTAAAAGAGGATGCTGTGATGGGCACCAAGCTGAAGTGTGTGTTTGAAAAGAAGGACAGTAATACAGGACCTGCCCCTGAATGGCAGACAACTAATGCAGTTGTCAGTAGCTCAGCTCCTCCAAGCCATGAAGACAAGACTAAAAGGATTGGTGATTCAGTAAGTTTTTTCACTTTTTAAGTCTAAATGTATTTTTTTCTCTCAATTATTATTCCAATTATTATTTATATCTTTTAATCTATAATTGTGTTGATTTTGCAGCCAAGCATCCATCATCAAGATGGAGAACATCAAAAGTCCGCAAAAGATGCGTCCTTGAGGCAAGAAAACATGCTGCTTAAGGTAAGTGATATTTTCTATAGCAGCTGTTTGCCCTGTGGGTGCTTCTGTTTTTGAAAAGACCAAATTTCTATCCGTCTTCACTTCAGGAGGAGATTCTGAGATTGCAGCAGCTTGTGAAATTGGATGGTCATGGTCAGGCTGCACCAATGCGTTCTGCATCATCAGCTGTTCAGCAAGCCCAGCCCGTTCAACCTTTTTTGGTCATCATTGCTATTGTTGTTGGAATGGTTGGAATTGTCCTGGGAAAGTTTATCCTCTGATTGCATGTACTTAATGCAGCTTCAAATTTGCAGATGTATGGAATTTATATTTGGCAACAACATGTGAATTACTTGATATCCCTTCCCTCCAACTTACTCTCTTGTTGCCTTAGTCACGTCTCCATTCCACTTAAAATTAAATGTTAGTGGATTAATTCTAATTCCCAGACAAGAGTAACTTCTTACCCCTTTTTACCATTCTTATAAGTCATGCAATAGGGGTGGTCCTTTTCGGCTCCAATTACAGTCTTGCACTCATCTCATGTACAATTTGTTTTTTCCTTTTACTTAATCATCTGTTTTATCTTTTTAGATTTTGGCTGATAATTTATGACAAACTCTTGAGTTGTTAATGATAGAAAATTTGTCATATTAGCATTTGGTAGTTTGCTGAATTTGCTTAAGCTGTCACACTTTCGATACTTAAACTTAATCCATCACTGACAATGAAAAGTTAAAGTCCAATAAATTTTTGTTCCCAGATATGCCTATTTTCTTTAATTACAGTATCCAGTGAATTATGATCTTTATCATCTCTCAAAATTTCAATTTCTTGTGATCCTTGCAGCTTCTTTGCAACCTATTTTAGGACCTTTTTAACTAACCTGAAAGGAAAGAGATTGTCCTCTAAAGAATGGTTGACTTGTCATTATTGTAGGCTGTGACACTTCAAGTTTTGCGCTAGTTATTAATTATTTATTTTCTGTGTGTAAAGGTGTAATGCAGACCTCCATATCTTTTTCTTTTTTTCGTTCATGCTTCCCTTTGACTTGTTTTATCAGTGTATTTGCATTATTGTATTATCTTGGCTTTTTAGTATTTTGTTTTTCTTCTTTTGGGTTTTTTAAAATTGGTTTTATTTTATCGATCATTGCTTAGCTTTCAAAATTCCTATGAACTGAAAAGTAGTAATCTGAGGGCCTTTATCAAGCAATTGCACAGATTGTTCTGAGACCTACTCGTATGGAAGTACATTTCGGCAATACAGTATACAAATATATTTCCATTTTGTTGTAGTGGATTCTGCACTTCAATTTGAACTGTTACAGTGCATCCCGCTTAAACCGTTGCGAAACGAAATTCCCGAGTCAATCCCCTCGTAAAGACACCCTAGTTCTTAAACCGTTTCCCGCTTCAACCGTTGCGATTTTCGAAAAGTTGACCGCAACGGTTTAAGCGGGATGCACTGTATATCATATGACGCGTCTGTAGTGATATGAATTGATAGTGAGATGCTTGCATCTAGATTTACTGTGTTACCTCTGGTCGTCATCAAAGTAGCCTGATTCTCTTGTTTCTTGTTCCACATCTGTGAAGCGGCAGTTAAAACCCTTTTGTGAATGATGGCAAAAGCTTTTTGTAAATATTTCCGTGTCTGGGTGTTTTAAGTTCCAGATCTTATAATCAAACAGAGAGAATGTTCCACGTTCTAAATCATCAAGTGTTTCTGTTCTATTGATTTTGGCATTGAAGCGGGTGGTTCAATTTCGCTGTAGAATAAGCTGTAGTCCTGGAAAACTATGATATGCTTGGCTTTCTATGTCATAAGTGTAAGACAGTGTCAATATCTCACAAATCAATTTTTCAGTACATTTTGATATTTTAAATGGAAATTATGGAGATGGGACTATTGTTTTGTGATTTATGCTATCAGCAATCTTTAAAGATTGTTGTAATTTGAATAACAGGAAGCCAAGGATTTTTGTAATCGGAGGTCTTGCTGAGCTCTTCAGGACTATAACATTTACTTGTTTGATTTACAGATTTAGAAACTAATAATTTTTTATCCTAAATTGATAAAGTTTTGACCATCTAGACTTGAGTCACATCCTATTATTTTGTTGTCTGTCACCCTTTATGGAAACTGTGAGACTGGAGAAGAAATCCACTTGTTAATAAATACATTGGAACATCCTGATGTAATGAGTCCAGATGTAAAAATGTAAATTTAGTAATAAATGGCACCTTTTGTAAATAAATTCGTGTGTTTGGATCAATAATAAATATTCAGTTCTTAGAAAAATTTCTGTAACTTTTTGTTCTTTATCTAAAGTATTTATACTACTGTCACATTACTGTAACTATGTTGTGGAGGCTTTGGAAACAGAAAATGTTGAATCTTATCAGTGCTCTTTGTTTTGATTCAAGTTGCTATGTAGTCAATATAGGTGAATGTTGGTAAGATCTTCCTGTGCCTGTCATGTTAGGTGGTGGAAGTACTTTACACATTTAATGTTAGAGAACTTATCTAATAAAGTAAAGGTGAAAATCAGAATGGCATCTCAGAACTGTGATAATGAGGAAGTTGCCTATTTTGCATACAGCTGTTAAACTATGTGCCATTCATTGCTCATTTCTCTGTTTCTTTGCTGACTCATGCAGAAAGAGGCTATTGGTCTTTGCCCTCTAACTCAATTATCGGTTTTGTACTTCTGGCCCAAAATCATGATAACACCTTGAAACAATTTCTTGAGGTCAATCACTGTAGATCATTGGGATTTGTCAGTTGAAGGGTGTTACTGATCTTGCTGACTAGAACTTTTCTTTGTAAGTCTAAAGAGAATTACAGTGATTAATGTGATAAGGGAAAGGCCAAGTATCACAACTCCATAGGTCTTGGAAGATACAAAGTTTTACCGAATAGCAACTATGTTGTACAATCAAAGTACATCCAAGAGTAAAGAAAAATACTTTGAGTTAGTGACATAGAAAGTAATATATAGTTAGCCTTTTCCTTTGATATGTGAGAAAAGATGTTGAGGGTTTGTGAAACAACAGACATAAGCTATATATGGTAAAGTATGCTTACTGAAAATGGTCTATTTATGGTTTTACTCATGTTGCAGTCTAGTGTGTCTTTTGCAATTAAGAACTGTTTTCAATTATGAATTAGTTTTCTGGTGGCTGATTGATGCAATACGCATCTATGGGTGAATTACCTTTAGAACACTAATGGTAAAGAAAATAGGAATGGTTCTCACTAATTTCTGAACGGTGTCATATCCTAGCCAGCAGTTTTTAATCAAAATTCTATCAATTTTATGTCAACTGGTCAAAACTATGTCAACACTTGACCAGTTTTGAGTGAAAAAGGTTTTTTTCTTTTTTTTGGTGTGTGTTTGTCAGATTGACATCAAATTGATGTAACTTATTTAATTATTGCTTGCTGGGTCTAGTTGCTTTTAAAATTTTTCACGATGATCTGCTTGATTTGCAGACTCTTATATTTAAGATAGGTGTCAGCATGTCTTGGTTATGGTGTGTAATATTTTTAGTAAAAGCTGCAAGCATAAGACATACTTGTCTAAAATTTGTTACGTAATTACTACGAATGATTAAATGTTAGAAGTGCAATACCTTGATTGTTTTGCCTTAAGCACTAAAAGTATGTGGCAAAAATGATGTTCACTATTCATTGTAGCCTATACTTGCAATATTTGTTCTCTTTCTACTTGTGACGGACTTTGGTGCAATGGAACCAGTTATTCAGGCGGGAAGATTAAATTTCATGTATGTCTTCAGATACAGAAAACTAAAATGTAGGCAGGCATAGAGATCTAATGCATTTTTTGTTTGTGAAACTATATATGGTGGTTGCAAATTTTGTTGACTTAGATTCCATTGTAAACATAAATTGTTTCATTTGCTATCTATATGGAAATTTTCTTGACTTGAATTGGTTTATTTACAACTTGTTTTACAATGCTGATTGAGAAAATAAGATACAAATATATTGAACTAGTTTTTAATTACTGATACACATGAAACCTTACATCAATGACACTTTTGTTATTTATCACTAATAAGGGGATACCGTAATGTAATTCTTAAAAAAATGGCTGGGAAATGACCAAACATTTGACAGATAGATTAAAAGTTGTATGTCACAGTATTTGAAGTCATTGCATCATAGATGAAAGTGTTGCTGACTGGTTTATATTGATGAGTAATAAACTTGATTACCTCTTGTGCCACGCAACCACCTGCAATTAACCATTAAGTTTACAAAAATCTTTTTTTTTATTTATTTTTTTTTTTTTACAATACGTATTTAGAAGGAACGAAACACTAGTAATTCTTAGTGATTCTATTGTCAAAATTGAACCTATATTCTTACCCATGAAAGAAGACACAGAATGCAACTCTGCTCCACCATAACGACATATCTCATGAACATAATCGTCCTTGGCCAATGATCCACAGCCCCATTCATTCAAAAGTTTTGATATACAACTCTGAAAAAAAGAAAACAAACTGTAGAAGAATAAAACACATTTTAGGCCAGATACTTTGGAAATGACTAGAACACCACCTTTAATTTCACAATATCTGGTTCAACTTCGAATTCTCCAGGATACAAATTGTATTCAGAGTAAAATCGATCTACTCCTCGGAGCATAACATAGTAAACCATCATACTATCAGGATTTTCAAGTTCTTGAGCTATAAATAAATTTTAAAAAAAGGAATTATGGCAAGAATCAATTAAACAATAAGTAGATAAGACAGATTATACAATATTTTATATACCTATGAACACATTGTTGGTCGCCTTGGGGTGATATTCATCAGCTATCTTAGATCCTCTCACCATATGAAGACATGCAGCATGCTTGCAAAATTGTTTAACATCCACCTCAGATATGGTGTCAGCACTTTGATTTAACTGATGCAGTAACTGCTGGACACGTCGGTAAACAACATCCGTATCACGAGCAGCTTGCTCATAGTATCTGAGCATAGAGGCAAGCATCCCGTTACAGAACTGCCACATACCCATGCAATGAAGTAAACCGTATGCAACTTACACTTGTTGGAGTGCCACATAGAAATCAGTTTTAGCTGTCATGTCTGGAACAGACCCACGTAAAGGCAAATTCCCCTTCCCTTCATTTTCAACAAAGTCTCTGATTGCTTTGGCCATGATCCAAAATGGTTTGCTCTGTGACAAAATGATACATAAGTAATTACATGGATCTGTTTATCAATGGTGTTTGTAAGAAAATTAGATATCTTAAAGATCACCTTTGATGTAAGATTTACACAGGCATCATCATCCAGTAATTCCCTGATACTGGAGGGAACAGTGGTAGGCTGAATGCAAGAATTGACTGCTTTAATTGCTTCCTCAAAATTTTCTTCAGACTCAACATTTCCATGTTCATCAATTAACAAATCTGAAAACAAGAGAAGAGTCATGAGAACTGATTCCAAGAAACAAAACTTCAAAGAGAGAACGAAAAATAACTCATGTACTCTGTCTTATCATTTCCTTAAATTGATCTTTCTCATTTCTGTTTTTGGGTAGAGGCAACCCTGTTTCAGCCCTCCATTTGTCCAGAACTTTTAGCAATATGATAACATAAGGTATGTGTGCATGCTCTTTCAGTTCCAAGGAACTTAGCTGAATCGAATCAACATGCTCCCGCAAGCCTTGAAATGGTTGGTCTAGACGAAGATCAGGGTTTTGATTGTCAGGATGTGACTCCACCACCTGAAGGGAGGGAGAAATTAACAGGAATTGAATGAAAGGTTTACTTATTCTTCGGACATGGTAAATTAGAGTAAGTAAAAGTAAAATGATGGAAGAAACTTCTTACAGTATGTTCAGAGACTTGGATTCGCATGTAACCGAGAAAACCATAACTCCGACAGGAAATTAGAGGTATTTCACATTCCCAAAGCTTATCAGAAAGTCTTATCAATGTCCTGAATTGTGCGAACAAGAAATTAATGTATGTTGAGCACCCACATTGAGAACATATTTTATATCAACCAGCTTCATGAAAAATATTAGGTAGTATGAGGTGACACCTTTCTGAAAGAGCAGTACCAATAACAACATGAAAATTGTTAAAGAAGTCTGGATTGTTCTCTAAAACTTGATCAACATCCTCATCGACTGAATCTCCATGCACATCTGGATTCAATTCCAGTAGCAAGCGTAAGGCAACCGCAGATCTTGACTTTCCAATAGTATCAGCTTCTAAAAAGAAACTGCAGTAAACAAAAATCACTAGTCATTAAAATTGGAACTGTATATTGTCAAGAGAATTTTTTTGAAAGGTTTAGTACTCACTTGGATCCAACATCCTCTTCGCTAATTTTCTTTCCATCTACAATAGTGAAGCCACCTATTCCAGGGAGTACCAGTGACTTCAAAATTTCTGTTCCCAATGCGGTGGCATTAATGAGACAAACTTGAGATGCTTCTAGTGCTGTCTGTCCATGATCTCCCCATAACCTGTTGCAAAACAGTTCTTCAAAAAGTGCTTAAACCTAACAATTAGAGTAAAATAGTTTCTGAATACACACCGGAGTTGTCTATCATACTTCTTTGTTTTCTCAGATTGCTCTGGTGATTTGGGGGCAGGAGAAGACATAGTAAAATGTCAACTGAAAGAATGTTTTAAAGAATGGGTAAAGATATGTGCCATGCAAAATACGTCAGAAAGGGTGCAAAGATCTACAGTTTTAAGCTTTCAAGGAACTTTGTTAGGTTGACGTTAGCCACATAGCCGGCTCTGTATAACACTGCTTCTATACAAGAAACTAACAGTAGGACTTTGCAACTCAACCATAAAACACACCGGTAGCAAAACCACACAATCGCAATTTTTGGCAGAATTACATGACACAATGAAAGGAAACGCAAGTTATATGATTTGCAATGACTTCGCGCACGACTGATCAAAATTTCTGTCTCCACCAAACCAAAAAGCGGCTGCTTTTTGTGCTGCTGGACCTCCTACCTGCAAATAGCGACTTGGCCTGCCTATAGCGGTGGAGGCAACTTCCTGTCTGGAAAACGCGGGAACTGCCGAGACCAGCCAAGTAACTGTCTTTGTAAGGTTGTTTTACTAAAAGGAAACAAGACAAATTAGCCGCTAACTTGATAAAAATCACTCAGGGTGCCCCCACAATGAACTCATTGAGAGACGACGACGCAACGAAAATGTGGGTACCAAGACTTTTATTTCCGCACCCCGTGCTCTTGCGGTCTCTGGGTAGGCCACCACCTTCACACACGTGTTTGGCGGGTCGGCCTACCCAGTGTCTCGCAGGAGCTATCACCTCGGAAATAAGGTCCATTGCCATTGTGGAGACGCCTTCAGCGACCGATAAAAGACAACCTGTCCAACAAGAATTAGAATTAGCAATAGAATCTTTGCTTATATGGCGCATTTTTTCCAAGCAAACTTCCATACTAATACCCAAATAAAACCACTGACCGCGAAAAGAAATATGCGCCCTTATTTGTCGAAAATATACATTAATCAAACAAAATCTACTCACTGAAATGTTATGGACAATTTTGTATGTAGCTGAAGGCCTCTTGCTCAGGGCCCACCATCGTGAACATGCATATTTTATGTAGGATTCTCATGTAAGTAAGAATGTAATGTGTAATTATAAGTTTCCTACACATTTATGTACAATATCTTACATAATAGAGAATGCAAAAAAAAAAAATATATCAATCAAGATTGGTATTGAAAGCAGACGATGTCGCAAGAGAAAATGCAATGGGGTGCGCTTTGTGTGACAATTTGTGTGTGAATGCATGGTATTATTGGATATAAATTAGATTGTTTCGTCGCCTTCCTCGCTTCAGACTAATTTGCACTGCTGTCGTCGCTGTCGCTTATCGACATGGGGAAGTACTAAGTTCTGCCCGCGGGCAGCGACCGCGTTTCATGATTGCCTTAGTTGGCTTTGGTAAGCGCCTAGTGGGTAGGCCACCCATCGCACCCTGTTTTGCGGGCGGTTTCTCTTTTTCCTTGTAGGCAGTTCGACGCATCAGCAGCGGTGACGGAGTGCTTCTCGCCACCGCAAGAAATACAAGGCAATTGTACACAGAAATACATGAGTTGGCCGCCCCTTGGGATGGGAAAGGGGGAAGGGGAGCCGCCGGCGGGGTGGCGGACCGAAGCGGTCGCTGGCGGAGAGGAGCTGCGCGCGGGGAGAAGGTGCCATTGTTCCGCGCAGACTGCGCGTCAGGCAGCCATGGGCCCCCCCTAGCAGCGCCACCCTATATTATTGTATAGTTGCGATTGGTTTCTGGACTCGAGAGTACAAGCTAGCTGACACCTTAGTGTCTTGTACTGTTCTGAAAGTAAAGAAAGTAAAGGTATCATCTGCTAAAAAGATCTACATAAACTATGCAGAAAACAATACATAATATTTCAGTGTTTAGTCACTTGGTCACTCTGAAAGATGCAACTGGTGGTCGTTGACCATCTGATTTTCGAAATTTTAAACTGCCAGCGAAAGAAGAAATGTTTAAGTTTGTTCAGCTTCCACATCTTTACTCTAATCGATGGATGTATGTCTTCAGAACCGATGTCAATGCACCGTTGACAAGGTTGAACGAACATTGCAAATCTCTATTGTTTTAAAGAAGCTCGTCATTTAGGAAAAAATTAAATTAAAAAAACAACCAAAGAAATCAAGAAAAGTCAGAAAAATGTAAGAAGATTCACAGAAATTAGAGGATATTAAAGCTTACTTTGCAGGAAAATAATTAATTAAAATTTCACGAACAAGCAAAAATATACAGAAAAACACGGCACTTGAACACCTCAATAATTATAACTAAAAAAGAAAAAAACGCGGTCGGAAATGAAAGCATATGATACGAAACTATCACACAATATAACGGGTGTCCCAGAGAACACACGGCAGTGTTGCGGGATTGCAGACTCGCCAGAGCTGCAGGGGCTATGGTGCCTTACGGCCGGAGTGGGTAGGCAGACCCGCAACACTGCCGTGTGTTCTCTGGGACACCCGGTACAGTGTGTTGTACACAATATTCTTGCACTTAACTTTCGTTTGAAATTGGCAGGAGTTCCTTGTGTCTAAGTATTAGGGTGTCCGCACAATGGATTCTTCGAGAGGCGACGTCACGAAACTGTGCGTATGCAGTATTTTGTTTCCGCGCCCCCTCTTCTTACGCTATCTGGATCTGGATAGGCCGCCACCTTCACACATGTGTATGGCAGGTTGGCCTACCCAGTGTCTCGCAGGCGCTATCAGTAGACACATTTTGATCATAAGGTCTATTGTGGGGACATATTTACTCTCACTCCGTTGTTTTGTAATTTAAAAACTTGGTTCCTCAAGTTTCTGCTCACGCTGCTCCACAGTGAGCTCGCGCTTTCGAGCAGCCACACCGAATCCGTCAAAAGAATATTTACACCCGGAGGAAAACCATCGGTCGACCCACTGTCACCGGGAGGGCTGCTGTGTTCCGCGAAGACTGCGCTTCAGCCACTCAGCCACTCAGCCACTCGCACTCACCAGCCCGCCCAGGCACAAAATACCCAGTAGTGCCCGAGGTACGCCAAATCCAAACTGCAAATTGTGATGAAAGCAAGCCACTTCGTACACTTGTTGTCTAGACCCATTAAAAGATTTTTGCCCGAAGCTCTTAAAGTTTCATCCCTTAGGATCGGATTTTAGGGGTTGTTTTTACCCCCCCACCCCCTGAAATTCAAATCTCTGTAGCTTGGCCGATGTTTGCGATATTAGTGTCGATTTCTACTATTTTTGGGGTGCTGATTCCAAAGATGTCGTTTGATTTTCCATTTTAAAAAAATATTTTTCACCCATTTTGAGCCAAAAATGTGCATTATTTTGTCCAAAAGTACAGTTTTTACCAATTTTCTCCCTATGTCATGAGTCAGGTCGTTTCCAACTAATTTTAGAGTGGGGATTCGGAATTTGCAACTGCTGCTGCTCTACGGAGTACCATGATTTGCGGGGGGTTGGGGGGGGGGTCGAGAAATAGGCAAAACATCGAGACGGGTGTCGTTTCCGACTAATGCGAATAAGGAAAAAACGAATCTGATATCTATTTTAAGGTACATAGACGTTTACGGTGAATAGTCCGCGATGGTTCGCTGGTATTTTAATTGGAACGGTTTTCACGTAATATAGACGAAAGCCGTGCAGTGGGGAAGCAGGGGGAGGGGGATGAATACTACAAGTGCGTTTTTCTCTTGTGACAATTGAAGACGAGTTTGAGTCTCATAAAACGAAAATATTATCTCAACCATCCATGCCCATTTGGTTTTTATCATTATTTTGATAAAAACCCTGACAGCAAAGGGGTCCGGAAACGAGTCGAGTGCGCCATACATTGAACATATACGAGCGTCCTTTTCTCTGCCCATTTGCTTCTGGAATTTCCGCGCAAGTGACGAAATAAATACAAACATCTTTTCTAAAATTATAATCTGCATAGTATGGTCGTAAATCCCGCTTACAATTTTGACAAGAATATAAAGAGAAGCGAAGTGTTGTGAGAAAACACACGCGTTTTTCTCACGTCACAATTGCCCGGCCCCGGCCCATATCATCGGCCCGCCCATACGATACTCTAGGTAGGGCACTTGCCCAGGTACAATGAGCTACACAGGTACACTCCGAGCCTATACTGGTACCGTACAGAGAAGGGGGTAAGAAGAAGAGGAAAATGGGGAGAAAAATAGAGAAGTAAGGGAAAGGAGATAGAGGGAGAAAAGTCACCCAAAAACGCCTAAAAACCCTTATAAAGGTAGGTATACAAAGGGTTTCGCCCAGGTACTTTGGAAAACGTGTGGGTGCCTCTGATCAACCTGCCGGCGGCCCGAGAGGTAGCGCACTGTTAAAAATTCCGTACCCCCATGCCCCAGATACTACGGTCAAACCGTTTTGTTTGGTGACGGGACGACCGTATCTGAAAAATTACGGTGTTTTCCGTGACCAATTCCGTAGTTTCAGTTTCTTGAAACTTCGAAAAAAGTTGAAATACAGGCTTATGTGAAATATACGGTCATAGGTAGTACGGACGAACCGTACCCAATAATAACGGTCCGGACCAGGTAAAAAATTAACGGGGAAAACCGTACTAATTACCGTGGAAATTTCTGACAGTGCGTGGAGTGGTCGCGGCGCTGCACAGGCGCGGCACGCGACAGCGCGCGACATTTCCCCCCCTGTGTAATATATTATGCCACACTGGCTGCTCACTGCTCGCCCTGACTGTTGCTCTCTGCTGGCTGCGCTGCTCTCTGCAGGCTGCTCGCCGTATGACAGTACAAGCAGACTGATACATTCGTATCATCTGCTAAAAACTACTTTTGCTCTACTTTCAATCCATTTCGAATTCCATGCAATGCCTTATACCAACATGCATCGCCGGATCGCCGAGCAGGAGGAAAGAGCCCGGGCCCCGCCCAACTAGGGGAGGGGAGGGTGTGGGAGGAGAACGAAGCATACATTTAATGTGCTGGAAATTATAACTGACAGTTTGTCTTATCCCCTCCCGATCCCCCACCCATTCCCCTCCCCACCTCTCTCTCTCTCTCTCTCTCTCTCTCTCTCTCTCTCTCTCTCTCTCTCTCTCTCTCTCTCTCTCTCTCTCTCTCTCTCTCTCTCTCTCTCTCCCCCCCCCCTTTCCCGGTTGCGTGTGTGTGACTTTAGCGCGGCGCAATCTTGTAAATGGCATCCACTAGGGCCTAAGTGGTCGTACGGAGAGGAGCGACCCCTACCGGCGCTTGCCCCCCCCCCCCCCCCTGGGGGGCGGGGCGGGGAGGGGCAGGGAGGGTGCCTCATGACCTGGCCACCCCACCCCACCCCACCCCGCCTCGGCCCCGCCCGCCCCGCCCCACCCCGCCCCGCCCCGCCCGTCGGCTGCGCAACTTCTTGCTGCTTTGGTTTTGCCTCGTCGCCGTCAAGAATGTCGTCGGCGTGACGTCGCCCTCCGGCCGGCATAGAAAGCGTGTCACGTTAAGTATGCATTAGGGATGAGGGTGACTCGCAGCGGGGATCGCGCATCGCACATCGCGCGCCTCTCACGCGCTTCTCACGCGTTCAGGACCCGCCCATTATTACCCAGACATAACTTCATTCAATCGGGACCGCAAAACAGACCGAATGGGAGATCGTGATTAGGGGGGCGTACGGCGGCGGCGCGGGGGGGCGGGGGTGGCGTGAGGGCAATGCAGGAGCCATGTGGGGGGGGGGGGGCGAAGATCGCTCTCGCACCTCCGTCCCTGTCGCACTCATGGGGCACTGCCACCCCCAACATAGGGCACCGCCATAGGTGCGAGAAGGACGGATAGGTACGAGAGCGATCTTCGGAATCAGGCCGACAGGGCAGAGGGTGGCAACGGGGCTGCTTCGCTCCAACCCCTCACCCTTCTAAAGAGCACAATGTGGGGCTTTGCTCCACGCACCACGTGGCCACGCCACGCGCCACGCACCGATACCATCGGCAGGGCACGGCGGAGCAGGTAATTTTATATTTCCCTCCTCTCTCTCTCTCTATCTCTCTCTCTCTCTCTCTCTGTCTCTCTCTCTTTCTCTCTATCTCTCTCTCTTTCTCTCTCTCTCTGTCTCTCTGTCTCTCTGTCTCTCTCCCTCTCCCTATTTCAATGCTTAAATTTAAATTTCACACTTTAGGACACAAACATGCAGCACCGCATGCTCGCTGCTATGCCAGCTATTTATAACAAAATCACACTTTCCCCTTTTAGTCCTTATTGTAAAATTAAATCCCCCCAATAAATCCTTTTAAAAACTAAACTAACTCTCTCCGCCTCTGTCTCAGAGTGCTCATCGTAGAGCAACAGCCTGGGCATCCCATTACGCATTGAGCTCATGAGCAATGCGCTCAGGGAACGAACGTTTTACGCTTTGAAAAATCTCATAGCAAATAGATAAGCTAAATATGTAATTGGTAATGTTACATTTTAATAGCATGGGTGATTCTTTTTAGGCAGTCGAGAGCAAGGAGGTATTCTCTCCGTGGAAACTTGTACAGAGTACTCCGTATTACACGCGGTATTACACCGGCGGTATCACGTATAAAATTTTGCAATTTTAGAGCATATTTTGATATGTTTCGGTATTACATTAGCGTAATACCGTGTAATACCCAGACTTCGAAAAAAAGTGAGGAGTATAGGGTATTACAGAAGTGAATACCCCCTCGGTAGAGAGGTGCACTGCCTGTGGGACTTTGACAAAATAGACTACTGGGCGCATGGAATTTTTCTAAGTTTGACACCATTTTGAACGAAAGAGTTAATTTTTTAGGCGTTTTGAAGCCTGTCGAACACCATATCGAATACTGGCGAAAAGTTTATTTCCGAGGACCAGTCGACGTGCACACAGTGGTTGGGACTTATACTCGAATAAGACTTCACACGGCCCCCGGAATAATATTTCGAAGTTTCGACTCAAAAAGCTTTCTTAAGCTTGGTGTACATTTTTTTTTTTTTGGAGGGGGGGGGGGCGCGTGCGAACAGAATATCGGAAGCAGCTGAAAACGTTACCCGCCGCGCTGTTCCAAATATCACGCGGACAGGCGGTTGCCCTGTATCCAATATTATGCCTCATTACACGGAATATTCCCAGGCGTGTCGGCTCGGACGTTCGGGGAGATTTTTCCCGCCCCGCACTGCCACTGCCACCCTCCTCGTCCCGTCGTGTTGCGGCCGGCGCGGCGGGGCCGGCGGGGCCGGCGGCGGCGGCGCGCGGCGCGCTGCGCTCCTTGCCTCTCGGCTCGGCTCTCGGCTGCCGCTGCCGCTGCGGCTGCGGCTGCGCTCCCTCCCGTCAGTCGGGGCTCGACTCCCGCACGGTAGGGACCCGCTCTGCGCGCCGCACGGCTGGGCAGCGCGCTCGCCACGCCCGCGCTCGTCCGCGTCGCGCGCTCTCGTCGCCGCGACCGTAAGGACGACAACAATAACGTCCCGTGTGGTGTGGTCCCGCGGTGGCCCCCGCCCGCGCCGCGCGTGTCGTGTCGCGTCGTCTGCTAACCGCGATCAACAAGGCTGCCGGTACCAGCCGCGCGCCTCTGGCGGTGGAGTGCAGTGTAGTGTGCGTGCGTGTGTGTGTACAGTGCGCTGAGTATAGTGTGGTGGCGGCGGTGGTGGTGGTGGCCGGTGTGCCTCATCGCGTCGTTGGCGATGCTGGCGGCGTCTCGCACGCCGTGACGGCTCCCTTGATTAAAGCCTCCGCAGCCGAGGAGGAGGCCTGCACGGCCTGCTGAGGAGGAGGCCGAGCCGAGGCCGAGGTGGTCCCGTGTGTCCCCCGGGCCCGGCAGCGCCCTCCTCTCCCTGCAGGGTGTTCCTCTCTCTTTCCTTGTCGCACTCACGGGGGCGCTGCCGTAAGGAGCGAGCGAGAGGACACTCACTAAAAACGCTTTTCGGAATCAGCCCGCTGCGGCGGCCACTTCGCGGGGCAGCCCGGGGGGAACCTCCCTCCTCCCTGAGAGACTTCCGAGAGCAGTTGGGCCCCGCGTGGACCGCAGCAGCAGCAGCAGGCGGTGATGGCGCTGGGCCTCAAGGTGCGCCCTGCGCCCCCAGCAGCAGCGACTACCTAGGATTACCTCTCGGGGTGAGTTGTGTGCGTGTGTGCGTGTGTGTGACTCGATCAGCGAGATCAAGGGGCAGCCAATTCCATGAAAAAATCGTGTTCAAAGGAACACACGTGCATTTCTATGAAGATTTTAAGAAATCCGCACGAAAAATAAAAGGGAATACATCAGAACACAAAGAAATTCACGAAATGTTACTTTTCTAAATTACAAGAAAAATACCGAAAAAGTCACGAAAAATTCAAGAAATACAATGAAACTGTACACAGAAATACATGAGTTGGCCGCCCCTCGATCGAGATAGTATTCTGCAGAGGGCTTCTGTCATTTGTCAGCGTACCGCTGTACGCGCCGCGGTGTCAACCACCGAGGCGGGTTCACCGGATAGCAGGTAGGGCAGCCACCTGAGATAGGTGGGTGGCCGCCGTGGGCATTCCCTGGTTTGGTTTACTTCGTGCGTTGCGCACGCCCGCGCGGGAGCTCGGGTGGAGCGCCGGGCACTGCCCCTCTGGTCATTCCCTAATCAGATAGCTTGGTCATTCCCTCTTGGCGGATGCGGCGCCAGGGAGTGAGAGTTGTAGTCAGTTGTCAGCTAGCGTCGGGACGGAGCGGTTCGGCTCCCCGGGAAGTGTACCGGTCCATGTGTGGCCACCATTGAATAGTCAGCATTAGAACGGATCCCGTACAGCGCGTTTGCGCGAGCGGATCCTGTACAGCGCGTTTGCGCGAGCGGATCGTGTACAGCGCGTTTGCACGAGCGGATCCTGTACAGTGCGTTTGCGTGAGCGGATCGTGTACAGCGCGTTTGCGCGAGCGGATCCTGTACAGCGCGTTTGCGCGAGCGGATCGTGTACAGCGCGTTTGCACGAGCGGATCCTGTACAGCGCGTTTGCGCGAGCGGATCGTGTACAGCGCGTTTGCGTGAGCGGATCCTGTACAGCGCGTTTGCGCGAGCGGATCGTGTACAGCGCGTTTGCGTGAGCGGATCGTGTACAGCGCGTTTGCACGAGCGGATCGTGTACAGCGCGTTTGCGTGAGCGGATCGTGTACAGCGCGTTTGCACGAGCGATCCTGTACAGCGCGTTTGCGCGAGCGGATCGTGTACAGCGCGTTTGCGTGAGCGGATCCTGTACAGCGCGTTTGCACGAGCGGATCGTGTACAGCGCGTTTGCGCGAGGTGGCTCAGTCGAGCGCGAGCGGAGCGCGCGCGCGACGGTGAGAGAATACGTGTTGTTTTTGCGAGAGGGTGGGTTTCAGTGCCGGGATTACTATTTGCCGTGGCGCGCGAGCGTGCGAATGCCAAGCCTTTGGATGAGAGAGGGTTTGGGGGGGGGGGCAGGATGGAGGAGGGGAGGGGGAGGATAAATAACCGGCCTAACCGGTTGTGTATCCATTTGTTTTATGGGGGATGCGTGGCGGGGTGCCTTCCTAGTTTGCGTTCAGTGAAACAACCACCTTCCCCCCTCTGTATCTCCGCAGTCTCTCACCTCTGCTCTCGCTGTCTGTCCCCCTCTCCCTCTCAAACGGCCCCTCCACCCCCCACCCCCACCCCTCCCTCTCCTTCCTCACACCTCGCACTCTCTTTTGCCTTGCGCCCTCTCACTCTTTTACTCACTGCCAGTCGCAAAATAATTAATCCAGCGCAGTTCATAGCGGCTGAGTTGATACAGCGCTTACCTGTCCGGCTTTAAAATTAACCCCCGCCGTTCATCACAGCCCAGTGCGGCCGGAGCGGCGCGGGGCGCGGGAACCCCGCGGGACCCGATAAACTGGGCGCCGAATAGAAAGGAAAACAAAAACACACCCTGGCGGCTCAAATGGCATCATGCACTTGAAAAGAAAGAGCCCCTTTCAGCTTCTTTTTCAGGAACCAGTGCGGAGTGCGCCGTCCAAACGTGAGGGTGTAACTGAAAACAAAACTTAAGTTGGAAAACAATATTCTCACCACGGAGAATGTTCTTTTTATTTTCAGGCGACGCAGCTATTTTTAACAAGGCAGGCACAGGCTGTGTAGTCTCCACACCCTAAAGCCTTTGAAACGCCTTTTCAAAAGCATGTAAGGTTTTGAGTTTTCTTACCGCCCCTGTGAAAGTGTGATGGTTACCTTTGATTTCTCAGTCGCCCGCCCATACATGCCGGATGCGCGCAACCGGCTGTTTTCTGGTACCAACGCTAGTCCTTTCCGCGACCCCTGCAAAATGATGTAATGTGTTCTGGAGAAGATAGCTCGCGCGCCGCACCCCGCCCCGCACCGGAGGTGTCACTGTTTGTCGTGTACTCCATTGACGGTTCCTACGGGCGCCGCCCCGCCCCGCCCCGCCCCGCCCCGCCCCGCCCCGCCCCGCCCCGCCCCGCCCCGCCCCGCCCCGCCCTGCCCCGCCTCGCCTCACGCGGCCTCGACGCGGATTTACGACTGTGATCGGTCCGACGGATATGCAGACACTGGGGCCTGGCCCCGGGTGGGGCACAGTGGGCACACAGCCCTCCCTGGGGACGCGCAAATGTTTCCGCAAACATTCCCCCCCCCCCTCTCTCTCTCCCCCTCTCCCTCCCTCCCCCTCCCTCTCTCCCCCCCCTCCCCCCCCCCAGCCCCCCGCACCGCGCGCCGCATCTCTGATCCTCTATATACTCGATCCTCAGCAGCTCCGCGCCGCGGACCCGGACCAGCGCTCATAATACGTCTGGGGATCAGTTGGCGACGCGAACCCCCATCTCCCCCCCCCTTTACCCCCGCCCCCCACTGACCCCTCTCTTTCTCAATAGGTGTTCCGCACGCCTCTCCACTATATAAAACAAACATATGAAAAGGGTGAAAGAGAAAGAAGTGCACCAAGGCTAAAAGCGACCCGCGAGGCGGGAAACACATAACCAGTGGCGAGTAGCTACCAGCTACTAGCTACTCCGATCTTTTGGCGCATTCAATACGGTGCGAAGATACATGTTTAAAATAATGCGTCATGCTAGCTGCTGTAACATTTAATCCGTTTTCGTTAAATCCGTCACAGCTTTAAGCGAATTTTTGTAACGATATCACAATAAGGTTAAGATTTTGCAAACATTTAGCATGAAAACGTTGTAGAGTTAGATTAGCGCCAACGCGATAACATTGACCCGGTTCAGCCGATAATTATCGTTAACATGTCACATGACACTAGCGTTGTGCAGCTCGCCAGGCACGCCCCGACACGCCACGCCCCGCCACGCCCCGTCCCCCTCCGCTAAGGAGGGCGGGGGCACGGCACGGCGCCCTCGAGATATATCACTCGAAAGGCGGCTGGGCCCCTCTCGTGCCCCCCTCCCTCCCTCCCCTAGCCAGTGTGCCAGCTACACGCCCTGCTCAACACTTTTGCAAAGCGCCCTCCCCCCCTCCCCCTCCCCCTTCGGCCTGCTGTCGGGCTCAGTCCCCCCTGACGGCCCGGACTAGCTATTGCAAACTGCCCTTCCAACCTCCTTTCATCTCTCCTTTGCCTTCTTCGTCGTCTCCCCCCTCCTCCTCCCCCCCCTCCGCCGTACATCTCTTATCTCCCTGTTCGCTTTGTCCTTTTCCTCCTCCTCCTCGTCGTCGTCTTCCTCCTGCGCAGCCTGCAGGTGGGCAGGCCCGCTGCTGGTGCTGCGGGTCGTGGTGGTTGCCTACCTCCTTGGCGCTCGCCGCGCGGACCCGTGAATCTCTCGGTGTCAGCAGCGCCTAGCATGTAAATGTGCGGGCGTGCAGAAGGGGAAGGTGGTTTGGGGGGGGGGGGGGAATGCTGCAAGCGAGATACGTTTCACACACTTCGTAGACACGTGACTGATATTCGTTAATTTTGAATCTTCATTACATACGATAGCTGCTATGTTCCCATCAGTTTTGCGGGGGTGTTTGCAGTACAGACTGAGTTGTCTTAATATTTACACACTAGGTTTAATAGAAAAGTTTATAAAAGTAAGATAGAATGTACTGAAATTGTTCGTGGACCCTTAGTTGGGGTTGGGGTTGGGGTTGCTGAACCCCGTTGTTTATTTGTTGAAAGGGTCCCTACTGCCCCGCGAGGGTCGGTATTCATTATAGGCCATGCTCATATCCCGGCGGAAGTTTGCAATTAGATTTGGAGAGAGAGAGAAAGAGAGAGAGAGAGAGAGAGAGAGAGAGAGAGAGAGAGAGAGAGAGAGAGAGAGAGAGAGAGAGAGAAGAGAGAGAGAGAGAGAGAGAGAGAGAGAGAGAGAGAGAGAGAGAGAGAAGAGAGAGAAGAGAGAGAAGAGAGAGAAGAGAGAGAAGAGAGAGAAGAGAGAGAAGAGAGAGAAGAGAGAGAAGAGAGAGAAGAGAGAGAAGAGAGAGAAGAGAGAGAAGAGAGAGAGAGAGAGAGAGAGAGAGAGAGAGAGAGAGAGAGAGAGAGAGAGAGAGAGAGAGAGAGAGAGAGAGAGAACATGTCCGCAATTAAAGGGTGTGCTGTCAGCGAGTTAAAGCGTTTTGCTCTACTTCAGCTTACTATGTAATCTTACCAGTCCTCCTCCCCCCTGTGGGACTCAAACTTCACCTGGCAATACGCGACATTTCCGAATATGAAGACAAGAACGATTCGGACAGCCGACCCCTCTGGAGGTTTGTGCATCGTTGAACTGCAATCGGTGGGAAACAACTTTGAAATTTTTGCACATTTCGTAATGCAGAAAAAATAAGAAAGTTTAAGAAAAATTCGGAAAAAAAATTCATGAAAATTCACAGAAACTTGTTACCGCTTGTTACAACACTGGTAAAACAAATGTTTAGTTTTAATACATCAATGGTGTTTAGTTCCAAATGTGCAAACATTGCACACTTCAAGGTGTCGAGCATAACTAAACGTTATTTGGTGTGAAATGTTTCGACATTTCCGAAACGTTTAATAAACTGCACACTAAATGGTGTGCAGTTACTCGACGTCTGTTATGGCTTCCCAATAGCTGGTGCATGTGTCCAAGTGTGCAGACATTCGACACTTCCGAGACGTTTAAAGTTTAAGCGTTATTGTAATGTCTAGTTAAACTCGACACCATGTAATGTGCAAAGTTGTACAAAGCACACTTTAAAAGGTTGCAAAGCTGCTCATTAGTTTTACCAGTGAATCCAAGGGGTCGTCAACTCTGATATTCCTCCGTACACGAAACTGATATTACCCTGATATTACTTCAATATTACCGATATTACCTTCATATTACATCAATATTACCCATATTTTTGCCAATATTACATCAATATTACATCAATATTACATCAATATTACCCATATTACCTACAATATTACAATATTACCCTAATATTACTCTGATTTTACTGATAATACCAATATTCCTCCGTACACGGCTAAAGGCAGTTGACGGACGACCCCTCGAGTGAATCCATAAAATTCTTTAAAAAAAAAGAGAAAAATATTAACAAAAAATACGATTTCAGGAAATCCTGGTAGGCACGAAGTTAATTAATGTTTTTGTTTCACTAAATTCTTCGGTAGGAGATGGTTTGTATAGAGATTTACTTTAAAAATTCTAGCCTTATGGGTCATGTTACTTAATTTCTTTTGTCTCAAGGTCACTAGTTCAGCGGGTCACATGCCAAATTTTAGCTTTCTAGCTGAAACGATTTAGAAGCTAGTCTCTCAGTAAAAATCGTCCGATCAGCTTGATTTTTGAACTGTAGGCTCGTTGTGCAATGGGCATTCGAACACTGCTTTTACATTTTTATTCTAACGTGTCGTTCCAAATTTTATATTTTCAACTACTGTGCATGAGTAGAATCAACAAGTCCCCGGCCCCGCCGGTCCTCATCCCCTGCGCGCCGCGCCGAGGGTTCGAGCAGCCGCGACAATGGCGGCTCGGCTCGGCTCCCCTTTCCACGCTGTTTTCCCGAGACAAGTCGAGTATTACCATAGAAACAGAGATTTTAGATCGAAATTTCTCAAAATTGGCCACCAACTTTGGGCTAGCATTTCATCAGTGAACTAAGGAGATCGAGTTCTACTTCTCTGCCAAGTCTTATCAAAATCCTATAGAAAATTCAGGATTTAGGTAAGGGGCCGTGCTAATAAAAATCGGATCCTGAGACAAAACCATAAGGCTACTTCGTGCCTAAAAATCACTCAATATTCACAAAAATTCACAAAATTTGTACACCAAAATTCAGAGTTCTTTCCCCCTCGGGTGCAGTGGTAGTTACGATTGCAAGCAGTAGGTAGGAGGTCAGTTGGGAGGTTGAAACTCTTTTTCTTGCCGTCCCCGGAGGTCAGCAGCGGTGGGGGGAGGGGGGGGGGGGTTGAGGCGGAGCCGCCTGCTGCGGCCCCTTCGACCTCGCCCGGCCGGCGAGTCTATTTGCGCCGCAGCGGGTTATGCGATGCGGGGAGATGAGAAAATGGAGGCTAAATGCGGAGGCTTCCTCCCGGCCGGCCGGCTCCGGCACGCCCTCGCCACAGCCTCGGCTCTGGCTGGCCTGGCTGCTAAGCGGCTTGCCCCGCCCGCCCCGCCCGCCCCGCCCGCCCCGCCTTGCCCCACCTCAACCCACCCCACCCGTCCGCCTCGCACAACCCCACCACGCCCCACCCCGCCCCACCCCGCCCCACCCCGCCCGACCCCGTGTTCTTACAGGGCTTTAAAACGCCCCAAAAAGTACAGATTTTTTTTTCGTCGAAACTTAGAAAAGGTACTCCTGGGGCCGTGTGGTGTGATGTCTTATTTTGTGTAAGTCCCAACCGCTGTGTTCACCTCGCCTGGTCCGCTTCCGATGTATTGTTCAGCAGGCCTGAAAACGCCTCAAAAAGGTATCTTCGGTGCAAAATTTTTGGAGTGGAAACTTAGAAAAAATTTGCATGTCAAGTAGTCCATTTTGACTAAGTTCCAAGAGCAGTGCACCACTGGTCCTTTAAATAAAAATGCAGCTTTTGATATGTTGTCTCCCAGGCTTCAAAACGCCTACACAAGTATATCCAAGCGACCCAAGGGTTTCCAGAGTAAAAAAGCATATCTCGCTAAAAAAGTTTTTTTTGGAGCCGAAACTTAAAAATTTTCCATGCGCTAAGTAGCGTATTTTGCCTCGTCCCGTCCCGACCGCCGTGGCGGTAGGTTGCTTGACTGAGGGCGCCGACGCCGTGGTGGTGCTCGCTTGGCACCGCGGTGGCGGAGGCGGGGCGGGGCCGCTGCTGGCGGAGGCCTCGGCGGTTGTGGCCGAGGCCCGCCCCCGCCGCCCCCGCCGCCCCCGCCGCCCCCGCCGCCACTAGCTGGACCGCTGCCAGGGGACGCGACCTACAGTCGGCCGCAGCAGGGTGGATACGGGGGTGGGGAGCGTGGGGCTGGTCTGGTCTGGTTGGGCTGAGCTTCGCTCGCGCGCTGAAAAACATCTGCCGCGGGACAATCGCCCCCCCCCCCCCTCCTACTGGTCCCCTCACAAACTCAGGGGGGCCACCGCGATCTGGCCGCGCCCCGCGCTCCGCACGCAACTCTAAATTGCCGTCTCCAACAGTTGCCCGGCTCCCGCTGCCGAACAACCCTGGGACCGGACCGACTCTACTGCTGCTACTGCTGCGGTGGCGGCGTCCACTTTCCTTCCTCTCCCATTCCCAGCTCAACGGCATTTTCCGGCTCGTGCCTCATCTCTCCCTCTCTCTCTCTCCCTCCCTCTCTCCCTCCATCTCCCCCTCCATCTCCCCCTCCCTCTCCCCTTCTCTCTCTCTCTCTCTCTCTCTCTCTCTCCGCCTCTCCCCTTCTATTTCCCTCTCTGCCACTAGCTCTCTTTTTCTCTTTACGGTAGGGCACAACTGGCGTCTTGGTTTTCAAGACAGTCAAGGTCTTGAAAGTCGCCTTCTTAGTGTTTTTTATAGAAATCAGCAGGGCGGGTGGCCTTTGATTTCCAGGACACCGTTTTGAACTCTTAAGGTGTAATCGCCTTGCACCCCGAAAACGGCTTCGTTGAATCAACGGATTGATTTGACTTTGAATCGAAACACGCAGACAATTCTTTCCCATGATTTATGAAAAATTTCTAATACAATGGAATCATTGGAAAATCATTGGAAAATGTCCATAAATCATGGGAAAAATTGCATGTATTCCAAACGCCATTTACGTTGATTCAACGGAACCGTTTTCTGGGTGCGGTTGTCAGTTTTACTTTGTCCCTCTCTCTTATTCGTATTTAACGCCAATTACGTTGATTCAACGGAACCGTTTTATGGGGGTGGTTGCCACTTTCACCATTTCTCTCTGATTCATTCTCTCTCTCGTGCTCTGCTCTTACAAGTGTCTCCCTCTCGCAGGCTCCTTCTCTCTTACTAAATTCTTATCAACTATTTTCGGACGCAAGTCTTTTTTTTCAGTGTGCTGCACCTAGGAGTTGCAGTGTGTCTGTCAGCTGCCCCCCCCCCCCCAGCGCTACCTGTGGTTCAGGCTGGCGGCCGTAGGGCGGTGGGGTGGAGGGGGGAGGGGGGGTGACGGGGTGAGGTCAGCCGAGCCCCGCTAGTGACGGATGGACGGCAGTGCTACAACACAACATCTCTCTCTCTCCCTCTCTCTCTCCCTCTCTACCTCTCCCTCTCTCTCCCTCTCTCTCCCTCTCCCTCTCTCTCCCTCTCTCCCCTTCTCTCCCTTTCTCTCCCCTTCTCTCCCCCTCCCTCTCCCTGCCCGTCTTCCTCTCTCCCTGGGGGCTCGCCCCTATGACATCCCCCGGGAGGTGGAGGGAATGTAGGGGTGGAGACCTCTACCCCGTTCTACCCCCACTCCCTACTTCCCTCTGCTTCCTCCCTCTCCCTGCTCTCTCTCTCTCTCCCCCTCTCTCCCACTTGAACCGCCCCCCAGTGGGCTGTTTTGTGCACCGATAGCGCCCCCGGCAGCGCTGAGGCCCCCCCCTCCCCCCAGTGAACGTGGTGTCCACGATTGTGTGTGTGTGTGTGAGGGAGAGAGAGAGAGAGAGAGAGAGAGAGAGAGAGAGAGAGAGAGAGAGAGAGAGAGAGAGAGAGAGAGAGCTGTGTGTGTGAGTCCGTGTTCGATTTGGAACAAGCCGTGGGAGAATGGGCACGTCGCTCGAAAGCGGCCCCAGCCGCGCCGGCCGCGCTGAAGAGCGGGTCCCGGGCCGGGCGAGAGCCGTGCGGTGTATGGCGCGGTGTTAGGTGCAGGCGGCGCTGGGCGGCGCCGGGCGGCGCCCACCACGAGCAGCCTGCCTGCAAACTGTGTGATATCTCTCAGACCCGGTAGGTTTCCATCAGCAGTGCGCGCTTTGCCTCTTTCTTCAAGTATATGTGTTAGATTCCTTCAGTGCGGTGAAAACTAGTCGTAGGCTTACGGGAAAATTATTTACCAGGAAGTGGAGTTGTAAAATTACAAACACGTATCGTGAATTTACAAGCACTACCCATCGACTTGAGATTCAATTACAACCGAAAATGGTCTGCCGTAAATTTACAACAATTTTTCGTAAGTAGTTATTCACAAAAGAAATCGCAAATCTGATAAGATATTTTTTTACAGTGATTGGACACCTAGAAAAGTGTGTTTCTGGTTTTTATGTAGACTTCAATTTTTGAGTACATTTTCTATTACTAATAACAAAAATACTCGATATTAGGATAAATTTTGTCCTTATAACATGTATTTTGGCTTACTAAAAAAACAAATGTACTCCAAAATTTAAGTCCACAAGAAATCAAGACCAAACTTTTCTGGATGCTTACATCGTTTAAAATAATAGCAGCAGTTAATTTTTCTTAATTTATTTATTTTTAAATGATCGGATTAAACTAGAAGCAAAATACTTTTCATTTTGGTCTTTGAGAACTCCCACCAATGAAAGGGAAGTTCGAGTCTCAATCTCACTCTCCTCCAGTTCCAGCATGCCACCGCATGGGAATTGCTCCACACGCACCCTTATTCTCTGTCCCGCAGTGTTTAATGGGAGGGGGAAGTGAAACTAGCCTTGTCATCGATTTTAGCCGAGCGGAAATTATGTGCATGTCTCGTGTCCTTCGTGACGGGAACGCTGTTCGTATCGGGCGGGAGCGGGGTCGCGTAGGGTGGGGCGGCCCTTGTCGATGGTTGTCTCCGCGCTAGTAGGCAACCCGCCCGCTGCGCCGCACGGCAGGTTGCCTATCCTCGTGTGCGCGGGCGCGAGCTTCCCACTGGCTGTCGGCCGAGAGGGAGACACAGGTGGGGGCAGTCCTGGTGCCGGTAGGCAAGTCGCCCGCTGAGCCGCACGGCAGGTTGCCTATCCTCGTGTGCGCGGGCGCGAGCTTCCCACTGGCTGTCGGCCGAGAAGGAGACACAGGTGGAGGCGGCCCTGGTGCCGGTAGGCAAGTCGCCCGCTGCGCCGCTCGGCAGGTTGCCTATCCTCGTGTGCGCGGGCGCGAGCCCTCCACTGGCTGCCGGCAGGTGGTAGAGCAGGGAAACGAGCGCAGCGCAGAGGCTCGTATGCGTCCGAAAACGACAGGTGAGAGTGAGACGTTCGGACTAGAACATTGTTCCCTCTCACCTCTCGTTTTCGGACGCATACGAGTCGTCTCTGCGCTCGCTCGTTTCCCTGTTAAAAAAGTTTTGAAATTTCAGATCAAAATCTGTTGTAAAATTGTAAATGTGGTTGTGAAATTTCATAACATTACTAATTTTACAATTAAATATAAAAATTCAGAACTCTTTTTGTGAAAATTCAAAACTGTGTTCTGAAAATTATGAAACATTTGTAATTTTGTGACTCGAGATTGTGAAACTATGATCACTCAATCAGAAATTTGAAAACTGATCGCAATTTTCCCAGTGCTTATTCGAATTTTGCAAGCCGCACATTTTAAAGGTGCATTCTTCTCCCGCCGCGTCCCTACTAGCCAATCTCAGACCTGAGTTATTTTCGCAAGAAAGAGTACCTTGCTCATGTCCTGCATAGTGAAGTGTTTTTCCCTTGTTTGCCACCATATGGCGTATGGACTGGGTGTCTGATACTTTTTCGTTAACATGTTAATTATCCACTAAATTTCTGAAATTCCGCTTCGGAAATATTGATAATCGGATAGAACGGTCTTTTCTTGATTTGCGAGTAGTATTCCTTTTCAACTTTTAAAAATATTAAAAATTTTGCATGAGTTTTAAATCCGTTCTCGCTGACCACTCATGACGCGAGCACATCGACCCTCCGGCGCCCAGGCCGTTGACAGTGCATCCGAAGTGATGTGCGTATCACACGATTTTTAAAATCATATGCTGCTTAGGCAGCAGTTTCGAGTTCTTCTCTCGAAACTGCGCGTTGTAGCTTAGAAACCTCCGAGAAATTTACTGACAGATCATTATTTCTGGTGATTTTGAGGTCTCCATGGCCAAATTTCTTAAATGTGTTTGCAAATTTACAAACCAGCTTGCATTGAAAATTTATATCAACGTTTGCGTTTTTAATATCGTAGATTCCCAATTTTCAGAACATGTTTGCAAAATATTTTACAATTGTTTCAGTTGGTAATTTTACAAACATTGGATTGTGTAAATAATTGCCAACAATGTTTGTAAAATTACAACGAATTTTTTTAACAGTGTGCTCTAGCAGGTGGACGCAGGTCCTCCTGTGACCTAATGTGACACACCGATTCTAATCGATCTCTGGGTCAAAAGGGACGCCTTCTTGAACCCTTCTTCAGTCTTACAAATGCGCATGAATTTATTCTAACTTGAAAAGCTCTACAGAGAGCTGGATGTCCGTATAGAAACATATACCGATATTAATTTCGTTGGTGTACGAACGCGAGCCCCGGCCACCGTGCTACCGCCTGCTTCTCTGCAGTTGGCCCGTTTGGCCGAACGCGTTCGCTACATCAGTCGGGCCGGGGCCGGCCGGGGGCGTCCCCTCTCCCGGGGAGGCAGGCGATGCTGTTAAATTTTACTACACCATTTGATGTAATGAAGTTCATTATCCGAGAGGGTAGGGCGCAGGGCGCGCGGCTGGACGGGACCCGGGCGGAGCGGGGCGGGGCGGGGCGGGGCGGGGCGGGACGGCCCGTGCGCGGCGTGAAGCGGGGACCAGAGAGTCAATAAGAGACTTCCGGCTCGACGCTCTCAAGGATCTCCACACTTATTACCCACCATGCAGCCACCACTCCGGCGCCCGCGCGCCCGCCCGAGAGATGGAGTGTGCACGTCGGTGCGATGGGCCCGCGCCATTTTCTATTTGTTATTCCGCCCTCATTTTCCCACCCCACCCTCCACTCTCTCTCTCTCTCTCTCTCTCTCTCTCTCTCTCTCTCTCTCTCTCTCTCTCTCTCTCTCTCTCTCTCTCTCCTCTCTCTCTCTCTCTCTCTCTCACTCACAGTCGTAGCCCCAAGTTAATCACGATTAAGGAGTGGTTTATTTGCACTGAGAGAAAAAAAAATACGATTTCACGAAATCCTGGTAGACAACGGAGTTTCTATAACTATGGTAAAATTATTGTGAGTATATCATAAGACTGTAAGAAAACGCAGTAGTTTTGTTTAGTTTACGATAGTCAAGATAGTGACTAAATAATCATAAATTCGATTTGATAAGGCGGGTTTCAAGCAATGAATACTCTCCGACTGTTAGGCCGTCATCTAAACGCCAGGAAAAAGAGAGAAAAGAAGCTCTCCTTCTGACAGCAAAAAATGGGCGTCGAGGTCACGGCCGGAGCGGAACGTCAACAATACCGTCCCCTCCACCGAGCGCACCGAAGGGGCGAACCGGGGCCCTAAACCTAGCGACTTTAACTATTTATTTTAGCTGAACGAAATGTTAGGCAGCCGAAATTAATGTGAAAATAGCAGTTCAAGACCTGCGGAAATCGTTTTGCAAAGTTTCATGGAGGTTCAAAACGTAGGAACACAAGTGATTTACGAAAATGATACACGTAAATGTACACCATTTCAAGAATTCTGCTCACCAGATTGAAGTCAAACTTACCAAACCGTTTTCTGCAGGTAAAAAAGTACTATTTACGCATTCAGTTCGCCTTGTCAACGTTTCGATAACTTTATACGATGATTTAAAGTCGCGAGGTGGGAGCCTCGGCTCCCGGCCGAGGCGGCCATGGTTGAAAGACGGCCGGCGACACAGCGCACGCGAGTCCACCTCAAACAAACCTTGTTTACACAACGTGCCAACATAGAAAACATGAAAAGGATCACTAATCCCCCTACGTTACGATTTGAAATTATTATCTTAGGTTGGCAGAAGTGCGCCGCAGTCGACTGTTCGTTCGGTAAAAATGAAGTAGGTTTCGAAAGGGCGGTATGGTGGTCACGTGCAAATTTCAGTGGTGTCATCTCTTTCTTGAGCGTTTCACTGAAGCAGAGCTTTGTTTGAACGCAGACTTTAGAGGTTTCTCTTTCGCTCCGTGTTGGCTCGACTCCGCCTAGCCCCACCACGAAAAACTATCCCCTTCTCCTGGTGATTTCAGCTGACAAGTCGAGCATTACCATAGCAACTGAAATTTCAATTCAAATTTACAGAAAATCTGTAGTTTAAATTTCTATTAAACTTTCAGAGTGAGTATACAAGTTTACATATTATAACTGTAGGTAATATTATAAAAATCGTTATAGCGGATTTTTTCCTCCCGTAAGGGGCCATATAAAACAATTGACAGACGTTTCAAAGCGATTTTAGAAGGCAACTCCGTTGCCTAAAAATAGTACCAATCCGAATGACGCCTCACTCCTTTGAATGTTACTGTACTAGATCTTTTTATAGTTACCCTGCTTCAGGCTTTCCAACGTTACAGTAGACTTTATCTTCCTTTAGCCTGGGCTGTCTCACGTCGAAAATTAATGTGGCGTCACAGAACTGAAAAGCATGGACTACGATAATTCGAGGAGTCTTGGAGTGACTTGTGGCGCAACGTGTTGAAGTGCGTTCTGCTTCTAAGGTAAGCTAGCCTCTGGCTCTATAAGGGCAGGCGCAGGGGTGGGCTATGTTGCGCTGCATAGGGTTTCGAAGGTCGTTACTTAGTCTCTCTCTCTCTCTCTCTCTCTCTCTCTCTCTCTCTCTCTCTCTCTCTCTCTCTCTCTCTCTCTCTCTCTCTCTCTCTCCGCAGCGACGTCGGCCGCCTCGTGGCGTGCCATGTCGCAGTAAGTCAGACACTCAGGGGCAGCGTAAACTCGCCCCCCTCCCCTTTCTCCGACTCCCCCCACCTGTCGCCTTCGTTTTGTTTTTACACCCCGGTTTTGATGCCTTGATTCGGAAGCCAAGTTTCGTGCGGCGGCGTGCCTCGGCATGCTGTGGCGCGGGGTGTGGTCTACAGTCGGCTGCCTCGCTATGCGCGTGGAAAGGCAGTGTTAGTGGCCTAGATCAAGGCCACCTCCGCGCCGCCCCACCGTCTCCTGCTCACCCGCAGGCAACTCCATGTGCAACGGGGGAAAACAACTCTGAATTTTGGTGTAAATGCTAATTTTCGTGAATTTTTTATAGTTTTTTCTTTGCTAGTATTTTATTTAAACTTCTGAGAGTTTTATGATTATTTGTTGAATTTTCCTGAATTTTCCTGAACTGGTTTGAATTTTACTGAATTTCTTTGTTTTTTTCTTCTGAATTTCTAGGTTAAGATTTCATAGTTGTTTGCCCCCAAACCTTCGGGGAAGGAGATTTAAATTAAAAATAAAAAAAATAAAATAAAAAATAAACCTCTAAGCTGCTTTTCCTTTACCTGTCTTGTCGACTTCACCATCACCATTCTGCCGTACCCGCGCCCATTTGCCGATCAGCTTACTCTACCGCACCTGCCCACCCCACCGCCTGCGGGCCTCTCCTTTTACAACCGCCCCCATACATCTTATACGATCGCCCTCTCGCCGAGCAGCGCGTCGCCCCCCCCCCCCCCTCCTCCACCCTTATACAGCACATCGGCCGCGATGATAAATCTCGATTACATCGAAACCACGCGCAGCTCCACACCCACACCCACCACGCACCGACACACTCGCACAGTTTATCATGACGCTTATAATAATAATGATAATTGATAAATTTAAAACGCGCCTGCTTTCGCGCGCGCGCGCGCGCGCGCGTGTGTGTGTGTGTGTGTGTGTGTGTGTGTGTGTATGCGCGCGCGCGGTGAAGGGGGCTGAGTTAGTGCCATCTGTGCTCACCAACGCACAGCAGCTGCCCTGGGGGAGGGGCTGCGTGCGTGAGAGAAAGTGTGTGTGTGTGTGTGTGAGAGAGAGAGAGATATGGTGAGTGTGTGTGTGCATGCTCGCGTCGCTATGGAGGAAGCTTCTTAGAGGTGTTCTCAGGTACTCTCATTTCATCATTCACGCCGCTGCGCGCCTGCACGCCCCGCCCCGCCCTGCCCCACCCCGCCTCGCGCCATGCGACGCCGCCAAGCAAGCGGCGCGTTCCGAGGGGCGTTCTGTGGGGCGTTCTGAGCCGCAGCCAGCATGGAGATAATGAAGTGCCATTCAGAGAGCGGCGGTGTTCCCTCTCACTCGCTCGCTCTCTCTCTCTGCTTGTGTAATTAATGGCAAAGCATTTCCCTATCTCTTTCAACGTAGGTGTTTGTTCGCTCACTCACTCGAAGCAGCAGGCCGACGGCTGGGGCAAAGCCGCCACGCCACGCCACGCCACGCCCCGCCACGCCCCGCCACGCCGGCGGCAGCGGTGAGGTACAAAGAACAAGGGCACAGTGACAGCTTCATAGTAATAACGGATCATCCACTTGCGTGGCAACCCGTGGCGGGGCGGAGCGGGGCGGGGCGGGGCGGGGCGGGGCGGGGCGGTGTGCCCAGGGTGGGACTAGATTGCAGGGGGTAAAGGGTGGGGGTCGGGGATGGGGGGAGGGGGGGGGGGTCGAGTCGGTGTGGAAGAGAGGGGAAAAAGGGGAATTGAGAAGGGGCAAAAGCGGAGCGGGGACTCGCGGGACATTAATTAATGAACGAGTGCGGCCAGCGACTCTCTCGGCCGCCCCGCCGCTGAGTTTTATCACGTAGATGATTATGATGAGGGTGTTGGATGGCGGATCAGTTGGCGTTATCATTTCCATATTTTTATGACGTCTTTTTCTTGAATACCCCCAGAATTGGGCACGTTTGGCTTTGCTCTGTAAGGTTTGACGATTGTGTTTGGGTAATTAAAGCATACACATGTCAAATGTGTACCTTTGTCTCTTTTATCCTTTAATGTTACAAATTAGGAGAGGTTACACATGCGGAGGTTAGAATGACCCTATGTGTGGTCACGCCCACGATGTTCCGAACATCGTGGTCACGCCCCAGAGCTAAATCGTAGGAGATAAAGATGTGTTTCTCTCACATCGCCAAAGGACAGTATTTCATGAGAATGTATCAGGAATATTATTTCCTGCAAAATGTTAGGGACCGGCAAAAGGCCAGAGGTGCTTATGTTTACAGTATTTTAAGATCACCGTATCAAATAATGTCGACATTTTTTGACATAGTTTTTATCTAAAAATAATCCTTTGAGGGTAGCCTACTGTTCTTTTCTTTCTGCCGCTCAGCAGCAAAGTAAATTTCAGTCACTATTACATTACTTCAGGTGAGGTGTGGGTGAATCTGGGAGCTACCAGTTGGACTGGAGGTAAAAATTTGAAATTCTCCAGTTTTGATGGGCTGATGTAGAGAGCTTACCACACTAAATCTCATCCCGATCCGTAAAGCCATTCCAGAGATATAGTCATTTTTCATTAATTTTAGATGCTTTTTCAAAAAATCACTTGCGCAGCAGTTTTGATGTGGGGGACATGCCATTCAGGAAATTGGTTCTCCTGAGTGTTGCCTACAATGTAACAGAGAGTTTTTCTTTAATTTTAACCCAGCTTATTTTTAAGTGATTTAAGTTTGTAAAAAAACAGTAGAAAACTTGGGTTTTGAAATTCAATTTTCAGTTTAATTATTTTTATAGAAATGTGTAGATGCTAATGAAAATATCTCTCTGTTAGATAGTAGTGTAGGGGTCTAGAAAACCAAAGATTCATGAATCAAGATTTTGCATCAACATTTGTTGCGCAACTGATTTTTTGAAAAAGCATATAAAATTAATGAAAAATGACTATATCTATGGCTTTACGGATCGGGATGAGATTTAGTGTGGTAAGCTTTCTACATCAGCCCATCAAAACTGGAGAATTTCAAATTTTTACCTCCAGTCCAACTGGTAGCTCCCAGATTCACCCACACCTCACCTTCAGTGCGTGTCGGTTTCTGCGGTGTCACGCACCCACCGATACCCCCATTACTTTAAAGGTGAGATGAGGGTGCAAATTTTCAAGAATTGTGAAATAAGGGTTGAATATAAAAATTTTACACACATTCCACCATAGGGATTCACTGGAAAAACAAAGGTGCTACGTAGCACTCTTTTTGGGGTGCTATTGAATTATATGGGGTGATACTGCACCAATGCCTTTGTAAAGGTATGAGGGCTAAAAATTGCACCTTTGGGAGGCGATAGCGTCTTTCTAAAGGCACTATTTCACTAACGCCTTTAAGGCATTAGATATCCCCTTATCAAAATTCAAACTCCTTCGAACCTATTCTGCTTAAATTTCTTCACATTCGTCATTACCTAACACGGAAATATTTCCTAAAATGTAACAGAGGACTTTAAGCTATCCTAACCGTGAGTCAAATATCACGACGTTCAGCATTACAAGTTTTTCACCGTTTCCTAAAATTTTCACCCACATCTCACGTTAAAGCCAGCAGATGCGATTACACGGTCCGACGTACGCGCCGCGCGGCGTGCGGCGCAGTGCGGCGGGGGAAGGCCCCACTCTGGCCGTCACGACGATATTTTAATTGGGTCGTTGGGGGCTCATTAGTCACCTCAAAAGGCAGCACGGCGTGTCGGTCTCATCGCCTGGCCCGCTCACGCCATGCCTACCACGCCCCTCGGATACGGGGAGCAGGAAAAAAAAAAGTGAAAGTCATAAAGGGGTTATTTCCGCAAAGCGTTTTTTGAAAAGCTCCGCGGGCCTGCGCTCGTCTTGTGCTATGTGGTTTTCTTTTTCTTTTATTATTTTTTTTTTTTGGTGTGGGTTGGGGTGGGGGGAGGGAGAGTGTTCGTGGGTTGTGGCAACGCTGGAGCGCATGTTTGGTCGCAACCGACCACTTTAGTGAGACGCACACCTCTGCCGGCCCCCCTTCCCCCCACCCCCTCCTCTCCTCCCCTGCACTCTCTCCCCCCCCTCCCCCTCAATATCCCCCCCTCCCCTCTCCTCGTCCACCTCAGCCCACACGCGCCTCGCCACACCGCGACCAGACCTGCGGGCCTGCGGGGACTAATAGGGGCAGTAGAGGAGCTCGCGGTGGAACTCTGGAAGGAAAAGGTAAAAGGGGAGGGCGGTGGAAAAAAAAAAGTGTTTAAAATGTTGGGGAGGAGGAGGAGCGGGAGGAAGAGGGGTTTAGACGGGGATGAGCTCTTGCACCACTGCGGGCTAATAACTCATCTCCATTCACAAAGAGGGCGACGAGATCAAAAGTTTTATATCACATCACCCGCTCTTATTCTGGAGGGAAAATGCATCGCCTTCGCCTTGCGCCCCCCCTCCTCCTTACCTGTTTTCCTCTTCTTCCTGCTTCCCAGGGTTTTTTCTTTCTTTTTTCTTTCCTTTTTCTTATATGTCTGGTGTTTTTTTTTTAAAGGTGTTTCTAAAAAAGCGGAAAGAGTATAAAAGGTTTCACTTGTCTCTCTCTTCCTCCCGCGCTCTGCCTACTGCCTACTTCCGCTTACATTCCACTTGCGTGCACTGGAAGTCCAAGTGAGTGCACGCCGCAAACTCTTTGGTGAGTGAATTGCCATTCGTGACACTCGTCTCCTCAAATGTGTAAAATTCGTCATTGATTTCACATCTTTATTTCTTTAATGAGAAGTTCGCGTATGGGAGTTCTCATACACCTTTAGAAATGTGTAGCATGCACCTTCGGTTTCAACTATAAATTTTACTCTCTCTCTCTCTCTCTCTCTCTCTCTCTCTCTCTCTCTCTCCCTCTCTCTCTCTCTCTCTCTCTCTCTCTCTCTCTCTCTCTCTCTCTCTCTCTCTCTCTCTCTCTCTCTCTCTCTCCTGTTTCCACTCGTCGAGTGGTCTCCCGAACTCGATGTGGCTGTGACCCATAGGACCGTCACCTCAGGCCTGCTCCTCCCCGCCTCCCCCTTCCCTCTTCTCTCTTGCCTTGTGAAGTCTGTAATTTTAAACCCCTTCTCTCCCACTCGCTATTTGCCTCGGTCGCTCCGCTGCCCCTCCCGCCTCACTTGCCCTCTAACAAACGCCCCCCCCCCTTTTCTCTCCCTCTCCCTCTCCATTTCGCCCGTTCTCTCTTGCCTGTTAAACTGCGCCACCATGGCAGTTTAACTATGCCCTGTCCAGGAGATCTGATTGCTGAACATTTAACGTGACTTTGACATAGAGGGTGGCCAACAGGTCACTTTCTGATTCTTAAACTTACCAGACGAAAAGCGAGAGTGGGACTCTGTGGTCGGTCCTGTTCATGCCCTACCCTGGAAACCCAAAATGTGTGGGTGTCGAGTACTCTAATGTCTGTGAAATTCCATTCGGACCCTCCCACTTATAGGTTCGTGCAATTCCCATATTCAGCCATGCACGGAAATTAAATAAATTGAGAAAGACGCGCGCCAGTCCTGGTGAAAAACCGTTTAGTTGATTTTTTTTTATTGATTTTTTTATTGATTTTTTTTAAGCTGTTGGCGATGTGATGATGGTGAGGGCGCTGAGGGAGGGTACTACCCGGGGCTCTCTCTGCGCTTTGACTTTGTGTACGGACCAGTTTGAAGTGTACGGTGGCGGTGGCTCGCCCTATTCAGCCCAGCCCCGTCCCACCCCGCTTCCAGGTATAGTAAATACTTGATACCACCGCACCTGGGTCCACGCACCACGCACCATACATGGGGTGGGTGCTCTGCCCTGCCGCGAGGTGGCGAGTCACTTCGAAAATCACTGTACAGCCCCAAAAGAATCGCTTTAAGAATAAGAATAAAAAATAATAAAAATCAAAATTAAATCAGGAAACAAGGTACAGAAAGACCCGAAAATCGAGAAAAAATTAACAAAAGACGAAATAAAGTTAATAAAATTATTCAGAAATAGGGGTAAAATATCAAAATGTATCTCAAAAAGTAACAGAAATTTTCCTTGAAACCAAAAATGAAGATTTGAAAAAAATATTATACAAATATGTTGTGCACATTTTTTATGAGTGCTCTCTCTCTCTCGCTGAAGAGCTTGTGATAAAAGCCACTGAAAGCCGCCTCCTCGAGGCTGATCGAAGATCAATGGCGGAACGCGTCGAAGTTGAGTCGCTATTTCGACTTTTGGTATTCCAGTGTCTGGGCCACCGCGACCGCGCCTCCACCTTCCTAAGTTGTTGGGCTGCCCAGCTGGCAGCGAGCTGAGAGGCTTTGGTGCTTGGGGGGAATGGGCTGGGTAGAAAGGAGTGTGGACAGGGGTTGGGGGTCGGAGGGTCTTTTAGGAAAATAACTTGACGCTTCCGGTGGGGAGGGCAAAAAAAGAAAACGAGATTCAAATTACCCGCTCTAGCTCTTGCCATAGCCATCACCCCCCCCACGACAGCTTAGCGGCGGCAGAGCACGGAACCATGCAAGACCCCCCCCAAAAAATATCATCTGGTTAGACTAAATTACAATTCTTTTATAGAAAATTACTGAATTTCCCTCATTTATACGGCGAGATGAATATCAAAACCCTGGAAATGAAAAAAAACGATGATGCGTATTTTGCGCGTCGCCGTCGGCCGCGACGGACTCCCCTCCCTCCGGGACCTCCGGACGCTGAAGGGCGCCAACTTTAAAATATTCAGTTCAACTTGTTATGGGATGAGTTGATCTCTTAGTTTTATGAGGTCGTGTCCTCCGCGCCCTGCACCTGCTACCCGGGCCGGGGCTGCATGAGGCTATGGCATGCCGTGCCTGCCTGCAGGGGCTGCTTCACGCTGCCAAAACTTTGGCCGCAGCCTTCCGCTTCGCCGACGTCTCCCCCTCCTCCCTCTCCCCCTCCTCCCCCTCTCCCTCCTACCCCCTCGGCTCTTGAGCGACGCAAGCCCGGCCGGCTACTTCTCGCTTCCTCAAATGGCCCCCTCCCTCCCCTATCTCCGTGGCGCTGCCTCCGCCGATGTTTCACTTTTTATCATGAAATTGAAAAGGAAAAAGAAAAAATTGATAAGAAAAAGAAAAGGGAATTCATACCATCGCTTGACGTTCTCCACTCGATACATTTTTGTTCGAAAACGGGAATGTTTTGTTTTGTCCATCACTGTGAATATAGTATCTTTGTGGATTTACGATTTATTTTGTAAATTACAATTTACGAAATTTGTTGTAAATTTACGATACTCTTTCTTGATAGAAATTGAATTTCAAATCGATGCTTATTGCTTGTAAGTTTACGATTGGTAATCGTAATTTTACAGCTCCACTTCGTAGAAATTTTTCCGCAAATCTTCAACTATTTTTCACTATGATCCAGCAAAGAACAGAAGTTTGTTTGTTATAAGCGGAGACATCTAGTGGTAAGCAGGCTGGACGGTGCTAAACACCTGCAGGTTCTTGCCAGTTGAACGCTTCACGTTTAAGTGTGCGTTTTTCTACGAGTCACAATTTTGTAACTTCAAGGTAAAAGTGGCGTCCTGGTTTTCAGGATGTTCTGGAAAAACTAAGACTAGGACGATTTCCAAGATATTGATCTTCGTTTTCAAGGGGCTGTCGGGAAAAATTGCAATTATTTCAAGACGTTTTAAAGTCCAAGAGCATGTCTTGGGAATCGTCTTGATTTTCGGGACGTCATCGGAAAGATCTTGGTTTTTTCCGAAACGTTTTGAAAATTAAGAAAGTTGCCTTGAAAACCAAGACGCCAGTTTCACCACGATTGAGATATTGTTCACGGTAAAACTGGCGTCCTGCTTTTTTAGACGTTTTGGAAAAATAAAGACTGGGACGATTTCCAGGATATTGCTCTTGGTTTTCAAGATGTCGTCTTGAAAAATTGCAATAATTTCAAGACCACGCATTAAATTTGAAGGGCATTTATTCGAAATCTCCTGTTTTCAGGACGTCATCGGAAAGGTGTCAACTGAACCCTCTTGTCCCTGGTCTGGTCGACAGGCTTGGAGCGGGAGCGCGGGAGGCTGCGATGAGGGGTTAAAATGGATGAGAACGGATATTTTTGGAGGGGGTCGGGATATCGCCAGGGAAGAGAGGGAGCAGTCAGTTATGGCGCCGAGGCAGCTCCTTGGCCACGCTGCCAAGTCATAACAGCAGGCGTGAACTGCCACATGGGGGCTTCCCTCTTCGCAGCCTAGCCCCCCCCCCCCTACCCGCCCGTTGTACCACCCCTGACGGGGAGAGGGGGTGGGGGGAAGAACTTATGGGGTGTATGTGCTGCTGCGGGGGCGCACCGTGTGTGTGTGTGTGTGTGTGTGTGAGAGAGAGAGAGAGAGAGAGAGAGAGAGAGAGAGAGAGAGAGAGAGAGAGAGAGAGAGAGAGAGAGAGAGAGAGAGTGTTTGCGCTGGTGCGGGACCATGCGTCGTGATAAGTATAACTCTCCTCTTGGCCATCGGGTGGCAAATGTTTGGACGGAACGGTTGTGTGGGTGTGTGTGTCTGCGTGTGTTTGGGCAAGGAGGTGGGGTAGGGAAAAGATTGAGGGAGCTGCGCGCGTAGACGTGTGGAAGAGATCTGTTGGTTCAGCCGGAATTGTTTCAGAAATCCTCTGAAAATCTCTGTGTGTGCTTCTCTGTGTGTGTGCGTGTGCAACCGCCCTTCTCCTAGCGCTGCCTTGGTCAACCACGGCGGCGTCCTCACCTGCGGGGCTGGCGGGAGCGATAACAAGAGAGGGGAGAGGGAGAGAGAGAGGGGGGGGGGGGAGAGAGAGCTAGCACAGAGAGGAAAGACGCTACAAACTTTTCTCGCCACCGCCTTTGCGACAACAAAGCAGTCTGGTCTTCTGCTGCGGTTCGCTGTGGAGCGCGGCGCGGCGGCGTCCTGTTTATCGCCTCGGTTAAGTTCTACCCAGTAGCGGAGAAGCAGAAGATGAACCCGTCGTTCCGCCAGTGAAACGGGGCGTGGCGGGGTGGGGCAGGGCGGGGGCGGGGCGGGGCGGGGCGCTTGGCGAGGCGAGGCGAGGCGAGGCGTAGTGGGACGGGACGTGGACGGGGGGCAAGGGCAAGGACCAAAAACAGACGCACATCTGCTAATAGTCTGGAGAACGGTCCCTAATGACACTCCCCCCGTCCTCACTCCCCCCCCCCCCCACTCCCGCAGTCTCTTTCTTTCTCTCTCTCACCCCACCCAGCCAAGTGTGGCTACTCTACTCCGTCGTGCACAGTAGCAGTGCATTATAGTTTCGAAGGGGAAACAACTCTGACTTTTTGTGAACAAATTTTGAGAATTTTTGCAAATTTTTAGACAATTATTGCTCTAGTTGTTTTTCTAGAATTCTGAGCGGTTTTCTGAATTTGTCTGATGTTATCTGAAAATTACTGATTTTTTTCTG
Source organism: Frankliniella fusca (assembly GCA_029379305.1). Classification (NCBI taxonomy): domain Eukaryota; kingdom Metazoa; phylum Arthropoda; class Insecta; order Thysanoptera; family Thripidae; genus Frankliniella; species Frankliniella fusca. Next base: position 880,598 of record JAHWGI010000014.1, read on the forward strand.
ATTCTATCTGAATTTTTCTGATTCCCCCCCCCCCCTGATTCTATCTGACTTTTTCTGAATTTTCAGGTGTAGTAAAATTTCAGAGCTGTTTTCCCCTCGATTAGATGAGGCTTGGTCTATGGCATACAACGTACATTCTCGCGTCTCTCCTCCCTCTTCCTCCTCCTCCCCCTAAACGTCCTCTACCCCGCCCTCCTCCTCCTCCTCCTCCTCCTCCTCCTCCTCCTCCTCCTCCTCCTCCTCCTCCTCCTCCCATACCAGCTGCTTGGTTTGTTATACTGCCTGCCTGTGATTTGTTACTGATTTATGACGCGACGTGTTCGCCGCACCTGTGTCCTGCTGCTTCGCCGCGTAAGGTCCTGCTCGCCCCGCCGCGCCCTCTGCCCCACCACACCCCGCCCCGCCCCCCACCCTCCACCCCACCCAACCCCACACCACACCCCGCCCCGCCCCACCCCCCACCCCATCCCCCACCACACCCCGCCCCGCACCATCGCCCAGCACGTCCCACCTCACCCCACCCCCTTGGTCCTTGTGGTGCTCATGACCGTTACGTTCTTACGCAACTAAATACGTTTTTATGCTGCGCCAACTTTTTTCCAAGTGTAGAGCCCTTTTTTGTTCTGGGTAGCACCTATCGAATTTACTTTAGTTTTGTATTGTTTCCCTACCACATTTTTTTTTCGTCTTCTTTATCTGTATCTTCCCCTTTCCCTACTTCGATCCGGAGGAATTCTGCCCCGCTGCCGCTGCGGCGCGCGCGCGTGGCGTCTGAGGCGGAAGTAGTTCCACCGGAAGTGCCGGCGGTGCGGGCCGCACACGTAGAGGGCTTATGAGCCCTGCGCCCCGTGGTATTGCCTCTGGATATTGTTCTCTTTCGTGGCGGGGCGGGGCGGGGCGGGGCGTTGCGCGCTGCTACGTGCTGCAGGGGGAATGCCCGCTCCGGCCACCCCGCCCCGCCCCGCCGCGCTCGGCCCCTGTGCTTTCCACCTCCTCCTTTGTGACTGAATCTTTGATAGCAAGGCGCGCGGTGCTGGCGGGGGTTGGAGGCCCCGGGGGGGGGGGGGGGAGGGGGGAGTGGCGTGGGTGAGAATGCCATGCGCACCGCACTAGCGACGTGCAGCGCGGTGGGGCGTGCCTTTGTGTGTCACTGGCGCACATAGCACCGCGCGCACACACACACACACACATGCACACACACACACTCATACACACACACGCACACGCACACACACTCATGCACACACTCACACACACACAGGCGCAAGGGATGTTTTCACGCTGACGCCCGGGTTTTCTTACTCGCGTCGCTGTGTATTATACTTATTGTGTGCACTGCATAAACGTCAGTGTCTTTTCCGCGAAAAAGGGTAGTTTTTTTTTCTTTGACTACCTGTAAAATTACCATTGAAAAATTGCAAAACCACTCATGACATCCCATATGTGGAATTTCAAATTTCGGCCATCGAAAAAGTTTTGTCACTTCAAGTTAACACCGTGTGTACACAGTAATTTCTCCAATTTATTTCCAAGCAGCCTCTTCACTGTGCATTGCATCCCGTTCAATTTTACTCTTATTTAAAACCGTGCCTGAAAGGCCATTAAAAGCGATTAACCTTGTGTTTGGTGGTGGTAAGCGCTCTGCAAGGTGAGCGCCATCAGAGTGAAGCCTGGAAGGTGCTGGATGCGGGTCCCACAAAGCATGGTCGTGGCCCCAGGCTCGCCCCGCCCCGCCCCGCCCTTCACCGCGCCCTGCGCTGGAGTGGTGAGCCGGCCGGCGGGCGCTGGGACCCTTGAATACGTCAAAGTCGGTGGAGGTGAAGACGATGAGGCTGGCAGGGCCCTCGAACGGCCGGAGCAGCCCGGCGGCCCGGCGGGCGGCAGCACCAGCAGCAGGAGCACCCAGACGGGGGTCCTGTCCTCAGTGCTGCTCATTTGCAAGCGAAAAGAGACTTGGCGAGGACGCCTCTCAACTAGTTTACCGAAGAGCAGAGCGGGAAGTTGTTTGGGAGGGGCAGAGGCTCGTAAGGGGGGGGGAGAGAGAGAGAGAGAGAGAGAGAGAGAGAGAAGGGGGATGAGTGAGAAATTTGAAGGGTGGGAGGAGAGGGAGGGGGGAAGCTAGAACGACGTCCTCATATCTCAGAGGCCTCGCGCTTTGTAACACAAAACCAGAGTCCTTTTGACTGCAAAGCACCGTAAGACACCAGAAACTTTGCGGCAACTGGACTCTTGTCGTCGTAGTCGTCGCGTCTGGATGAGGGGAGGGTGGAAAAGTCGTCGCGCTGCCGTCTCCTATCCTCGTCGTGGTGGTGGTGGTCGCGGTGGCCATTGTGGCACGCGGGTCCCCGGCGCCTCCGCCGCCCCGGCTGGCTGTCTTACATCGTGCTGTCTCCGCTCGCGGAAGTCTGAGGAAGCCAATGGAGTAGTTGTTGGGTAACGGAGTTGTGCTTCAACTAGCGCGCGCCCCGCCCCCCTTTCCCCCTCCACCTCATCCTCCCCCCCCCTGCGCACCACGGAGTGCCCCCCCCCCCCGCGCTCTGACGAGTAATTTGGGTGACGAGCGCGCGGCGCGCCGTGCCGGTACTGTTCCCTTCCCTCTCCCTTCAGGGTCTCGGGCTCGCGGGTCTCTTTTCGCGTTCGTCCCGGGGATTAAGTTGCACGCCCCCCCCCCTCCTCCTTCACCCTCCCCACTCCCACCTCTACCCGTTTACTCGTTTGCTCCTAGGTGCCCTTGATTAAGAAGGCAAATGTACGGTAAAACTGGTGTCTTGGTTTTTCAAGACGTTTGGGGAAAACCAAGATTAGACGATTTCCAAGACATTGCGCTTGGTTTTCAAGACGTCGTCTTGAAAAATTGCAATAATTTCAAGACGTTGTCTTGAAAAATTGCAATAATTTCAAGACGTTGTATAGAAAAATTGCAATAATTTCAAGATGTTGTCTTAAAAAATAACTCCGAAATTTATCGTGGAAAATCTTTCCGTAACCCTTACCAATATTTTTCAGAGTGATTTTCCTCAACGCCTCCCCGGCAAGAATTCAAATTGTTGTTTTCCCGGCGGTGCGTCATGACTTGTTTGTCTTTGCAGACATGGTGTGGTAGCGGCGGCCGGGCCGGCGGCCAGCCCCCTCCATGGGGCCCTTGCCCCCCTCGGCGGCGGGGTGGCGGGGCGCGGCCCCCCTGCTCCTGCTGGTGACCCTCCTGCTGCCGCACGGTGAGTACACCAAGCCAGACTTTTGTGTTTATGTACGTGCGGGCTACGCGACAGTTTAGGCGACGACGTTTGCGAGGAAGGGGTCGCGTCGGGAAGGGGAGCGAGCGAGAGAGAGAAAGAGAGAGAGAGAGGGTAAGAGAAAGCGCGAGAAATGGAGAGAAAGAGCGGGAGCGAGGGGGTATTCCCTTCGAAAAATCATTGTACTGCTCCCAAAAAATCAGTTGAATAAAAATATAGAAAAAAAATAGAAAGAAACATTAAAAATTTAGATTGTACAAAGTCATTGTTCAAATTTTGTATGAGTGATTTTTCCTCCCCTCTTTTGAGCGGAAGAGAAAGAGCCTCGCCTAGAGAGAGAGAGAGAGAGAGAGAGATAGAAGGAGGGAGAGCGCGAGCGAGCGACGGAGAAACATGACTGCCAACAACAACCTAACGCGTAGAATCAATCCCTTACCCCATACTCCTGTTCCTTTCCCCCCACTCACACACACACAGCCACCCCATCCCGCGCACGTCTGCGTCCAAGTCGTGGCCCCCTCTCTCCCTCCCCCTCTCCTCCCACAGGTCCGCGTCGTCCTCGGACCGCATCGCCCCCCGCCGCGTGATTTCATCCAGTCGATTTGGCTGGCAGCCGTGTGGACCCCGTGCTGCTGTTCCCCCCATCCCGGGCCGCGCGCCTCAGTCCGTCCCAGCAGGAGCAGCAGGGGCACGGGACACCGGTGGGCTGTCCTCTGTAGGCCCGAGCAGGAGAAATCGTGAATCTGATAGATTATATTTATACATAGAAGTGCTCCTCATAGGAGCGAGACAATGTTTTCGTATCGCCATTATTGAGCGGGGCAGGTTTGTATACTGCCATCTTTGGGTGAGGCAGGTGTTGTATCGCCCGAGGGGGACTCAACTCAGAAATTTGTGTACACCTCGTGCACACCTCAGCAAAATTCAGAAAAAATCTTTAAACATGTAGAGAAATTCTGAAAAAAATTATAAATTCAGAATAATTCATTAAAAAAACGGCAAATTTCGAGCATTTTTTTTTTGCACTAAAACTTCTTTCTTTTGTAAGTGAGAAATTCACAAAAAAAAAAGTAACTAAATATGTTCTCCAAAATTTAGAGTTACTTCCCCCTCGGTATCGCGCCAAAAAGTAGTAGCAGCAGTGGTGTTGGTGTTGGGAGGGGAAGGCCAAGTCGATGGTGGGGGTGGCCACCGTGGCGGGACCGTCCAAGTGAACGGTCCGGTCTGGTCATTCAAAATCGCCTCCTCCCCCTAGGGATAGGATGGGCGGGGGTGGGGGGCCCTCTCCCCGCGTCCCCCCTACTGCTGCTTCGCATAGCATAACTTGTTGAGTGCCCACGACTCTGCGGGGCCAGCCCCCCGCTCTGGCGCTGCCTGCCCTGGCCTGAAGGAGGAGTTTCCTCGGGGGTGCTGTGTTGTCGGTCCAATTATCCCCCACCTTCGTCTGCCACCTACAACATCCTGCTCAGCTGTGTGTGTGTGTGTGTGTGTGTCGTGCGTGTGTGTGCGCGCGCTCCTCCCCCAAAACCAAGGCGTTGAGCTGCTGAATGGTTAATGTGCGAGGGGTGGACTACCTTGACTTTTAGGTGTACATGGAAGATATTATTCCAATACAGTCCATTAACCCTTCGAAATTTATTCTGGAACATGTGGAATATTTGACATTTGTTCCTGAGTATATTTTTAAATTCAAAGTAGCGTAGAATGGCACAGGGCTGTCAATGAAATTCAATCTATTCTAACTATTTCAAACAGTCCGAAGTATCTTACTCAGCGCATTTTACGTTTATTTCGAATCCAAAAAAAAAATCACGAAAGATACACTTTTCCAGACGTTTTTAGGCCCGTCGAACAACACATCTAAAGCCACTTCTTCTGTCTTTCCGGTAACCCCTGGAATCTCTTCCCATCTTTACGATAATCCCCGGGTATCACATAGGTACACCTTCCGTTTTTCCGGTTGGCGGTCCGTGCACACAATATCTGTCTTTCTGGTAACCCCCAAAATTATCGGAGGAGAGGAGTCGAACCTCGTTCAGCGCGCTGCGACCAAACCCTGCCAAGACCCGGGTCCTGAATTGGATTAAAGTGGAGCAAATAGGGGCCATGTCGTATATTGATGTAACGACAGGGAGGGCTGCGTGCTGGGCAAGGCCTCTATCTCTCTCCCTCTCTCTCTCTCCCTCGCTCTCTCCCTCGCTCTCACTCTGTCTCCCTCTGTCTCCCTCCCGATCGTGGCGGGAAAGCATATGGCCCGTAAAGACGTAACGGCTGCGAGTTAAATTAATCGGTAGAATGGGAGCAGCGGCCGATAGTGCATGATGTTTGCCCCAGCAACTTTTTGTGGGCGAAATCCTTTAATCCTTACCTTGCATGCCCCCCCCCCCCCTCTCTCTCTCTCTCTCTCTCTCTCTCTCTCCCTCTCTCTCTCTCTCTCTCTCCCTCCCTCTCTCTCTCTCTGTCTCCCTCCCTCTCTCTCTGTCTCCCTCCCTCCCTCCCTCTCCCCCTCCCCCCCCCCGTCTTTCGTGCCAGAACGTTGAAATTTTGAAAGTCGCGGTTGAATTTACTTTAATGCCTCTCTAAGTCTCTAAGACGTTGACGTTTCAGCTATGGCTTCAGTGGGAACCAAGTTGTGTGAGTGTCGGCACACTCAACGGCTCTACACTGTAAAAAAAAACAGCCTCTGTTACGGAGCCAACGACGGAGACCGTACCCCCTCGAAAAATGAGTTTTCTCGATGAAAGTACGATTTTTTCCGTACTTCGTTCCGTACCTTGCCTTACCTTAGGAAGAACCTGGCTTTTCTTATGGGCAAGATGTGGAACGCAGATACGGAACGCCGGTACTGATTCCGTACCGAAAACGGAACTTTACCGTACATCTCACCATTTTTTTAAACATGGAGTCTTATGGGATAAGGCACGGAAACCATGGAACGGAAGTACCGTAATCCAAAATTACGGAATTTTTACGTAGTTGAGACAGTGATTTTTCTTTTTACCAGTGTACATGTCGACGTCTGTCATTTTCTATTAGTTCTCTTGAACAAGGGAAAGCGGGTAACCTTCCTTAGAAACTGGTCGTGAGGAGCCACGTGTACGTGAATGAAAGTACCTCACCTCCACCTCTAAGTGTGTGACATTCACACTCGGCAGGTCCCCATTCGTCAGTCAGGCGGAGCTACTTGACTACTTTTCGGATCTGTCAACGTGACGGCGGGCAATTTGCGTCCCGCGCGCGCATTAAGCCATTACTGGCAGTGATCACGTGACGCTCGAGTACGCCCTCCCCCCCCTCCCAATCCTTTCCCTTGACCCCCCATGACGTCATACCCTTTCTGGCACCCTGGAAAGTGAAGAATCTTGCAGTCTTACTGTATACCCTTTAGTGCCAAAATTTTGATTGTTTTGCCTTTTCTCTGGCATATGACAAGTTTCCGCCACTTTTAATGCCAAAATGTGGCATATTTATTGGAAGAGACCGACATTCCGTATCACATAATGTTGGAAAAAATTGGCATTCCAAAGTACAATATTTTAGCATTTTAGTTGACCACTTTTATATCGTGAAGAATGTCTGGGTGGGCGACTGCGGGCCAAGTGGGTGACAAACGGTCGTAAGTCGCATAGGCCCGTCTTATAACGCATAATAGAGCTATTTGCCAACGCTAATGCGCGGACGCGCTTGGACTGAGAGCCAAAAGGCATTATAATCGAGTGCGGCGGGGGTAGCAGCCTGCCCACCCCCCACCTTTACCCCCACGTCCGGGGGAGTATTACAAAGGGTACTCCACTGCTGCCGAAAAAAATAATAATTGGACAACACACGAAGGAATAAGTCGCAGTCCATTTACAAACACATTAATTAGGATGTGCTTGGAAGTGATGTTTTATTCGGTTCTTGTTTAATGTCACATTATGTATGCCGTGTTCTGAGAGTGAAGTTTTGAGGTTTTGTACAGAGATGATATATCTCAGGCCCTCCTGTTTGTTTGTAGTATTATGAAATTAGTATTATGTATTTCGTACATGTATGAAGTCTTGTGTACTTAGAATATACGTATGTTTGTGCGTGTATTTCTTCTCGACAGTGCACGGTAAAACCACACTTCGGAATCCGAGAGCGCACCTCGGTTACTTTGGGTGCGCGCTGCCCTTTTCTATCCCAATGAGAGAGAAGAAGACAGCCCATCCAAAACCGAGGTGCGCTCTCGGATTCCGAGGTTTTCGCTTTCTTATTGTGATTGTGCAACAGCCTCTATAGACACTTACAAATTACCTCCGTAGTAATTTTTGAGAATATTTCGATTGCAGTTGGAGGTTATAGCTCTCTCTCTCTCTCTCTCTGTGTCTCTCTCTCTCTCTCGTTCGCTCGCCCTTCTGGGCGTGTATGTGTGTGTGTATGTGCGTGCGTGTGTGTGTGTGTGTGTGTGTCATTTGTGGGCGCATGGCCGGGCACTGCCACCGCAAACAGGCGCCACTCGGCGCCACCGCCTCGTCTGCTGCCTGTGTGTGCTCTGGGGAATCGGCCTGCCCTCCGCTCGGCCCCGCCCCGCCCCGCCCCGCCCCTATGATGGATTGCAAGCGAACCCAAAAATAAGGTCACCGCGGTCGTTTGTGCGCGCCCTCACTACTCCCTCCCTCCCACATCCCCAACCCCTCACCCGCCACTCCGCACCCCCGTTACACACACGCGGTTGCATTTCGTACGGTACGGAGAGAGAGAGAGAGAGAGAGAGATGACCGACGAATATCCACTTGCCGTTAAGTAAATTGTTCGGGTACCCTTCCATTGGGCCCCCACCTGGGCCTCGCGGCATGTCACGGAAGTGGCGTTTAACACAAACGTTTATAGTAATTTTGGCGTGTTTTAATTATCTAACGGCATTGCTTGTAACGGAAATCGCAGGTGTTGTCCTCTTGTGGTCATAATTCTTGGTTCCCTACGGGCAAGGATTTGAGGGCAATTCTATCACTTACTGGAGAGTGAGAAATTCTTTTATCGCCCTAGGTAAATAATTTTTTCACGTCACCCGAATAAGTGAGGATTCGTGCTCAAAGTGGGTCTCAAAAAATCTTTTCTGGAATAGAGCGAGGCGGAAAAGAAATTTTGTTCGAAGAGACTGAGGTCCGAAATTACCACTCTGCTTAAGCATGGGAAAGTATACACTTTCCCATTTTGGGTGAGAAATTTGATTCGAGGGTTTTGCGTTGTTTGTGTTACGATAAAACGCGTGCATTCCATTTGGGATCTCGTTGCCATTCTTTTTCCTTTTTCCCCCCTCGTGCACGCCTCCTCTCTCTCTCTCTCTCTCTCTCTCTCTCTCTCTCTCTCTCTCTCTCTCTCTCTCTCTCTCTCTCTCTCTCTGTGCGCGCGCGCGCGCGCCCCACACTAACGTTTTGTAGAGTCTGTTGTAACGTTTGGCCTGGCGTGTGGTCGTGACGGCTGGTTGGGCCCTGTCTGCCTGCCTCCCCCAGTGCGGAGCCCTGCTCCCCGCCACCTGGCGGGGCGGGGCGGGGCGGGGCGGGGCGGGGCGGGGCGGGGTGAGGCGGGGTGAGGGGTCTCGCCCTCACACGTAGGGCCATCGATCAGACCGCTTCGAGGCCTCCATCAAGCTGACTACTGGAGCTATTTCTCTGTCAGCCATCGAACAGCCTTGTCCATTTTGCGCTTGGCTCCTCTATACCCCCATCTCCCTCCCGCCCGCAGGCTTTGCGCCACGCCGCCGAGTGTTCCATCTCTGTCGCACCCGCATGGCCGGGCCAGGCCGGGTGTCAGTGCCGGGAAAGAAAGTCATTTCCTCTGGCACTACGCACGGACGGCCTCGGTGTACACATCCTCCCCTCCCCCTCCTCCCCCCCCCCTTTCCCCTCCCCCCCCGCCCCTTCTCTCATACTGTCGGTGCTCTCTGCCTTGCAGTAACAAAAGGCGTAATACTTTTTCGGTTGGTGACGCGTACATCATGGTGGTGCAGGGCTACATTCTCAGCCCGTTACTGATTTTTTTTACTACTTTTTCAGTTTTCCTGTTGCTTGAAAACCTTTTTTTAACTACCGGCAACTATTTTCGTCAGCTGTACGCACTAATTCCTTTTTACTTTTACTGAACGTTTCTTATTCTGTCAGTCCAAAACTTACCGAGCAGAATTTCTTATGAATTGGTCAGTAATCCTGCTGCATTAAAACTTAAGTGTTTAATTCGGGGAAAAATCAGTACAGGTCTGTTCTGTGTGTGTATGAGTGGTTTTGTGGAAAATTTTGCGTATTTTGATTGTGAAAAATTACGCATGACAAAATGCCGAAATCGTGCATGAGGGTTTAGTGTGCGTAAAGCCGGCCTCTTTCTTTATGATATAATTTTATGCCAAGCACGACGTCATCAGAAAGCCTCCACCCTCTCTCTGCTTTATTAGACTTGCAGGAAAGAGGTGGAATATTATTTGCGTATCAGATTCGAAAGGACAAAAGCAATTAGGACCAAAGTAGCGCTCCATTGCCAACCCTTTCCCTCGTGCCTTTCTCTCTCTCTCTCTCTCTCCCCCCCATCTCTCTCTCTCTCTCTCTCTCTCTCTCTCTCTCTCTCTCTCTCTCTCTCTCTCTCTCTCTCTCTCTCGTTTTCCTATCTCTTTTTCTTCCTCTCAGGGATGGTCGAAGAGGACCTATGGAAGCGTAGGGTTAGGGGGGGGGGGGGGGGGCACATTGTGTAGTCTATTGGGATTGATGGCTGTTTCTTTTTATCTGCAATCCCGGTAAAAGCTGGAATAGAGAGAGTGAGGGAGTATGACCCCGCCGTGCTAGGGCATGTACCGTGAAGTCCGAGTTGTGCCCGACTAGTCATAGTGTACGGGTTTCTGGCCATGCAGTCACTTTTGCAATCACGTGTAGTTCTTTCTCGGTCACACGAGCGGCCAAGGAGAAATAATTGAAAAAAAAACAATTAAAAATTGCTGTGACAGAACCACTGAGAAAAGTAACTTGATAGATTTTTGATGTATTTTGAAATTGATGCCTTATGAAAAAAATGTTGGAAATTTTACGACTACCCAGTTTTACTTGTGTTTGAATTTCAAGTTGATTGGCAATAATTTGAACTTTACGATTTGTTGTTGTAATTTTACAACTCAGCTTCTCGGAAAATTTTCCCGTAAACCTACGATTATTATTATTATTATTTTTAAAATATTTTTTTTTTACTGTGACGTTGCCCTCTTTGTTTTAAATCGAGCCCTTTTTTTATTACTTTTTAAATTGATCAACTATTAATCTTTGCCATCATTCGACTCCGAGTTTTTGAGTGTCCCTATCAGTATGGGCGTGGTGGAGTGCGGTAGGGCAGGAGGAGGGGGCGCTATAGAGTGGCATCTGATTAGCGCTTTAGTGTTATCTGTGGGCGGTGATGGTGATGCTGCTCTGGTGCATCTCGCCCGGCGCCGCCGCCGCTGCTGCTTTGGTGTTGGTATCGATTCGTACTGCGCCTGACCTTTGAGCCCGCGGGCCGGGGACGGGGCCGAGGCCGGGGGCGGGGCACCCTCGGCTGAGTAGGAGGCCCCCGCCACACTGCCTCGAGCGCAGCCCTCAGGTGTGTTTCTGGTGTCGCCCCCCTCCCCCTTTTGCGCGGGGCCTCTTGGCCGGTCATCTGTCTCCTGTCGTGAGAAGGCGCACCTGTGTCCGTGTGCCCCCCCACACGGAACGGCAATGGTGAGGAAAAAAGAAACGTTCGCACTGTTTTCTGCTCTTTCGTTAAATTCATTTTATTTTGCTGTTCGGCGAAGCATATATTGAACGAAAATTGCAGGAACCTTGTAACGATTGGCTCCATGATTGACTGTACGCTGTAAAAATTCGTTGTACTTTTACGGTAAATTTTTCCAGGAAGTGGAATTATAAAATTACAAATCGTAAAATCACAAGCACCACATATCGCCTTGATTTTCAATCAGGAGCAGGAATGGGGTGTCGTTAGTTTACAACATATTTCGAAAATCGTAATTTACGAAGTATATTGCAATTCTACAATAAAATTTCTCACGGCGTAGTTTGCATGAACTCAAAAGGAATTTTATTGATTATTTCAGCACGGCGATTAACAAGTTCGCAGTGCAATAAAATTTTTATTGACCTTCGAAAAATTTTGCTATAGCGAACATAGCTCGCAACTCAAATTTCCATAAACTCTCAATGAAATGCTCATGCTTTAAAATACGAACAAAGTCTTAGCAAAGTTGCCGAGAATTTGACCCGCTAGCAAATTACAGCTCAAAGACTGTTCGGAACGGCTAACGGTTTCGGCCAACTGTATCTTGTAAGTCTACCATTACAAAGTAATACACTCAATTCATCAGCTATTAGTAGAAATCACAGCAAGCCAAACTCATGACGTGTGTAATGAAAGCAGGTGATGGGAACAAACAAGCTGTCGTGAATCCTCTTGAAGGGCTTGCAGTAAACACGTTTATCTAATCTTGCGACTTATCGGAGATTGTGGACCGAGTAGCGATTGAATGAGATCCAGGTTCGTTATTTCATCGCTATTACTAAAGACTTACTGCTACGAGCGCATAAATAATGTCTTATGATAACTAAGATACAAATAATACTTGCATGGAAGAATAAATACGTGCGGTACGCAGTGAATATTGCTCAGCCGGGCAGCTCTTTTTTTGATAAAAGTAGCGCTGCTGAAAAGTATTAAGTGTTTTATATACACAAGACGGTAAAAACTACATCCCGGTTTTTAAGCCATTCTGGTGAAAGCAGCCCGCTACAGCGTATTTTCTCCATTGCTTGAAAATCTTGACTGTGTTTTTCCGTATGGAGGTTGTCTCAGAGAACCTCTGCTTTAGTATTGCGCGAACAACCTGGCAGGTGTGTGAATCTCCACTAAAGTTGAGCACGTTTAACTAAACGGGGCATCCAAGGAAAAAAAAAAAAGGTGTTATGACGCGAAAATTCAAAAATTAGTCTTTGTACGTGATCATGATAGATTGTTGGTCTTGTCCATCTGCCAGACGCTGTAGCTGTCAATGACCACGCTGCCGCCCTTGGCGTAGAACTGGATACTGTCCTTTGAGGGGTCTGGGAACACGACGTCCGTTATGGCGATCTCACCCTCGCCGAAGAACGCCTCAACCGAGCCGTGGTCGACAAGGACACGCAGCTTCAGCGTTTTAGCGTCTTGAAGTTCGAAGGGCGCCCAGTGTCTGCTGTCCGCGAACTTCTCGTGGAAGTCGACCTTGCCGGACTTGGTGCGGTCGACGAAGGCGCGCTTTGTGGCGACCTCAAAGCCGACCAGGGTCTCCTGACCCTCTCCCGCGTGGACCTTCACGCCGAACTCGGTCGCGTCCACGTTGGTGAAGACGACCTCGATGTCGACGGCGCGGCCACGGATGTTGTCTCCGTGGACGGCGTCCTTGACCGTGACCTTGTCGGCCTGGAGCACGGGGCCGAGCCGGATGGCGTCCAGGTAGTTGACGGGCATCTGGGTCAGTCGGACTTTGCCGCCGATTGTCTTGAGCTGCAGTTTCCGCGGCGTGGTGAAGGTGTTCCTGAATTTGGTGGAGGAGGTGGTGGGCGTGAGCTCGGTGTAGGCCCAGTTGGACATCCAGCCGATGCTGTAGCGCTCGCCGTTGGGCGCGTTGTCCCAGGTGATAGTCGCGTAGTTGTCCATGCCCCAGTCGAGCCAGTCGTAGTCGCCGTCGTTCTTGAACGATGTGCCGTCGAAGTCACCGATGAAGATCTGACCGGCCGAGCCGATGATTCGGTTGCCCGGGTTGATGTTGATGATGAGCACCCACTTGATATTCTTGGGGTCGCCGTCGACGGCCAGCGGGAACATGTCCGGGCACTCCCAGACGCCCTCGACTATGCCGGTCGGGCCAAAGGTGCTGATGGGCTCGCCCCAGTGTATGAGGTCGGTCGACCTGCAGGGTTGAAACGTGTCAGAAAAAAATCAGTAAAATGGCAATTTTAAATTTCTGTGAGGAAAATCGGGTAATGACACGAATCGAGGCTCAAGACTTGCGAAAACCTTGCCTCCTGAGTCTATTGTGATTTTGTCCACTTATTGAAACACTAAAAACCCAAGCGTGTAAATCTCAATACGCGCACTGCAACATGGAATGAGGTGAAATTTACTGTGTGCTCATTGCACTGTTGTAATATGATTTTTCACATACTTGGCTTGGGTTTCCTTCGTGATCTTTGTTTTAAAAAATCTGCGCATTGTTCTCGCCTTTGTTTAGAATTGGAAAAACTAATGTGACATGTGTTACGTCAGTCAGTGTAGCCATATTTGGTCACACCACCTGATGCGCCCTCAATTTTAGTCACACCGTGTGTTGCGACTCCAGCCTCAGCGAAGACGACATAACATTGAGGAAGTCGCATCAAACCTAGACTCTAAAATTCTTAAAAAGAAATTTCTTGTAATACACATATTTCTGTGCAACCTAATTAAAATGCAAATTTTCTTTGTAATACAAAGAATTTTTTTTAAATGCAAGTAAATTAACTGTATATTTCGGTTGCACAGATTTCTTGGTATTTTACGAAAAAAATAAATTTGAGAGAAGATTTAGACTGTACTTTCGCATCAATTCATGCGACCTGCCCAGGATGTGACCCTTGCATGTGTGACACATACCTCATAGGGTTTTCCAGTGTTTTTAGAACAATATGCAAGTTTTTTCCCCAGGAAAACTAAACATGGCAGCCCTTACTTGTAGAACTGCAACTGGTGCAACTCGGACATCTGCACCAGCAGCAGCCAGCTGCCGTCCTCGAGGCGCTGCACCCTGGGGTCGCGGAACTCCGCCTCGTTCCTGTCCAGCACGGGGTTGTTCTTGTACTTGGTCCAAGTGCGACCCAGGTCCGTGCTGCTGGCGATGTGCTGCGACTGGATGTGCCGGTCCTTCCACTTGCCCTCCGTCTCGACGTGCTGCTTGTAGGAGGTGTAGGTGGCGATGAGCACGGGCGTGTCTCGCGACGCGCACAGCCCCGAGGAGCACGTCGAGTCCACCACGGCGGAGCCGGAGAAGATCTGCTCCTCGTCCGTGTAGGAGATCGCCAGCGGCAGCTCGGTCCAGTGCACCATGTCGGTGCTCACGGCGTGCCCCCACGACATGTTGCCGTGCTTGATGCTCTCGAAGTCGTACTGGTAGAAGAGGTGGTACTCTCCTGTGCAGAGGAGGGGGGAGAAAACGGGATGTCCGAGTGTTAGAGGCATGCCAAATGTGAGAGTGTCGCGTACATGGAGGTGTGTGAATTTCCTTTTGTAAATATTGGTTGGAAACGTCAGAAAAATCAGAAACAGATCAAAAATTTATATGAGGTTGAGATGAAGGAAAAAAAAAGAGAAAAGTAGGAAACTGCTACGATTTACGTCTCAAATGCTGTTTCCTTATTTAAGTTGTTCATTATATACTGAAAAACCAAGTGTGCTAATTTCCTTTTCAAAAGTAAAATAAGTAAAAAGTTATTTTTCTGCATTTTTTTTTACAAAATTCAGTAAGGGGCAGTTGCCTATCACACCTGCAAAAGTGCGACATTGATTTTGTTTATTACTTTTCAATAATCTTGAGGATCTTCAAGAAATTGCTTACCTTTGTAGTAGACAAGTCCATTGGGGTCGTTGACCCAGCCTATCTTGGGCGTGTAGTGGTAAGCGGGGCGCATAGGGTCTATCAGCGGGGGCGGTGGAGTCGACGAGGTTGGCGCCATCGTCGGCGGGGGCGGCGGGGGCGGCGTGGGCTGCGAGGGCGGCGTGGGCGTGGGCTGGGGTTCTGTGTGAACAAGAACGGAGGCTTAGTAACCTGCGAAGGGTCCCCGATTATGGTTCGTAGCTGGGAGGGGAAAAACGCACACTGCAAACCGAAGTGTGTACTTAGTACACACTTATTTGTGTGAACTTGCAAGCACACACGTATAGGTGTGTACTTGCCATAGTACTACACACTTATTTGCTGTATACTTGCCAAGGAACACACGTATGGGTGTGTACTTGCCATAGCACACACTTATTTGCCGTACACTCTCAGACCGCTACATAAATTTCCGTCTGTATAAAAATCCTTATAAACTAATTTCCTCTAGAATAACTATGGACTATTATTTTCTGCATATGCTTGGAACTTTTCTTACATAACTAAGAACAATTTTTAAATAGTCGATAAGGCTATGCAGAAAATTACTTGTATGTGTTGACTATTTTGTACATATTATACTAGTACATATAAGTTAATAATCGAGGGGGAAACAACTCTGGAATTTTTGTACACCTCGGAATTCAGAAAAATTCAGAAAAGATCAGAAAAATGAAGAAAACCTCCAGGAAAATGAAGGAAAAATTCAGGGAAAGTTAGGAAACATTCAGGAAAAATAAGAAAAAGTCACTAAATCTTAGAGAAATTTAGAAAAACTCAAGCAAAAATTCACTAACAATAATTTTCAAAAATTGTACACCACAATTCAGAGTTCTCTCTCCCTCGTTCTTGATCCATTTGTTTACCTCATCCTTATGAGATGAAATCCACCTCAAGTCTTATAAATGGAGAAGCTTACCTTTGTCGCACTGCGAGTACATGATGCCGACTGTGATGCCGGCCACCACGGCGGCCACCACCGCCCCTACCAGGGTATGGCTCACCAAGGGTCTCATGGTCAGCGCTGCACTGCCAACAGCTCAGTGCTTCCCGAAGGCCGACCTGTGGCAATAAATACGGTGTCCGCTATCTCTTATCTCAGCAAGGCTCCTATAGGCCCCGCGGTGGCGAGGGTGGGCATAGGCAAAGGGTTACGTGGCCTTTCTCTCTGCAAACCCAAGTGCGTATAGTACAGTACTCAGGTAAAACGGGTGAGATCTTAGTCCTACAGTTAAAATATATATATATATATATATATATATATATATATATATATATATATATATATATATATATATATATATATATAGAAGGAAAACTGTTTGTGTCCTAGGTTAAACAGCTGTTTTGCAATTCGTACTGGCTAGAGACCCATTTTGTTCTACAGTGGCATTTGAAGGAACCCCTTCCGAAGACACTATAATGCCTTTGACAAAAAGTTTGCTCCACACGGGGAAAAAATAATTGCTCAGCTGCTCTAGAAACTCAAGTGTGTGCATGGCACGCTTCTTTTGGAGTCAACCACAAAGCACGCTGTAAAATGGAGTGTGCTTGCCAGGCATGCTTTAAATAAAAGCATACCAGCCAGGCAGGCATGCTTCAAATAAAAGCATGCCGGCCAGGCATGCAACACTATGAATAGGACTTATCGGGCCCACTCGAAGTGCATGCCTAGCTGGCATGCTTTTATATGAAGCATGCCTCGCTGGCATGCTTTTATTTAAAGCATGCCTGGCAAGCACACTCCATTTTACAGTGTGCTTTGTGGTTGACTCCAAAAGAAGCATGCCATGCATACACTTGAGTTTCTAGAGTGGAAGTAGATAAGAAAAATTACCACTTCGGCCAAAAAATTAAACAGCGAAAAATTAAATAGCAGGGTAGCCAGACAATAAGCACGGTAGCTTAAAAATTAACTGCGCCTGTCTTGCTAAAAATTTAGTTACACCTGCTAAATGTTTTGCTCAGACGCGAATAATTTTTTTTTTCGTGTATCCTAATTTTTTGTACCCGCGTAGTATCACATCGCAGTTTTTTCTGCAGAGCTGTCATACAGTAGAGTTTGCAGAGCACTCGGTATCGAATAAAAATCCGCATTTCCACAGGCGCCCGTCATCCGTATACACTTTTGCTCTCTAGGAGGCAGCAGCATACACTCACACGTCAAGAGCATCGGACTATCTACTCAGGCGAGAGCTGCATCCCAAACTCCCGCCTGTAATTAATTAGTTAGGAAAGTGCACCGGCTACGCAAAGCGATATATATAGAGGTGCGCAATTCAAGCCGTATCGAAAACTTTTTATTTTTTATTGTCCAGCAACGATATAAGCTCACTGCTTGATTAAAACCAAGGTTGTTGAAGCCAAAAGGCGCCGTCGTACCCTACAAAATCAAAAAATTGATAGACTATCGTAAATAATAATAATAATAATAATAATAATAATAATGATGATGAAGACCTCTCAGTCCTTCATTTAAATGTTTATAACGTCCTATGTCACACACAGAGCACTACACACATTTAATTGTGAACGACGTGTCCGTCAAGTCTTATAGCACGCCCTAATAGATCTCACACTTTTCACTTTCACTGCAGTGCTGTATTTCACTTCAGTTTGCAGAATATCGCCGTAAGCAACGCTATTGCAATTTTTCTAGCTGTTAGCGCGCTATTATTTTTCTTCGTTTAGCGTTAATGCGACCTGTTAACGCCTCGGCGCTGGCGCGTCCAGTGCTCTCTAAATTGAGTGCATATTTGACTAGACACGCGGGTGCGAGTGAAACTCACGATTTAATCGTCTCTCGATCCCGCTTTTGTGCCTCGCCCCTCAGCTGGGTCGGACCCAGTACCGCACTGGCAGCCGTAAAACCTCTCGTGAATTGATTCTTTAATAATTAGTCTGTTCTGCGCGGTAAATAGAATGGTCTCACACTTTCTACCGTGAAAAACATGCGGTCGTACGACTTACACTTTAGTTTACATGCAGAGCATGAACGTGCTATCATTTTACACGAGGGGGAGTGAACTCGCGTAGTTGTCGGGTCACTCTTTCCGTAATAAAGGCGTAATATAAGCGTAATAGAAGCGTAATAGCCAAAATTCTCCATATTTTACTCATTTTTGGGTCGTTTAGCCAAATCTAAAATATAAAAAAATAATAAAAAAAATAGGGGCCTAATACAGCGTAATGAACGTAAAAGTCGAGTCACATATTTGTAAGAGAAAATTCCTCCTCGATTTTTACACGTATACGAACGGCGACCTTCACACCTACAAACGCGTGACATCCATACACTTGCGTGACACAAACGACACTTTTCACTGTGGATCTGGCCCCGTGTCGCCGGAGGCCCGTACGCGCTTTGCACTCCCCGGCCGGCGCTTGCTAACTGCCGGCGGCAGTGGGTGCGCCGGAGCCGCCGGAGCCCCCGGAGCGCACCCGTCCTAGCCGGAGCCTTGCGGCCCCGCCGCCCCGGCCCCGGGGCACTGCTCGAGCCCGAAGTGTCTCCTGCGTCCAGAAACAAGCGCGGCACGTATACGAGAGGCCGCGGCAACAGACGAAGCTCGCATTCGGCATGTTTGGGGGTTTATTCGGAGGCGTGCCCTGTGTCTACAGAGAACACTTGAGTGAACACTTCCCCAGCACGTGGGTCCCGTCGCGGTGTTGTTGTGCCGCTCGACGGACAAAAGGGGGACCCTTCATATACGCGCGGCAAGGTCAGGGTCGATACTCTCGAGAAGCTTACCGCAAAGTAATCGCCCGACCGTGGCGCGGTAAATATTGTTCGAAGTGTGACCTAGTAACGTGTGTTAAGGGTTTACCTACCTATTTATAAGTTGGGTGAAACCCGAAGAAAGGAATTGTTGTTATGTGAGGGCTCGTCAACTCATATATTACGTGAACGAAGAAATCTTTGTCTTAAAAACTTGGACGTAGTTTTCACTGTTTAGAAGAGGACTTGAAAGACCGCAGATTTTTCGTCGAAGTGAAGGGACGTCATCACAAGGGCAGGTCAGGTGATATCGAGTGAAACAAAGAACGTGAAGCGCGAAGAGATCTTGCTCGGACACTATCGCCGGATTTAGTAGTCACGTGACACATGTGCTCTGTCATCTTGAGGAGGTACTCCTGTGGAGCCGCATCCTGTCGCCAGGGGTTTAGGTATTATTCCTCACAATCGTTGCGTTGAAGTGCGCGAGTGATAAAAATTTTCCGAATGCGTCCGCGAACACGCTCACTACTCCACGCCCTGCCAACTTAAGTCCTATTGCTGGCTTATTTTGACGGGACGCGTCTCGAGCCCAGGCGAAACTTAAACTTAACCTATTGACGTTAAAACGACTAACTGTATTCAGGACTTAACTTTTTGCAGATGATCCCAATATCTTCTAACACACACATTGTCACACCAAATGGTCCCAAGAGATTACGTGTCCCTTTGCAGTATCATCTGCTGCCCACTCAGCGCACCTGTCCACCCGTGAGCCTTCCGAGGGGGAAACAACTCTGCAATTTCTGCACTGCAAAATGCTTTCGAAGAACGGGTTCGCATTGCAAACTAAATTATTTGCAGCTTGCAAAGAATTATCAAGCATTGCATTATGAACTAATTCTTTGCAAGCTTGCGAACTATTTCTTCGCGTTGCAAACCATTTGTTCACAGGGATTACTATTAGCTTGCAAAGCAGTGCTTTGCAATGCAAACAAATTCTTCGCAATATAAATAACGTAAATTCTTCGCAACGTTGCGAAGAATTTAGTTTGCAAGCATTTTACAGTGTGTATGTACACCTCGTAATTTCGAAAACTTCGTGGGGGGACATCGAATGTATTTAGGAAAATTCATAAAAAAAAATCAGAGAAACTCAAAACAATTTGAAAACCAAAATAAGGAAAATTAAACAAATAAAGGAGGAACTAAAAAAAACAGGTAGAAAAAGAAATCAGAAAATGCAGAAAATCGGGAAAATGCAAGGTAAAAATTGCAAAAATTCAGCAATTTTCTTTTAAAAAATTATAATTAGAAAAAAAAATTCCGAAGAATTCACAAATTCTGTACCCCAAAATTCAGGGCTGTTCCTTCCTCGGGGCCTTGGCAACGGTCCGGTCTGGTCTGGTGCGGCGCAGCACGCGAGAGATGAATCCCACACCGCGTTGACAAATGTGCCACGGCGAGCCCAGCCCAGCCCCGACCCACGTGTGGGCCGCGCAATATTCGTGGAATGCAATTTGGTCGTGCGTCAGGAGGACAACACACTGGGCTCTCCCTCTCTCTCTCTCTCTCTCTCTCTCTCTCTCTCTCTCTCTCTCTCTCTCTCTCTCTCTCACTCTCACTCTCACTCTCACTCTCACTCTCTCTCTCTCTCTCTCTCTCTCTCTCTCTCTCTCTCTCTCTCTCTCTCTCTGCCGCTGGCGTGGTCTGTCCTTCCTGTTTCTCCCTACGGGGATATGTTTTACATTACGACTCCTGGAGGACCGTCCCTTCTGGCCTGGCCCGGCGGCCCGCGCGAGCCGGATGGCTGCTCTGCTCGGTACCGACTCAGAGTTTCGGTTCGGCTCGCAAGATTACGACTCCGTTTCAGCAGCAGCAGTGGCAGGAGGTGGCTGGCTGGCTGGCTGGTTGGTTTCAATTTAGTAATTGAAGCTCACCGAGGCGGGAGCGTAGGTCTGGGGAGCGCGGGGCGGGGCGCTAATGCATGGTGGCCGGCCCGGCTGGTACTCCAGGCCGGGCGGGGTGGGGCTGGCAGGGGAAAGACGACGTAATTCAAAGATACGACCTGACTAGGGTAAAATAGCTGACGCACGGGTGCGCCTCGAGGGTAAGGATGGGAGTGAGTGGGGGTAAGAGAGGGAGAGAGGGAGAGAGAGAGAGAGAGAGAGAGAGAGAGAGAGAGAGAGAGAGAGAGAGAGAGGAAGAGAGAAAAAGCACGAGTATGGGCTGCCGGTGAGAGTGCGTACTGTGTTCCAGTGTTCCCGGTCACTATCGCGGCCACTTTAGCGCTCTCCCCCGCGCTTCCGTTGCGCTGTGTGCGACGCTAGGACCAGGACCGCGGTGACTCGGCTCTCCAGCACGGCAGCTGCGGATTTGACAGTAATCCTCGATAAAAGTTATACAAAAGAGATGTCGAATTTATTTTCTCCTCCAGCCCCCTTCGCTTCTCTCTCTCTCTCTCTCTCTCTCTCTCTCTCTCTCTCTCTCTCTCTCTCTCTCTCTCTCTCTCTCTCACACTCTCTCTCCCCCTCCCTCCCTCTATCTGCCTCTCTCTTCCTCCCACACTCTCTCCCATGATCCCCTTCCAGAGAGCTTTCACCACCCGATGACGTTTAGAGTGAGCGAGCGAGCGCGCTGGCGGCATTTGAAAATATTGGCTATCCCTTCTCTCTCCCCACCGCTCCCCTTCCACCCTGAGGGGTGCACACACACACACACACACACACACACACACACACACACACACACACACACACACAGCCTGCGAGCTGTGCGCGCGCACGCCGTGCGTACGCGATGGCAAAATAATTCACCAGGCGTCGTGTGAAGCCTGTTCAGTTAAGATTTTATCTGCCCCCCCCCTCCTCCTCTGTGTGCGCGCGCCACGCGGCGCCACGTGCGTGAACATCCAGCCCTCGAGCCCCCGCTCCTGCCCTCCTATCCCCACCCCTCCTGCCACGTAACTTTTGACTGAAAGAGCAAGTGAGGCGGGGGCGGAGAGAGAGAGAGGGAGAGAGGCAGAACGCCAGGACAGAGCGGGAGAGAGGGCGAGAGAGATAGAAAGCAGAGGAGGGGGGCGTTTTCTGTCGGGAAGTCGGGGGTAGAGTTGTGCAAGCAGAGCGCTGGCCCAGCCGATGAGGCCGCCACGCCTGGCCCTTCCGACCGGGACCCTATGTGCATTTCTAATAAACCGCTCCAAACGACTTACCGGCAGTACGACAAACATCCGACTGCCCCTCTACCGTGCCCTCCCCCCCTCCCCCCTCCCCCCTACCCCTTCGACCCCTTTACTATACCCCGACCTCTCTAGTTCTACCTCACAATGAACCCCCACCTTCCTACCCTCTACCCCCGTCCCTGATTACTCAACACGCCCCCCACCCCCTCTCCCTCGACTTCTCTGTTATTTGCTCTTGTCTCTACCTAGGGTGTGTGTGTGTGTGTGTGTGTGTGTGTGTGTGTGTGTGTGTGTGTGTGTGTGTGTGTGTGTGTGTGTGTGTGTGTGTGTGTGTGTGTGTGTGTGTGTGTGTGGACTGGCCGGGGACGATTCGGGCGTCACCCCTCACTACTAAATACAGTGCTGCCGGGAGCCGCCTCCCACTCTCGCCTATTGAGTACACCAGGAAAATGTAAACAAACTCGCTCTGGAGGTAAATGCTGTAATAAAATTTTACAGTAAGTACTTCACGGGACGCTTCATATAAGTCTGTGAAATCTCATCCGCAGACTTTTATAGTTACTTTCCTATTGTGAGTTTTTCAATGAGGAAAATTCAAGCTTTTATCTAGTTTTAAGGACTGTGAGGAAAATGTTTCGAAAATTAGAGATTTTTTTCACACTACATTACGATTACGAAGCGGAATCATAAATCTACGACCGCATTAGTCGTCAGTCTACGAGAGAAAATTCTTGACCGTTGAAAAGAAATAAGTCGACACGCTTGATGTTAAAAAATACTCGTAACTATACAACTCGAAGTCGAAACTTCAAGATATTTTGTAATGGAAATTGTTTTCCGTAACCCTTGCGACTATTTTTCACAGTGATGCAGGGTGTCAAGTGACCCTAGAAATCCAGTAAGCCCGCAAGTAACCCTTGATATTGCTTGGGGGAAAAAAAAATCGGAAAATACCCTTGACACCGCACTGCGCTTACTGCTTGTTTTAGGGACTTATGGATTTAAATAAAACAGCAGACCCCTTTCGAGCAAATTTTGGAGTCGACCAAGCCCTAAAATACCCTTAAATTTTAATGATATTTTCACCCGTGAATACGAGGAAAAACCCTTGAATCTGTATTCGATCGCCGCTTGACACCCTGTGATGGACGCATGCGGAAGTTGACACACCCACAAGTGTGTGACGATGACACACATTTCGAGTGCGGACCTCCGCTGGCTCTTGTTCTTGCCCGTCACGCCCTGTTTGCGCGTGGTGCTGCGGACGAAACGAGAGAAGCGTTGGCGCCGCCCGCCCGTTCCTCCACATTATGTCTGTCTGCCTGCCGCCCCGCCCCGCCCCGCCCCGCCCCGCCCTGCCCCGCCCCGCCCTGCCCCGCCCTGCCCCGCCCCGCTCGAGGCTCTCGCGTTCCGTTTTCAAAGGAAGTAACGAGGGATGCTCCCCGACACGCAAGAGCCCCGCGCCATGCCGCTAAACAAACCCAATAACTAGCGCTCTTCCGCCACCAGGCAGCAGCGCCATCCTACTGGCCGGGCCGGGGCGGGGCGGGGCTACAAATCACGACGGGTGTTCCCGTCAAACAGCCGGCGGGCGAGGCGGGGCGGGGCGGGGCGCGGTGCGGTGCGAGGCGAGGCGAGCCCCGACGGCTCCATGAAAGCATAATTAATCACTGCGCGCTGCAAGTTTTACGGCGCGGGCCGGGCCGGGCGCTGCGAGTCGGGTCGCGCATCCCTGGCGCGGCCGCGGGGCGCGGCGCGGTGTAGTGTGGCGCGCCCCGTGCCTCACGCCTCCCGCGGGTGGAGCCCCTTACAGCCGCGGGGTAGGCAGACCCGCACGGCGCCCCGGTGCGGCGGGCCAGCCTACCTCACGGGGGCTATTGCTGCGCGCTGGCGCGCTGTCGGTTGGGACTTGGACAAAGAAGACTACTACTTGGTCCCGAATTTTGTTTCAAAGTTTCACCTTAAAAACAAAAAATACGCAAAAAATATACATTTTGGGGTGTGTGGAAGCCCTGGTAACAGCTAATCGAAAACTGACATTTTTAAAAAATGGAACTAGTCGAGATGTAACGTGTTTTAGACTTTGACCAAATATACAACGTGGCGCATGGAATTCTTTTCAGTTTTAACTCTAAAAAAATTTCACGAAATATACACCATTTTAGGCGTTGTGGAGCGTGCTGAACAGCATATCGAAAGTTGGCGAAAACTAATTTTGAGGACCAGTCGTCGTGCACACAGCGGTTGCGACTTTGACAAAATACACTACTTAGCGAATGGAATTTCTGTAAGTTTTGACTCCTGATGCTAGCGTAAAGGTTTTTTCGGGAAAGAGTCAAGGTGCGGTTGCGACTTACGCATCTCAAATGTCTTGATAGACACATGCAAGCATTCATCACGGTACTCGACACATCCAGGTGCTTACGCCTGCTCATCAATTTAAACTGGCGGTCTGTCATACGCTGTGGGGGGTAAATAAAAACTCATCTCTATCGATTCGGTCCTGTGCCTGAGCCGGCTCCCCCGGAGGACTGATTACACAGGTCAGCAGTCATCGCGCCACAGCGGAAGTTTGAATCCGCTTATAGCCGCTGGACTTCGGGCTGAAAGAGGGTGGTGCCGAGGTGGCTGCGGCAGGGCCGCCCAGTCTGCTACACAGCAAACACTTTGTTCTCGCTTGACTCTGGAATGCGCTTTCCGTCTGCTTTTCTCCGTTTTAGGGTATGTGTAGGGTTATCAAAACAGGCATTGCATTTGAGGATTTAAGGATGGCACACTGATAAAAAAAAATCAAAGTTAACCACATATCGAGACATTTATTTACATGTGAGAAGTACACAGTCAAAACAGTTTGTCATCTGATGACATTCGGCCTCATGAAACTCTATTTTGAAAACATAAGAATTGTTTTAATAAAAATCTTGAAAAAAACTTTTTTTTATTGCTTACTTTGCTCCACACTAGCAGCGACGAAAGAAGCATGACAAAGTAATAATTTTTAAACAAAAAAAGAACAGAAATTAAAAAACAGAACTTATTCCTTTTTTTCCCTTTTTTGCCTAAACAAAATTTAAAAAAATATTGTAACAAGACGCTTGTTTCAAAAATAAATGTGTTGCAATGAAAATTGTCAAGATTTTTCCTTTTAGTTTACATTTTTTGGGACAGTGTACTTTAAGCGCGCTTGTCAGTACTTTTCCCGTCATCATACGGGCTACATCTGATACCATCTCAGGCATAATTCTTGGAGTTACTCAAATTTTTCTTGCTAAAAGTATTTTTATATCGCGCTTGACATAATTCAGGTTAATATTTCCGGCTCGCGTGGACGCAGTCGTGCAGTCGGCCGCCGCAGTGTCGACAACTTCCGTCTCACATGCCACACTGCGAGTCGCATTAGCGGGCCGTGCGGCTCCATCACTCATGTCCCACTGAAAAAAAAGTATGATGACGTCGTTTCGGCCTGGCCAGTGTGGGCTTGTACTGAGAGAGAGAGAGAGAGAGAGAGAGAGAGAGAGAGAGAGAGAGAGAGAGAGAGAGAGAGAGAGAGAATTGCCCCAGAAAACGGGTCGCGACCGCGTGTGGTATAAACGGGATTATAATGCACCGGGCGATGGGGCATGATTTCCGTCTGTTGCCTCCATTGAGTGACTCCTTGCTAGCTTCAGCACAACCTCCCCCAACCCCTCCCTGTGTACACCTAGAAATACAAAAAGTATCGCCAGGTTTACTTAAACACTGAAAAAAAAAAATATTAAGGCGACCGCAATGAAGACATGCCTGAGGCAATAGTCTTATACTCGGCTTTATATGCTTCGCGTCACAGAAATCTCGGTCATCACAGTCGCATAGATTGCTGCCTCAACCATTATTGCATATGGTTGCACGAGATGGAACCGTACGATTCCACACGGTGAAAACGGCACCTAGCTTCCCGTGCGGACCCCTCCCTGCGGACGCTTCCGGGAACATGCATCACTCACCTGACCATTGATTCCAAAGATGGAGTCTTGAATGTGGGTATAAAACGGACTTTTCCAAGGACTTTTCCTTGAAGTCGTTACTCCATACTTGAAAATACCAAAACCGTCCTTGGGGTGCTATGGGTCCCGTTTTCACCGTGCAGCCACAAACTTTTCATTTTTCGTGGTGTACCGCCGCGCGCGCCTCTTCGGCTAACCTGGCCGGCCTCGGGATCAGTGTCGACCGTCTCTGTTTTATTGCTCTTGTTTTGTCCCTTCAATAGAGTTTCGCGAGCAAAATGGTCGTTCCAGGAGTTTGCCGCACGCGGGCGCTGACAATAGATTGGAGGGGGAGGGAGGGGGGGGGGGCAGGCTTGCCAAGACACGGCGAAGACGACTCAACTGCTTTTGCCCCTCGCAGGCGGCCTGGCCGGGGCCCGGGCGGTGGGCCCCTCCTTGTAAGATTAACGGGCCATTCAGATTCAACTAAATGCCCTGTAGTCTTTTGCAAACTCACTCTCAGTCTCCGCTCTCTATCTGTCTCCTGCTTCCGCTCTGTTCTCTCTCTCTCTCTCTCTCTCTCTCTCTCTCTCTCTCTCTCTCTCTCTCTCTTTCTCTCTCTCTCTCTCGCTCACACACATTTTCATTTCGTGTTTCAGATGTATTTATTTTTTAAAAACATTAAGAATGCATAAGCCGGTACAGGATTTCCCCCACATATTTAATGGTGATGATTGTTATATCATTTTTACACTGGTTTTCCTCTGAAGGCGTGCGAGCTCGTAGCATAAATCCGACGGCCTTCGGCTAGTGCTCTGAAGGGAGGTTTAGAGTGTGTCCGGCCCGTTTGCCCCGCTCGAACGCCCCACGCCCCCCATGGGGTCGCCTCCGAACCCGCCAGGTCATGGCGGGGCGATTTCTCTCGGCGCTCGAATGGACTGTACTCAGCGGAATGACAGGGTGCTCATGCCTGTCCATTAGACGGCCATCATATCGCGTGTATAGTCCGTTTAGAGAGTGACGTGCCTCTCAGCGTTGTGCGGGCCGCGCCGCGTGGAGTGCATCACGATGGTGACGTTGTTTGCTTGTGATTTTGCTGTTGCAGGTAAGGACACCGCACTCTTGTGGAGACTGTACTGCGGAGGGTACGGGTCACGGCCCCGTAGGACGAAGGAGGTCTGTGAGTACGTGCTCAACTTGAAAGTGAGGAAACTTGACAGGCTTTTGTTTAGGATATTTGTTTTTTGTTGAGCTGGTTGCCGTGATTCGACAAGACTATCACATAACCTTGTGCTCGCTTTTGAGACCCAAAGTGTGCAAAGTTTGCACACGTCTAGGTCTGTGCAGCCGCGTACTTTTTGCATGCACACTACTTCAACAATATAAATGTGTGAAAGTTTGCTCGGGCATTCGCACACGTGGAGGGCCCACTGATCGAGTGTTACTAAGCAGCGAGGGGGGAATCACTTCGAAAAAGTCACTGTACGGCCCCGCCAAAAATAAATAATTAAAATATCAAAAAACAAGAAAAGAAAATCGGAAAAAAATCAAGAAAAATATAAAGGTACATATTTAAATGGAGTAAAATTACAAAAAAAGCAAAAAGAAGGAGAAATAGATTAAAATCATCAGAAAGTGACGAACACTGGAAACACAAGTGTGCGAATGCCCATTCATACACTTGTGGGCGTAAAGGAGTGAGTTTTCCTTGGAAATAATTCACACACATTGGCCTCCAAGTGCTTGAATGGGCCTTCACACACCTAGAGGTGAGTGACATTCCCACACTTGGGTTTACTGTGAACACTGGAAAAACAAAGGTACACGGTAAAAACGACGTCCTGGTTTTCAAGCAGTTTTGGAAAAACCAAGCAGCTCTTATGGAGAAACTACACAGGATTTGAGGGGCTGCTTGAAAACCAGGACGAGGTTTTTTCCGTGTAGGACTCGAAGGGGTTTAATGCCTTTACAAAGGCATAAAAAATTAGCACCCCTGCAAAGGCATTAAAACTGCCCCAAAGGTGTTAAATTTTAATGCCTTTGGACAACTTCGTGCCTTTGCATAGGCATTAAAATTTCATGCCTCTAGAAAGGCATTAAGTCCTACCTTTGTTTTTCCAGTGAAGTTATATAATTAACAAATCAAAAGAAAAAAATTAATTACCCATTTTGTATGAGTGAAACCCCCTCGCTGAGCACATCTGCAAGTGCACGTCATTCACACACGCGCGTCTCCGCTGTCTATTGAACATCGCGCGAGCTCCCAGTGTGGAGGAGGCTACTCGCGTGCCGATGTGTGAAAAGTGTCAGTTCTCCTCCCCCAGCGGCGCTGCGCTGCGCGCGCACCTTCCCTCGCCAACCGAAGTGGGTTGCATGACAGGAAGACAGTAGTGGGCCCCGCCTCCTCGCCTAGCCCTACCCGCCCCACCCCACCTCACCCCGCCCCGCCCCGCCCCGCCCCGGCCGCTCGGGGAGGCGGGGCGGCTGCGCCGGGGGCCGGGGCCCCCCCTCAGCTGACAGGCCAACTGACGGGCAAACTGACAGGCAAACTGAGAGGCGGAGCGGAAGGAGACCGGAAGCGCCAGGCCTGCCAGGGGGGAACTATCTGCGAGGGAATCAAGACAAAGTCCTGCGAGTGATTAGTGGAGCGGAGCGGCGACAAAACTGCGCCGCCTGACGCACGCGGAAATGGACAGGAGAGGCAATTTATTGTCGTGTAAATTTTTTTTTCTCGTTTTTTAAAAATAATTTTTATTTCACTGTCTTTGTATTTTTTTGAAATTTTTATAGATATAATTTTTTGAACGTTAGGGGGATTGCACGGGTCTTGCATTCTTTTCAGTTTCTCGACAATCCCATTTCGCGAGTCGGTAGAAGTATATATCGAGCTCGGCCAAGGCTTTAGAGCTCGTGGACGAGAAGACGGTGACACGGGGCCGACGAGGCTCGGAGGCAAGCACGCCCCGCCCTGCCCCACCCCGCCACACCCAACCCCGCCCCGCCATCTCCAGTTGAGCCGTTCATTAATCTTGTTCAGCGCTGGATCTTCTTTCCTTTCGGCCGGGGAGGGGGCTCACCACCGACTTGGCATTATCACGTCGCCCTACAGAGAGAGAGAGAGAGAGAGAGAGAGAGAGAGAGAGAGAGAAAGAGAGAGAGAGAGAGAGAGTGAAACAAGAATGCTATACACCCGCCCCCGGTCGCGTGGCTGGCCGCCGTTCCGACAGGCCCGCCGCGGTGCCCTGTGGCCTGCGGCCGTGTGCTGCGCTGTGCTATGGGCCCCCCGTGGGGTAGGGCACGGCGGGGCGCCCTCCCGGCCACGACGTCCTCACGTCGATTTGACCCGATTTGACCGGATGTGAGCCGGGCCGCCGCTGCGAGGAAAAACGAATTGTGGCGAGCGGGCGGGCGGGCAGGCGGGCGGCTCCAGCAAAAAAAGGGGGGAGGGGAGCGAGCGAGAGAGAGAGAGAGAGAGAGAGAGAGAGAGAGAGAGAGAGAGAGAGAGAGAGAGCTGCCATGCGCGTCGAGATGAAATCGGGTCTGACTTCTTTACAGCTCGTTCCAAAAAGCAGGCCATTCTCGTAAAATTTCTCGCCGCTACTACTCCTCTCTTCCTCGAAGCGACCATCGCTCGTACATTAGAGGGGCTTCTCTACCACCCTCCATCCAGCAGCGTCTCTCTCGTTCTCTTCTTCTCTCTCTTTCTCTGTCCCTCTTTTTCCGTATCTGTTGTCGAAACACACAGCGTGTCGCCTGCTTCTTGTTCTCCTGTCTCCGCGCCTCCTCTCTTTTCCTCATTTTCCCACTCTCCCTCTCTATTTCTCTCCCTCCCTCTCTTCCTCGCCACTCTCCCCCTCTCTCACTCACTCTACCGCAATATAATCAATCACAGGGCGATAATTTTGACTGGGATGACCGGACGCAGCTAATAGCCTCCGGTAACACACCCCCGCCCTGCTCATGTCAGACAAGACCGTCCCGCGGGAGGGGGGAGGAGGTGGGGGGGGGGGGGGAGCTTGTGGCGCTGAAGAGCGCTTAAGGGTGTTCTTTGCGTGGCTCCGCGCCATTGTGCGGTGCGCCCGTGTTGTGTATGATTAAGGGGGGGGGGGGGGTATATGGGTCCGGCCGGGCGCCGGGCCGGCACCTGTCAGCGCCGCTTCGTCGTCAACCGGCATTGCTCATCAGATGGAATTTAAAACATATCCAGGCTCTTCTTAGGGTTGTGCACTCTTTTATTGCTAATGATGTCACGCCAAATGTATACTTCTAAACAAAAATATGAAAAGCCCGACCAGCCTACATTTTACGCCGTTAGGTGGATGTACACCTACATACTGAGACCAGTTTAAATGGGATGGGAAACGGCCCAGCCAGCTTGCCAACATATGAAAAAAAGAAAAAAAAATGAATAAATTAATAAGTAATAATAATAAAAACCTTGTGACATGAAAATTCTGAAAATGCAATCTGAAAAGGACGCAGGTCTAGGCAGGCGTACTCGTCGCTCATCCTGAATAAATCAGTGTAAGCTAAATTTATCTCTAAGGGTGTGCCGTGGACATGATTTCTGTATCGACTCGCAATGCTTGCCTGATGTAGAAATAGTCCCGATGAACGAAGTCTGTCGCAACGTCCCCCACCATTTTCTTGATCTGTATCACGTAAGCCGTACCGGGCCGTGATTCAGGGCAGGATTATTCCACTTTTGAATCTTATCTCGATGATTCGCAGATCCTGGCGGCTAGAAAATACAGAAAATCTTGGTGCCCCTCAGGCACCAAAAGAGAAGGAGAGAGATAGAGGGGCGACCACCTTCTTCTGTGAGAATAGTGTGTATGAACCGAGGGGGAAACAACCCTGAATTTTGGAACACAATTTGGGGGGGGATTTTCCGAAATTAATGGGAAATTTTGCTTGAATTTTGCCAAGTTTTTTTAATTTTGTGAATTTTTCTGAATTTTTGTGAGTTTTTTCTGATTTGTTTCTGAATTTTCCTGAATTACGAGGTGTACAAAAATTTCTGACTTGTTTTTCCCTTGTAATAAACCCGAGGGGTAAACAACTCTGAATTCGGTGTACAAATTGCGTGAATTTGAATTGAATTTGTCTAAATTGAATTGAATTCGTTTTGAATTAGCTTTGAATTTTTTGAATTTATTGCAAAGTTTTTTTTTGAAATTATTGTGATCTTTTTGTGAATTTACTTGTATTCGTTTTAAATTCGGGGATGCCCCAGAAAATACACGCACATCTGATCCAAATTATTCTCTCAATTACATGATGAAATAGGATTTTTAGTAAATTATTGTGAATGATTTCTATTTATTCCAAATTATTGGAAATTAACTTGCAACTGCGCCAAATATTCACAATTATTTCAATTATTTTTTTAAACTTTTCAGAAACAAATTTTGCTCTGCAATTGAAAGGGTGGCGTGAAAACATGGAAAATTTTTGCGGCAGTAAACCTCCCGAAGGAGGTTGCGGTTCCCGCCAGGCACAGGGCTTTTACCCCCTGTGGCAGCCAACTGCTTCGGTGTTCCATGGGAACCGGCGCTTTGCTGACTGCGATCCTATCGCGCAATTCGACAGATTTGATCCCCGTACCACCATTGGCCTACCCCTAGAGGTACGAGCGGTGTCAAGGGCGTTAGACTTCCTGATCCCAGTTTCAGAGGCCTTACCTCAGAGGGGTACGCGGGATTCGAACCCACAACCCCGAGTGCCGACACGTAGCCAGAACAGGAAGCGACCCAACGCCCAGAGCCACCGAGCCAACGGCGGTGAGACGTGTTTAACTTCTATTTGACCTGCCATCCAGCTGCGGCCAAAGGGAATGTCAAGCGCGAAAAACACTTTCCCAAGTGGGAGTCGAACTTGGGACCACTCAGTTCGGTGTTGCGCGCTCTACCAAGTGAGCCACGACGCCACGATGATTGTACAGTGCGACGGGTTCGAGTCGTATTTGCCGCGTAATGTACAGCCTCCAGCCAGGAGGACAGGGCAAACACAACTCGAACCCGTCGCACTAGACAGTCATCGATACGTCGTGGCTCAGTTGGTAGAGCGCGCATCACCGAACTGAGTGGTCCCAAGTTCGACTCCCACTTGGGAAAGTGTTTTTCGCGCTTGACATTCCCTTTGGCCGCAGCTGGATGGCAGGTCAAATAGAAGTTAAACACGTCTCACCGCCGTTGGCTCGGTGGCTCTGGGCGTTGGGTCGCTTCCTGTTCTGGCTACGTGTCGGCACTCGGGGTTGTGGGTTCGAATCCCGCGTACCCCTCTGAGGTAAGGCCTCTGAAACTGGGATCAGGAAGTCTAACGCCCTTGACACCGCTCGTACCTCTAGGGGTAGGCCAATGGTGGTACGGGGATCAAATCTGCCGAATTGCGCGATAGGATCGCAGTCAGCAAAGCGCCGGTTCCCATGGAACACCGAAGCAGTTGGCTGCCACAGGGGGTAAAAGCCCTGTGCCTGGCGGGAACCGCAACCTCCTTCGGGAGGTTTACTGCCGCAAAAATTTTCCATGTTTTCACGCCACCCTTTCAATTGCAGAGCAAAATTTGTTTCTGAAAAGTTTAAAAAAATAATTGAAATAATTGTGAATATTTGGCGCAGTTGCAAGTTAATTTCCAATAATTTGGAATAAATAGAAATCATTCACAATAATTTACTAAAAATCCTATTTCATCATGTAATTGAGAGAATAATTTGGATCAGATGTGCGTGTATTTTCTGAGGTTATTCCTTAAATTCGCTTGAATTTGTTTTGAATTCGTTTTGAATTCGCGTGAATTAGTTTTGAATTCGCGTGAATTAGTTTGAATTAGTGTGAATTTTGAATTAGTGGTGTACATCAAAATTCGGAGTTATTTACCCCTCGAATAAACCTTCGTGATTTAGTGTAGGGCACCTTTTACACGGTGGGAAGTAGATGGCGGAAAAAAGGGCCGGGAGGGGGAGAGTGAGAGAGAGAGCGAGAGAGAGAGAGAGAGAGAGAGAGAGAGAGCGCAAACGTAACGATTGGAGAGTCCCCCGTCCCCCCGTTGCCGCGCCCGTCTGCGCTGTTTGTCTCTTTTCTTGTGCTGTTTGTGCCGGCTGATTGTTAGCAGCTTGGCGCCATACGGAACGTATGCCGTCCCGTAATGTTTGTTGAGGAAGTTTTGCCCTTGGACTTGTACATGCCGATTCACCGTGGCGTGGCCGCGCGGCGTGCATGCTCTGTAGATACGGATGAAATCGAGGGATCGTCAACTGTCTTTAGCCACGTAGGAGGAATAGTGGTACTGGTACCATCAGAGTTGTATTGTAGTATTGAGGTTGTATTGTAAGTTATATGAGTAATATTGATATATAATATTGTCAAAAATTTGAGTTTAGTAATGTCGATGTCATATAAACGTATTATCGGTATAACGTAGAAGTAGTATTCGTGTATTATCACTTTCCGATGCTAAAAGGCCCGTGCCTTCCATCGGGGGAAATGTGTTTGCGCTGCTGGACACGTTCTGGCGAGGGGGAAGGGGGGGGGGAGGAGATCGCTCAATTATTATATATATATATATATATTTTTTTTTTTTTTTTTTTTTTTTTTTGCAATAAGAATATCTGTCACTTGTTGAAAATGTATGATCTTTTCCCCTTATTTCTAATTTTAAATTTTTAAAAGTTTTGTTTTTGTTTATTTGTTCTCGACTTTTCGAATTTTTCTGTACTTTTTCTCGTTATTTTTATGTGATTTTTTTTTAAAATTAGAGTTTTTAGGGGCCGCACAGTGGTTTTTCGAAGTGACGCCCCGGCCCCACTCGCCTTCTGGAGGCTTGCATATCAGTCCAACACTCTGTGCACTGTTTGAAATAGCTTATAAAGCATCATGATGAGTTCGGCACTGTGTCTCCTGCTCCCAAGTGAGTGACAGGTGAACGCTTTTGATTAGAGTGTGCCTCGGCGTTCGTCGCGATTCGTGTCTGTGATGTAGACCAGATGGAAAGAGAAAGAAAAAGATACGGCAAGTGAGTGCGGTGCGCAGCGGTGGCAGCAAATGACTTAATTAAAACTACTAGCCTTGCCAGTGCAACGGTTAATTTTTTTTTTCCTAACTTTTTTTTTGAGGCGTCTTCTTTTTTCGGCTCGGTTTTAATTGGAGCTGGATGGCAGCAGCCGGTCCCGCCGCTGGGAAAGCAGGGAGATCTCCTTGACCTCTCCTCTCGGAGTCTCTTTTTCCTCATCCCTCGCTGTCTCTTTCTCTCTTTCTCCTCCTCCTCCACCTCCCTCCCCTTCTTTCTCCTTCTTTCCTTCACTCTGTCTCCCTCCCTCTCGCTCTGTACTACATTTTACCCGCCGACCAGAGGAGACAGACCTGGGACGGAGTAGCGGGTTTGCCCTGGGGCAGCTGGCTGCTGCCTGTCTCTCTCGCACTCACGGGATGCGCCGGACTGGTGCGAGAGAGACAGTGGGGAGAGCGCCCTTCCGCCCTCCCGGCCGTCGAGGCGCCCAGACACTGGAAATGAGACGGCGGTGGGACGCGTTTGAGGGAAAGAGATAAAATATATTGAAGACTTAGGAGAGGTAATGCATCATCATCGCGCTCCGCAGCTCCCTCCACCTCTCTCTCGCTCTCCCTCCCTCCCTCTCTCCACCTCTCTCTCGCTCTCCTTCCCTCTCTCCCCCTCTCCTCTCTCTCCGACACACGCTCTTACCTCTCTCCATCCCACTCGCCGGCACATTCCATCGTTTAGGGATGCGCGTCACAATATCCTACAAAGAATCATGGAGAGATTTACTCGTTGTAGGACGGCTCCAATATCATTGAGATTTTCTCCCATTCGTCCCTTTTCCTCTCGTATCTCTCTTTCTATTCTTTCTTCTCTTTCGCTCTCCCTTTCATCTCACTCTCTCTCTCGTCTTTCTCTCTCTGAGCCGTACGGCGGGAGCTATCTGATGGTGCAAATATGGACAGTGCCACACTGACCCAGTTTCGTGATCTGTTCTGCTTCCTGCTTCTATTAGTTTGATCCGCAAAAAGGATTTGGGTTGGTTGCGGCACGGATTGGTTTTGCCTTTGAAACCGTATAGTAGATTTACAGTAAAATGTGTCACCATTCATAATTTATTTAGTAGATACCAACAATTTATTTTGTGAAGAGCTCTTGTCGGTGGCCATTCTCGCCGGCCAATAAACTCTACATAGGCTTAACTTCACATTTTGAATTTTAAATCTATAAACACGTTACTCTTGAGAAACTCACAACAATCTTTTACAATAAGTGAGGAAAACTTAATTCTTGTGTTGTTGTTTTTTCCAATGGCAGTCAGTACACCCTTTTCTTTTCCACGTTTTCCCCCCACCCCACCCCCCTGTGTGCCCCCCCTCCCCCCGTAACCCCTCCCCCCCTCCTCTCCTCCCGCGTGTCCCCCAACAAGAAGCAATATGCTTGTATGGCGCGCGCGGCGGCGCGGCGGGCGGGCGGAGCCCCTTGTGCGCTCCTGTGCTGTGCGTCACGCCGTCTGTGCGCGCTGGCTTTTCTTCCCTCAACTATTCCCCGCCCCGCCCCGCCCCGCCCCGCCCCGCCCCTTGCCGCTCTGCTCCGTTGCTTTGCCCAAAAGCGATGCTGCCAATACTCGGCTTTGCGCGGGTCGAATAGAGTAATGCTCCGCCGAAGTAACTTCCGCTGCTTCTTTGTTTTTCGCCTCGCGCGCTCTCGTGTCCGCTGTCTGCCGCGGCTCAGCTCAGCTCGACTCGACTCTTCTTCCGGCTGCCTTTCGCTCTGATTTGTCGAACCGTTGTCGCTGCCGCGCGCGAGGAACAGAATGCACGGGGAAACGTGTTATCTGCGGATAGGCACCAAGGTGTAATATCAACTGACGTACAGTAGTTAATTTTTTTGCTGTACACGCCTGAGCTGGTGCAGAAAACGCTAGTAGCTTTACATGTAAAAATTAGCTGAGAGAGGTAATATTTTCAGCTGGTGCCGTTCTAGCGGTTCTAGCACACATACTAGCTCTCATAGCGAATCATTTTTATTTTTTTATTCGTGCGGAGATGACGCCAAGGTGCGTGCGGCACTTTCGCTTTTAATTCTGCCTAAAGTTTGAGGGTAATTTGCCTGGCGCTGGGCGGTCAGAATACAACAAAATTTAAACTATGAAAATAAAATTATGAAAAACATGAACGGGGAACTTCTATGAACAATTTTATTTGTGACGAATTTAATTTCAGGTATCCTCACTTTTTTGTGGGCGAGGTCACAAAATTCTTTCTTAAAATACAGAGCAAGGAAAAAAAAACATCATGCTTGAGATAACTGTTATAAAATTTCCCTCGAATTCTCGCCCGTATGGAAGCGAGAATCATTTACTCCTGGACTTTCAGTGACAACAGTGTGTCTATAAACACTCACACACACACACACACATATATATATATATATCAAATGCTTTCGAATGGATTGCTTTCGGCACCACGCTAGCGGGCACTCCTCTACTTGCCCCGCCCCCCGCCCCGCGCCCCCGCGCCGCCTCTCGTGAGCCTGGGGACCCCGGCGGTGGAGAAATGATCCACGGACTACACACTAAACTCTCCGCCATTTTCCGTTTTATTTCCTCCTCACAGACACGTTGTGACCCTGTGGGAGGGAGGGAGCAGGAAAAAGGCGGTAAGGTCAAGGGAAGGACCTCCGAGCCGAGCCGGCCCGGGACGGCTGTGTGAGGGCGAGCAGACTCGGGGCGCGGGGGGCTTAGGAGACAGTCCCACCCGGACCCAGGGCCCAGGGCGCGCCTAGACCAGCCCAGCCCGCCCCCGTTCCCCACCCCTACCCCGCCCCGCCCGGCCTCCAAGACTAATTCGACCATTCGGTTCTCGCTCTCCCAGAGGACAGCCATCCTCACCCCAAACGGACTCTCCCTCCTCCCACCTCGCTCTTTCTATCTAAGATCCATTCTTCCTCTTTTCCCCCAACTCTCTCTCTCTCTCTCTCCCTCCCTCTCTCTCCCTCTCCCTCCCTCCCCCTCCCTCCCCCCTCCCTCCCCCTCCCTCCCCCTCCCTCCCCCTCCCTCCCTCCCTCCCTCTCTCTCTCTCTCTCTCTCTCTCTCTCTCTCTCTCTCTCTCTCTCTCTCCCTCTCTCTCCCTCCCTCTCTATCTCTTGCTCTGCCTCTCTCTTACCACTCATCCGGGTAAGGCTCCCCCCCCCCCTCCCCGGCCCGCGCGAGCGCCAAATCCCTGCGAGATAAATGCATGAGGAATTAGACTCCGATAAACAACACAGGAGGGAAGGAGGCGGGATGGGGAGAGTGGGGAACCCCTGCCAAGGGACGGCGGAAAAATTTTCACAACATTCACTCCGCACCAATTAATTAATCCGCAAAACAAAAACAAAAACCGAAAAAAAAAGGACGCAGCCCGCAACCCGACAATCAGAGCTCAGCAAGCACATATATACTCTGTCAGAGAAAGTAATAATAAAACAACCACACACAACCACGCAGACACACACACCTCGCGCCATTTTGTGGGCCGCTGAAAAGGGCGCGATTCGCGCATTTTTCAGCTGCTGCTGCTGCGTGGAGTGTGCAGAATGGGGCGCGCGCGCGCGGGCGAGGTGAAAGGCCTGCTGCTGCCGCTGCTCGTGGAACACCCGAAAGTTGCCGTTAATTTGGCACACCCACCGTGCGGGGGAGGGAGAGGGCGGGGCGGGAGTTGCTCTCTCCCGGATTCTTCTTTACCTTACTGTTTCTTTATCTCTCTTACTCTTTTCTCTCTCTCTTTTCTGTTCCATTTTTCCCCATCCCTGCAGCAGCCTCCATACCAAACATTATACACCATGCTCTCCTTCGCGCCCCTTCTCGCCCTCCTCTTTTGGACAGCCCCCTTGCCCTCCCCCCCCCCCCTCTCTCTCTCTCTCTCTCTCTCTCTCTCTCTCTGTCCAACGCCCTTTCTCCTCCAATCTTCTCACCCCCTCTCTCGTTGTGATGCTGGCGCAGCCTGTGACCCCCGTGTTCATCTTGCTGTTGCCTTGCATGGAGGGTAGCGGCGGCGCATCGTACATTACCAACGCTCTGACCGCCCTCGTTATTCAGGTCGGCTGGGCCACAGCGGCCGGTAGCCTCACACCTTGTACACGTGCTCGCTCCACCCACCCCTACCGCGCGCTCCGTCCCGTCCGTCACCACATAGCCTCTTGCGACCTGTGCAATCATATGTACGTTCTCAATCGCTGCAATCTTTGCAATCACGCCAAAAAAAGTAAGACAATTGTGCCTATTCGAAGGAAAACAAAAACACCTGATTGCGGTGCATGTGTATTTGACGTACTTGCCCTCAAAAGCTCAAAAATGTAATAAATTAACAATTAGTTAAGGTGTATTAAAGGGTGCAATTTGCAATCCACCATGATCATGCAATATGTGCACACACTGTTAAAAATAATGTGAAAATTCACATCACATGATGTGACACCTTCACAAACGTCAAATCAGGATTTAAAAATCCACATTTGTGTGTTAAATTTCGCATCCGTTGTGAAAATTTATATCGGTAATGAAAATGTGAAAATTCACATTTTGTTCACAAAATTTAACATCACCCTACTTCAGCTTAGCAAATAGATGTACTGATGTTGGAATTCACATCTCTCTCACAAAATATGTTGTATGTACAACCAATGTACAACTCCTCGTTATTCGATTTCAAGTCGAACCGCAGTGCTTCCTGCTACACTACAAACTCGAATTGTACGATATCAGGCCTCGTTATAATCTTGAAGTACCCGTTTTTTCCAGTGTCAGCCA
Source organism: Frankliniella fusca (assembly GCA_029379305.1). Taxonomy (NCBI): domain Eukaryota; kingdom Metazoa; phylum Arthropoda; class Insecta; order Thysanoptera; family Thripidae; genus Frankliniella; species Frankliniella fusca. The sequence goes on from JAHWGI010000014.1 coordinate 919,111, forward strand.
CCTATCCCACCCGTTACCCCCAGTCCCCTATTCCCTATCCTACCGCACCGTTCCCCACCGTATCCCACTCAAACCCACCCTAGTCTCCCCCAAACCACCTCCCCCGCTGGGAAAATAAATGAAAACGCGACAGTCGTACGAGCGCGAATGGAGTGGCTCCGGGGCGGGGCGGGGCGGGGCGGGGCGTGCCGCCACACCGCCGTGCGGCCGCCTCCGCGCCGGTCGGGCTGTGTCATGTTTATCCCCACAGATTTCCTCCCCCGGCCGACCCGGCCGGCTGCGGGGGAAACTAATGGAAGTGTCAACATCATATCAGTCTGCTGCCCGCCCCGCCCCGCCCCACCCCGGTCCGCTCCACCTCGCCCCGCCCCGCCCCTGCCTGGGATATTCTCGCACGCAGCGGCTCGGCCTGGCCGACTTTACTTCCGCCTCTCCTCGCCGGCCCGTTTCCGGTCGCCGCGGTCTCGGTTCCGGTTCCTTCGCTCTCGCGAGGCGAGGCGAGGCCCCGGCGGCTGGCATGTGGTATCGGAACACATTCTGCGAACTCAAGAATAGTACACCCCGAGAAATCGTTTCTTGATCGAAGCAGAATGTGGCCCGTGGCGTGGCCCGAGATCAATTCTGCTCTTGACATACTAAAGTAACTCTACACGCTGATCGATTTTTTTTTTACGTTCAATTTAGTAGCAATACCGTTTTGTTTCAAGAGCAAGTTTGCATTCCATGTATATGCTTGTGTCATGACAGGATTTTTCTTGGGGTGCACAGTATTGGGGTGACAATTTTGAGACCAGTGGTCCAACAGGATGAGATCCAGCGTATCCCTGCTGGATGAAGTATGAAGCGAAACGAAAGCTCTCTATTCATTCACCACCAATCACGTAATTTATATGATGACAAAAATAAATGGATGCATTTTTCGCGAAAACTCTTTTACCACTACACTTCTTGATGCAAATTATACGTGGATACCTTAAAAAACGCTTATTCCATGTATTTCCCACGGGGAGGGCCCGCACCTGCAGGGCCGGTGGGCCGGTACGGTTGTCGAGCGCGTTCCGACGAGAAAATGGAATACTTGTGCCGTTTCAATAAATCTCTTACGCTTCTTTTTATTGCCTACTTTCTTTTTTTTTTTTCTTTCCGTGGAGATCGACGCCGCCGTGCCGCAGCAGCGCGTGACGGGAGCGGCGACGGGAGGTATTCAGAAAGGGAGAGGTTGGGGAAAGGGGGGGGTTGGGGGGGCGAGCCGGAGCGCAGGAGCCGCGTGCTCTAACCCTTCTGGACCCCCCGACTGTCCTCGAACTGTCACATTCATTCCGTCCGCTGCTCGAACCCTTACCACGCCCCCGTCCCCTTCTCTCTCACCCCCTCTCCCTTTTCTCTCTCCTCTCCCTCTCCCCCTCTAATTTCGACGGCGGCAGTCCGTTTCACCCGGCCGTCCCCCCATAGCCAAGGGAGGTCGAATCCCACTACTACCATCTGTTAAAATACCAATGGGTGTGTCGGGTTGAGCGCGCGCTCCTAGCGCGACCCCCGCGCGGTCGGCGGCAGAAAACTGGCTGGAAAATGGAATGACTGTGGACTGGTCGGTCCGGAAGAATGATAAGTGCCGCCTAGTCGGTGCTCGGGGAGAGGGGGAGAGACCGGAGCAGGGTTCCGAGGGCCTAGGCGAGCTGCCGGACCCATTTTAGTACTGCTTTGCATGGCAAGAACCCTCTGGGAGCACGAAGGAGAGCTGGCCGGACCTCGGGGTGCGGCGGGGTGGGGCGGGGTGCGGCGGGGTGCGGCGGGCCCCCAGGCTGTACTTTACGACCCTCGTCGCTCCATCATTTCACATTCTTATCCCCAATTAGAGTCTCGGCCCATCGTTGAAGAGGATCGCCCTCCCTCCCTCCCCGCACGGCCCAGCCCAGCCCGGCCCAGCCCGCGCGGCCGTCCTCTGGCCAGGGGAGAAAAAAAGAGGGTTAGGGGATGGGGGGTGTAAGGCATGAACTTAGCTGATGACACACCAGGCTTACTAATCTCCCCCCTCCCCCCCCCCCAAAAAAAAAAGTTATTTTATTTTCTTTCTCTGTACAGAGTATCAGAATTATTTTTTTTTACAGCGTAGCGAAATGAATCGTAGATGGCAGTGCCTTGCCTCGCCTCCTCAAGACCCCTGCCGCTGCCGCACGTCCCTCGCATCAGCCGCCTGCCCAGGACGGCGCCCCGACGACCCCGGCTGCTCTGCTGCCCCACGCCACGCCTCGCCAACCCCCAGGGCGGTTGGTGGTGGTGAGGGGAGCCCCTGCTTGCTTTGGGTGTCCGCTGAGGCGTCACGGGGGTCTTCTTGGGGATGCCGTCGGGCCGTTGTCGGGCGGAGATGCGACGACGGAAAATTAGTCGCGATGATTAATGCACGGGGCGGCTCTGTGTGGACGTCCTATGCCTCCCTCCAGCAGCCCCACTCCTGGCGCCGCGGCGCCCCGCGCGTCGTGCCGTGCAGCGCAGTGTGGCACTTCGCTCCCAGAGGTGTACTTCACTAGAAATCCGAGGGTACCCCGATTTTTCTGCCTTTTTTTTCTGCTTTTTCCTGATCTTTCCTTCATAAATTTTGGTGCTGGTTGGTTCTGATTTTTTTCTCGATATTTGCTGACTTTTCTTCTTGATTGTGCTGCATTTTTCTCATTGGTTTGCAGTAATTTTTTTTAGCTCCTGTGCTTGTTGTCACAAACTTTCCTTATCAACTATCGATAAAATGTAAAAATAAGTTTGATCCGATTTAAAGACGAGGAGGAAACAACTCTAAAATTTTTGTACACCTCGTATATTTTTTTACAAAATCAGGAAAATTCAGATAAACTAAAGAAAATTTGTAACAATTCGGGAAAATACAGAAAAATTTTCACAAATTTACAAAAAAAGTAATGTTTAAGCAAAAATTCACAAAAGATCAATTAAAATTCACCAACAGAAACTCGCGAAAATCCACAAAAATTCCCATAAATTCAAAAAAATTGGTGCACCAAAATTTATAGGGCTGCTTCCCCCTCGGTTTAAGGCGGCATAGTGTTTTGATCCTATCCTTGTCCACATGCGTGGAAAGGTTACAAAAATCATTTAAGGAATGAGGATATGGAGGCGTTTTCCCATGGCGAAGTAGCGTTTTAGTTTTTCGTCCCACTGTGCAGCCGTCTCTCTCTCTCTCTCTCTCTCTCTCTCTCTCTCGCTCGCTTGGCGCACGATCGCGCAGCTCTCTCTCTCCCTCCCTTCCGGGCCTTATTACTCGCTGTGCACCGCCCGGCCCTGCCGCTGCGGTGCGCTTGATACAGGCAGACGGACGAGCAGCGGTGGAGATAATCAGGGACACATCACGTCCCACCTCAATTTGTGCCGGCTGCGTGGCGAGGCGTGGCGTGGTGGGGCGTGGCGTGTTGAGGTGGGGCGTGGCGTGGCCGGGTGTGGCGGGGCGGGGTGGGGTGGGGGTACAATTCAGCGTCGCAGTGCCCCGCCCCACCCTCCGCTCGCTCGTTTCAAACCTGTGATCGCCATCCTAATAGCGATCGTGCTGTCGTCGATGCTGTAAGCAATTTCAGCCGACAGAAGACGCCGGTAAGGTCGTGCCCAGGAGGGGGCCGTCTCTCTTTTCCCCCTTTTTTCCCGTCTTGAAGTCGTCAATTGTTTCGGTTGTTGCTTGTACTGACGTTTGATCCGAGAAAACCATTTTAAGGGAACGATGGTTCCTTTAATTTTTGATTCGCTTGATTAAATTAGTCATAGTTTGAAACAAAGTTTCTGTCGTTCGGTAAGCTTTTGATATTGAAGCGAGTGTGATCACGATTTCATACTTTCACTGTGTTCTGGTTTCCTGGTTTTGCCTTCTCGCTCCCCGCGAGGCGTGCTGCTGATGAGAGCAGGGGGAGGACCCCCGGGTGAAAAATGCCTGCTTGCCACAGGCAATCAGCCTGCACCAGTGGGGTCTAGGACAACTCGCCCCCACTAACTCGTCCCCAGTCCCAGTCGTCCCATGCCCTTCTCGGTCCCGCTCTTTTCGCCCCACGGTTAACTAGCCCCCAATTATACCATTAAAAATAAATAAATAAATAAATTAGGTAGATGTACGCCAGACACCGTCTCTCGTAACAGGCTTCGCGATAGCCATCGAAGCACTGTTACGCTGCGACAGGCCTGCGTACATCTACCTAGGCCTGCGGCGCATGCCTACTTCAATGATTTAGATGTGTGGCTACTATCGGCTACTATATTAAAATGTAAATTAATTTTTTGTGTAAATTAGACGGTGTAGCGGGGCAACTGTTAGAGATACATCCAAACGGGCGAAAGTTTTGTCCAAAGGTTCGCAACTTGTCGAGTTACTCCTTAGGACACTATTTACCCCGAAAACAACGCCCAACGTTCATTTTGACAACTTTTCGTCCAAATTTAACGCTGTAGCGGCTAAACAGTAGAAGATACGGCCAAGCGGACAAAATTTTCGTTCGAAGGGTTGCATATCGACAAATAGACGATTCCAGGATAAGCTGGCAACACCGCTATCCCGATTTCTTTGCGCCGCTACATACGAACAACCGCATCGTTTGAAGAGAAATACGATGAAACTCGTCAATCTTGGGTACCTGAGGAATAGTGAGTTTACCTCTGATTTTCGTCAAACGAAGTAGTTGTTCGCATGTAGCGACGCAAAGAAACGGGGATTGCAGTGTTGCCAGCTTATCCTGGAATCGTCTATTCCCGTGAAAACGTAGCCCACATGCATTTTGACGACTTTTCGTCCAAATTTACCGCTCTATCTCTTACTATTTAGCCGGTCTCTCGACAATATGGAGCAAAGTACTTTTGGGGTGTTGCGGGGAAACTTAAATTAAAAATTGAGATTTAAAAATAAATTAAAAAAAAAAAAAGTCGGGGACGAGTTGGCACAAATGCTGGGGCGAGTTTCTGGCTGGAACGGGGTCGAGTTGGGTTGGGGCGAGTTTATACCGGGGGCGAGTTAACCGGGACGAGTTGTCCGTCACCCGCACCAGTGTCATAGGGTGTTGCCCAGCCGCCAACTCCACCGTGTTCGGGCTTGGGCTGCTTATAGTGACTACTTCTCTGGCCCCGCTGGTAAACAGGTGCTCTCCCGTATCTGTTCGGATTCCTTCCTGACTCAGGAAGGCCGTGTTCCCTCCACGCGCCCCGCGCTCGCACTGTGTAGCCGTCCCTTCCGTCACCGAAACCACCCTTGAAGTCAGTGACCCAGACCTCTGCGCCCCGCCCGCCTACCCCTACCCCACCCCGGTATAAATATAGCTGAGGCTGCCACCCATCCCCTTCTGGCTATACCCACCCTCGTCTCTCACTGTAAAACTCTCTCTCTCTGTCTTCTCTGTTTTCCTCTCTCTCTTTTCGCTGTCTTTCCATTCACTTCTCTCTCTCTCTCTCTCTCTCTCTCTCTCTCTCTCTCTCTCTCTCTCTCTCTCTCTCTCTCTCTGCCTCTCTCTCTGCCTCTCTCTCTGCCTCTCTCTCTGCCTCTCTCTCTGCCTCTCTCCTTTCGCGCGCCTCTCTTATTTTTCTTTCTCCCCTCTCTCTATCTGGCTCTCTCCTCTCTTACTCTCTCTTTTTTCACTTTTATCTCCAACCCTCTTCGCTCCAGCTCTGGGTAACAGCACGAAGCTTCCACACACTTTATTGTTTTCATGTTGTGACCCCCACATAAACGTAACAACGTAACGCAACCTGAGGCATTGCCCCCCCCCCCCTTTTCTCCCCCCTCCCCCCCCCCATTCTTCCGTGCCGCCCCCGGCTCAGCAGGGTCCCATGCCGGCACGTCTCGGGGCTGTCCATATACTACGTGTTCCCGCTTCCGGGATGAAGGTAGTGTCAGTGTCGCACCTTTTTTCTTCCTGAGAAAAATAGTTGCAGGCTTTACGGGAAAATATTTCCTAAAGCGTTTCGCAACACGACGGTCTAATGGTATAAAATTACCTGAACGTGTCGACTTCGGACTCATTGATGAGGAATAATGTTGTGTGTTTTGTAAGCGGTAAACTAATACTTTGATACAATGAAAATTCACCTGGTGACATTTATTGTCATGAAATTTCTACGATTCTATTCAAAATCACCGGACAGCATTGTAAGTCAGTTCTTACTGTATCCTTTAGCAGTAAACATCAAGGTTTCAAACAGTTTAAAAGTTAAAGGATTTCACGTAGCCGTTTTATCTTAATATTCAGTGACGATTACACTGTTTTGCGACGTGTTTTGTCTACAGTTTTTTCGAAACAAATTTTTCCGGAGCTGGCACCACGAGCATTTCCTTTGAAAGGCATATATGTAAAGGGGAGTAAACGATGTACCCCTACACTGATAAACCAAGATTGCAACGTGCAACTGCTCATCACTTTAAGTGCTATGCGCAGCTTCTAGTCTGCACGTGCAAGTGCGTAACTCGGCAGCTGTGCAATTGCATGTGTCAAACTCGCCAGTTGCACACTTGTATGTGTTCAACTCGACAGATGTGCAATTGCAAGTGTTTAACTAGGGGAGTGTTGCTTGCCGCAGTTGAACTTTTGCAAGTGCACAGCTCTCGAGCTGAACACTCAAGTGTAAGCAGTCGAGTTCGAGTTGTATTGCACAACTGCCGAGTTTAACACTTGAATAACGTGTCAGACTGGAAGTTACATACGTACAAAGTGTATTAAGCTGTTGCACACTTGGTTTAACAGTGTAAAAAATGTGAAATATCGCTGGCACCGCGCTGTTAGCTCTCTATTCTTTCCGAAGGGATTTCTGCGCAGCCCGCCGCTGCCCCAGGCCTGGGCCCGGGGACGGGCGGGCTGCTTCTCTGCTGCTCGATTGGGCTCAGTCCGGATTTGGATATGCCGGCTGTGCTGGAGGGCATGCCAGGGAGATCAGGGAGTGCAGAGAGGAGAGAGAGAGAGAGAGAGAGAGAGAGAGAGAGAGAGAGAGAGAGAGGAAGAAGAGCGGTGGGGAAGAGGTGGAGACAGGGGCGAGAGGGCTGGGAGTGGGGGAGATAGAAAGCGGGAGTTAGACTCAGGGAGTGGAGGAGATTCGACGGGATCGGGACTGGGATCGCGTCGGGCAAATGATTCCCTCTGGGCGCCCCACATGCGTAGTCATGGTCTCCTCCGCCTCCTCAGGATCAAAGCGGTTAGGGTCGGGTCCGGGCCCGGCGGGGCGCGCCCTGGCGGCCCGGTGGAGAGCGGAGCCGGCCGCCAACCGTCTGTGCCGTGCGCTGCAAGGCCGCCATGGGGAGGAAGTTGATTTGCACGTCGCGCTGCCTGAGACCACCCTGCGGGCGGGAGCAGAGAGAATCACAGACAACTCTGAATTTCAGTGTACAGACAGAGTTTGCGAATTTTCTCTAAGTTTTGCTTGAATTGTTCCTAAATTTTGGTTCGTTTTCTTAAATTCTCCGGAATTTGACCTTATTTTTTTTTAATTTACTGTGTTTTCATATTAATTTTTTTTTTTTATAAATTACGAGGTTTCGAAAAAAAAAGATCAGAGTTGTTTTGGAAAAAGTAGGGGAGAGTGGGGCACATTGGTCCGTTTTTTTTCTTTTAGTTCCCTACGCCGCATGTGATGACCCCAAAAAAAGTTTTTTGTGCCAAGTCTTAGTTTGTACATTACTTTACCTTAGAAAACCATCCCCAACATTTTGCCGACCATGCAAGCTGAGATAAACCGAAAACCCAAGAGGCCTGCAAGTGGACCAATCTGCCCCGGGCCGGGGCACATTGGTCCGACCTATGGGGCACATTGGGCCAAGCTGGAAAAAATGGCCAGAACCGTTATCTACGCCACTTAATGATGTGTTGAGTGATACTCTGTGATAAAGGAAGTCGAATTTGTCAAAAAAAGTAATTTCAGTTAGGTACTTCGTACTCTTGTATTTGTACTTAAACAAAAGTAGGCTAATCAAAAATAAAATTCTGCTAACTAATTAAAACAGTAAAAACAGTTAAGAATATTTTTTATAAATGTCAGAAAATGAAACCATAAGAAAACCTAACCTAGCATTTGTCACAACACTTCCTGAAATATCAAAATTTGCAATTTTAATGGATACTGTTAGATTGGCGCAATGTGCCCCGTAAAAAAGCGGCCCAACCTGCCCCAAGTGTAGCAAATAAATTCAAATGCTTCTAGAATGCAAGTAGTTGTTTCTAGCCCATTCAAAACTATATTCAATTTAAAGGTAAGTGATCAGGCTTTCGTTTTAAAAAGGTGCCGTGATTAAAATATAGTGTTGTATACCCCTAAACGAGATGGTTTTAGAGTAGAAACATTTTACTTTTACCTGTTTTATGGGGTATTCAATACTTCACCCCTGGCCATTTGGATTGCGACCGTTGACGAACGGCAGACTCTTCGGAAAAATAGTCGGGTAGGTGATAGCTTCTTCCACTGTCCGAGTGGTGGCGCTGCGGTCGCTCTAACCTCGCGAAATTCGAAATGGACCAATGTGCCCCATGGACCAATGTGCCCCACTCTCCCCTACACTTGTTTTTGACATTGGACGCCAGATGTAACACGTTTGATTTTTGACTTTTTGCATCGAGAAACCTGTTTAAGATCTGCTGACACTCAGAATGTTTTGATTAATTTCGCGAGTACGAGGGAGTTTGTTTTTAGGAAAATTCAGTAATAAAAAAAAAAGAAGGTGGTATGACGGGAAAGGGGTGAGATGGGGTAGGGAAGGGGGAGGTATGGGGGCAGAAACTAGACGTGTTACCGCCTACCTCCACACCTCGCCTGTCGTTGTACCACCCCCTCTCGTGGAAGCAACACAATGGTCCCGCGATGTGGGCGGGGCGGGGCGGGGCGGGGCGGGGCGGGGCGGGGCGGGGCGGGGTGGAACGGGGCGTCGGAATGCCTACCGAAGCACGCCGGCGCCATCTTTGGAAGCCACTCAGACGGTCGCGCCGCCGCCCATTCAGGCTATTCACACCTCTCTTGTAAAGAAAGTGTGCTTTGAGATCTTGAGGACCTCACTTAATCATTTCGTTCGTTTCTCAAAAGCGCCGGCGCCGTCCTTGTCGCTGCCGCCGCTGCTATATTTTTGTCGTCTCTCTTCAGATTGAACGTAGTCGAATGAGACGCGAGGTTCTGCAAGCGCGGGTTTCTCACCCAGAGAGACCAAGAACAAGCACTTCATTAATGATCTTATTTCAAGATACCTCTTAATTTACTTCAAAGCCGCTTATTTAGCTTATGTTAAGATATCTTCATTTACTTCAAAGTCACTTAGTTTTCTGTCATGTACAGTAGTCTTTGAAAGAAAACAATCGATTTTGCCTTATTTAACCTGAAAAAACATTTTGCTTCATCTTAAAACTTTATACTTTTATATTTTATTTCGAGGGTGTATTGGTGCACTGGAAAAACTAACGTTACATGTGTCGCGTTTCTTGCTGCACTCTCCGGAGAAAACGTTTCTTGCTGCATTCTCTCCGTGATGCTCCTATCCTTTTGCATGGAGAGGAATGCATCAAGAAAGGTTTTCTTCAGAGAATGCATGATAACATGTGACACATGTCACATTTGTTTTTCCAGTGTGGTGGGGGTGCTGGAGGGGTGCAGGGTAAGAAGACATTTTGTTTTGCCGCACAACGCACAACCGATTTATTTGTTCCCAGGGGACCCCACAAGTGTTATTCAGCGAAAACTGTTTATCCTTTTCACTTTCTTGAATCCGTCCGACGGTCCTGTGAAACCTCGATATTGATATTACCGTGCACGACGTTCTTTTCTGAAAGATTTCGCCAGGATCATGCATATGCATTTGGCCCGCGTCTTTCGCAGAGTGCACCGTGAATAAGTTGGGGTCATTTCACTGTAATGAATGTCGTGAATAGTTACCAGTTGCCTCCTTTTGAAATTAACCAATCGTGCATTTAAGTGTCGATGGGCTGAGGAATAATTCGTTCTCTCCTTTTCGAGAGATTTCAAAATACAATTTAAACCTATCTTTTGCCTGCAGTCTATTTGAATAAGAACAGTACATCATTTCACAAATGTGTTTGTCGCTATCAAAGATAGAAACACACACACACACACACTCAGTGGTGGTACTCCCACACAGCCATGGGAAGAAGTGCGAGAATAGTGAAAGTAATTGCACTTATTACTTTTTTATGCGAGTGTCTAAGGGGGTTGGGGGAGTGCGTGAGAGTAGCAATACATTGCGCACACACACACACACACACGCACGCACGTGCGCCCTTTCAGGTGTTGAAAACACTCGACATTTCACACACAGTGTCACATATATGTGCATGTCGACGTTTCTCTGAAAACACGCCACCACGGGTGCGTTCCGCTGAAATGGAGAGTCGAGAGAGATGAAGAGAGAGTATGTTGGGGCGAGGGAGAGACGGACAGAGAGAGAGAGGGGGAGAGGGTTGGTCGGGTTGTGTGCCTCATTATGGCCCCCATTGGGATCCCATATGTATATGGATGAGGGGCCTCGCAGACCACATTCATATGTGTGCTGGAGCAGCAGCAGCAGCAGCAGCAGTAGGAAGAGTGTACGCCTCCAAAAACTCACCCCCTCCAGCATCTCTCTCTCTCTCTCTCCCTCTCTCTCTCTCTCTCCCTCTCTCTCCCTCTCTCCCTCCACAAAACAAAGTTTGTCAGATGACCCGTGTGTGTGCGTGTGTGTGCGCGGCGCGCCGGGCAGATTCTGACGCCGGGGATACCGTGATTTTGTCCCGTGCAGCCCCATCCTATCATACTTTATATGGGGCGTCGTGGTGTGAGAACCTAGCGTGTCCGTCTCTGAATGTGTGTCCCCCTCCCACCTCCTCCTCCCCCTCTTTTCCACTCTTTCTGATGGTTGTGTGGGGAAATCAAACTCGCACTCGTGCAACTCGAGTTTTGCGGTTCGTGTATACATGTGGTGGCGTTTGGTCTTGTTGGTCGAGGGTTGTGGGCGTTGTGTGGGCTCGTTGCGGGTATGGGTGGGGGTTGGGGTGGCGGGGGAGGGGGGGGGGAGGCTTCACAGCGGAGCGGCCACCGCCTGCGGAGACACAAACTCGCTCAACGGGAACGTGTGGCGTGCTGGCCTATCTCATAGGCGCGCTCCCGAGGGGGAAGCAACATTTTTGTACTCGTATTTCAGAGAAATATAGAAAAATTCTCGAGAAAAAAACCGGAAAATTTCAGGAAAAAATGGGAATTTCAGAAACAAATAGCATGATAATTATCTAAAATTCCATAAAATTCATCACAGAATGCTAGAAAAAGCTCAAGCAAAAATTCTCGAAATTTGTACACCAAAATTCAGAGTTGTTTCCCCCTCGGATGCTCCGCTGTGACATGGTTCTAAGTAAACACCCGTGGTTTCTTCTCTGCCTCCGTGAAGTAGCTGTATTTTTTTATTTATTTTTTAAAATAATTTTTGATCTGAAATATATTTAGAAATATTGCATATGTCGCGATGTTGCAAGTGGCATATTGCGCATAATCATCTTGCTCGTTGAAAAACTTCAGTAAAGTGAAAATGACAACACTATATATGCTCATTATTACCAGCAAATTTAAAATTGTTGCGAATTCACGACGCAACGTTCGTACGTCGCTGAATACATTTATAAATGTGTGCGTAATGTGAAGGCATTTTCTTACGGGGATGCGTCGTGCACACAATTGCATTTTTAATTGGTGGTGGAAGTGGAATCTTCTAATTTGTGTTTATGTTGATGCGTAAAACATAAAAGCTAGTTGACACCTTAAAATTACAAGTTAAATTTAATGTTTAGTGTAGGTGTTTGAGTGCAGCGTGCGCGTCACACGGCGTACAGCCCCTCAGACGCGGTCCGCTCCCCTTATCCCTCTCTGATCTGGTTGGTTTTGGCGGTTCTGTGTTTACCGACTCCTCCGCCAGTCCCCACCCGGCCTGCTATTATCTTTGGAAGCGCCGTAGATGGCGAGAGAGAGAGAGAGAGAGAGAGAGAGAGAGAGGGGGGGGGAATGGGGAGGAATGTGGGTGGCCACTGGAATCTGCCAAGATTTTCCAGAAAAATGTCGCAGAGCCTTTCATTGTGTAAAATATCTTTGTTTATTTACACAATAATTAGAATTTATGAAAAGTGTTGTAAATTTACGACAGCCAGAATTTAAAGTCCATATGTAGTGCTCGTAACTTTAATATATAAAAGCGTAATTTTACAACTCTACTTCCTAGAAAATTTTCCCTTCAACCTACAGCTATTTCTCACAGTGTTTAACTGCTTAAGTTGCCAGCATAAGTGACGTTATATTTATTTTCTTCGGATTTTATTTTGCACCATTCACACGGAAAGTAATATTGTGCATCTACAAACGCCTGATTTATTCGTTGACCATGTGTGTACAGTCCACTCTGCGCTCGGACTCAACTAACTGGCGTTTCCCGAAAAGTGCTTGAAAGCCACGCCTTTTCGCTTACTGTCACTTCTACCAACCATGACGAGGGCTCCGCTTGCTTTGATGCGCATTCCTCCCACTCCCTGCTCAGTACACAGCCTGCCTGACCCCCTACCGTAACCCCCTCCCCCCTCCCCCGGCTCGTCTATACTCAGAGATTCTAATCTTTGCTTTTATGCTCTGGTAACACCCCTTTACCGCGGCCGTTATCCGTCTGTAACCACTAAGAGCTCAGAGCGCGACGCAGACCAGCGCTGCTCGGGCCGTTGGCTGCGCCTCCGGCTCCCTCGTCGTCCCTCTCGGCCTCAAGCAAATTGTTCGGAAGTGTTAAAAAAAAGTAAACCAGACAAACAAGAATGTACTGCTTTTTACTAGTTACTAGGTATACGTTTTACGCAAGAACACGCCTGGCGTAAGATAGGCTTCGCGATGGTCCCTCTTGTGGCCGAGGGGAAATCAACTCTGAATTTTGGTGTACAAAGTTTAAATTTTTATTGATTTTTTTTTTTTAATTTTTGCTTGAAATAAACCTAATGTTTTCTGAAGTTTTTTGAATTTTTTTTTTTGTATTTCTTTAAATTTTCCTTGATTTTTTCCGAGCTGCCCTGATTTTTTTCTATTTTTTTTTCTGAAGTTTTCTAAATCACGAGGTGTACAAAAATTTCAGTTCAGAGTTGTTTCCCCCTCGCCTGCGACACACGCCTCTCGCCTCATACATTCAGCTGCCAGGCCATGAGGCGCTTTCTATCGTATGCATTTCGCTTCCTGCAAATACACAGACCGACTGATACTGAAGCTTCACATCAGTCAAGTGGCGTTCTGGGCTTCGCTATCGCTCAGGAAGGGTTGTGCCCGCGCCTCGTTTTCCCTGTGGTGGGGCTCTCGGCTCCCCTGCCCCCGGGGTGGGGCGGGACAGCTATCTCTGGGCCGCAGTGTTTGCCGAGCGGGAGGCAAACCTCGATGCCCTTGTTAATAGGTGTTCATGACATCCCATCCCCTTTCCGTTTTGAGTTTATGGACTGCGGTGGCCGGGGGAAGGGTGGTGGGGAGGGGCTAAAGGACTGCGTATGTTTACCAGCGCATACGCTAGCCTCCTCCCCCCCTCATCCTCGCCTCTTTTGTATCATCTTCCTCCTCTCCCTTCTTTCGCTTCCTTCTAATTCTCTCTCTTAATTCTTCTTCTTCTCTTCTTCTGAAGAGTACGTCAGTGTCTCAGTGACGCTTCTCCAAGAAGACGCCGCCGTGGCGTGGTGCTGGGAGGCGGTGGTCCTGGAGACTCTGTGTGCATGTCAGAGCAGTGATTATCTCTCTCTCTCTCTCTCTCTCTCTCTCTCTCTCTCTCTCATTCTCTCTCTCATTCTCTCTCTCATTCTCTCTCTCCATTCCCGTGCTGTAGCCGAAGTGCTCGTTGTGCTCTTCTGCTCTCCACAAGTCCATAGCCTTGTTTTAATCGTTGTTTTAATTCATAAAAGCCGAGGTTTCTCTTCTCGTCGTCGTGTTTGCCGAGGCCGAGGCGACTTGACCGGTCTATGGGACAAGCTGGGGTGAGAGCGACCCTGGTGTGGCCAGGCCAGGGCACTGTACCGGTCAGGGCAGGGCAGGCGCGGGGCGGCGTGGGAGATGGCCCACAAAGATTCCTCCTTTGTGGCGCCTGATGCCAGCCTGCGGCCGTGCCCGGCCCGGCTCGGCCTACTGCAGGGGATCATCAGAAGCCTCTGCTCCGCCTGCACGCGGACGGCCCACAGGATCAGCGTGTGTGACACGGCCCTCTAAATTCATTTTAAAAACAAAAATAAAAAGAAAAGAAGGAAGTTACAGAAAAATCAGGAAAATCGAGAAATACTTAACATAAATCTGGTAAAAAAATTAAAAAGTCAGAAATAGGGGAAAAGATAAAAAAATTATCAAAAAGTTATAGAAATTTTCCTTGAAAAAATTAAAAGAAAAATCAAATCGCAAATTCAAAAACATCAAAAGTTAAAAGCGTAATTGTACACATTTTGTATGAGTGATCCCCCCTCGACTGAAACACCGATGTGTCTGTGCTGACTTGACTTTCCGTGCGACGACGGGACCCGACAACCTCTAGTAGCTTCCTCAAGGTGAATGAATGTTCCACAGGTTTCTCAGTCGACGCACATGACTCTGACGTGGAACGTTTATTCACACTATCTATGCTCGAGGAGAGTGCATCCCTCTTCATCGGCGATCACTTTCCCTCTGGCGCAGCTGCAGTTGCGGATGAACGATAGAATGGACCGAGTTCAGCCTCTCCCGGGCCGCAGGCCCGCAGCCGCCTGCTTTAGCAGCTTGGTGAGGGTCTGGGCGTGCTGAGCGCTCTGCTCTGATCCGCCCCGCCGCGGCCCAGGCTCGGCCCTCTTGATCCCTGCGCCCGACATCAAAGGGAAAAGTTGCACGAAAGGCATGGCCGATAGGGTGATTTCCATCCCTGCTCAGATTGGTCGCCGGCCCGGCCCGGACCGGCCGGTGTGCGAGCCAGACGCGCAGCGCAGACCAGACGACCCTTGTCCTTTCACCGCTCTCCGCACACCCTGGCTACCGCTCTCTCTCTCTCTCTCTCTCTCTCTCTCTCTCTCTCTCTCTCTCTCTCTCTCTCTCTCTCTTCATGTGTTGATATAAAAGCTGCTGTGATGAGTATTACCTCCAATGCCATTGGTGTTGATTTAATTCCTGTACTATTTCTTAAGCTTGTTTTAAGTAGGGTTGTTTATGTGATTGAATATATTTTTAATTTTAGTCTTCAGCATGGAGTGTTCCCATCAGTGTGGAAATGTGCTAATGTGTTACCAATCCCCAAGGTCAAACATCCTCAATTGTGTCAAGATTATAGACCCATCAGTATTTTGTGTACTTTATCTAAAGTCTTTGAAAAGCTAGTCCACTCTCAGATTTACAACTATGTTTCAACAAATAATATTATCAACCCCTTACAATCTGGCTTCAGAAAAAAACACATTACCATAACTGCTCTAGCCAAAGTTGTTGACGACATCAGAAAGAATATGGATAATAGAGAGATGACGGCTCTTGTTCTACTTGACTTTTCCAAAGCATTTGATAGAGTAAATCATGATTTGTTGCTAACTAAGTTATCCAAACTAGGATTCTCAGACAGTGTTATTCTGTGGCTGAGAAGTTACCTATGTGGTAGATATCAAAGAGTGTTTGGAGGTGATGACTTCCTATCTGATTGGGCAGAGGTCACAGCTGGAGTACCACAGGGCAGTGTCTTGGGTCCCTTGTTATTCATACTTTATCTTCATGATATCTCTACTGTAATTAACAGTGGCGCCCACACGTTTTTCAATGTACCCGGGCAAAACCTCTCTTGTACCTACCTTTATAGGCATTTTTGTACCTGTATAACCGTAAACTGTCCCCCCCACACCTGCAATTTTTTTACAGGCCCATTTTTATGATTTATTTTTACATTCTTTTCATTTTACCACGAATACTGCATTTCTCAACGCTAAGCTGGGTGGGAGACGGGTCAGTTCTAATAGTTAAACATGTACGATTCACGCAGAAGTTTTTATTAAGCTTAAACCTCAGTGTCCAGCGTACATATTTTTACAAAATAAAGAATACATTTATGAAGGTGGGTACAAGATTTTTTATGAAACAAAAGGTAAGTAAAATTGTTACAGTATACAGTAAACCAAGTAGTATTATAAAGTCTTTTTTTGTTTCAGTTCTTAAAAGCAGAAAAATACAAGAATCCAGTTAAAATGTATTAAATACTCGTACTCAATTAAAATTACTTGTATAAAATTGTCTGAAGGTATTTACTTAAACTAGTAAATAATTCAAGAACTTTTTCACTGTCAATTGGAATGTCATATTCACAAGCAATAATCATTAAATCCTCGAGACGAGGCTGGGACATAGTTGTCCTTAATCGGGTTTTGATTAATTTCAACTTCGAAAAGGAGCGTTCTGTGGAGGCACTTGTTACAGGTAATGTTACTGCAATGCGCAGTGCAACATAGAGTGAGGGAAACACTCCTCGAAGACCCGCAGAATGCAGAACGCGCAACACGTGCGCCATGCTTCCACTATGCTGAAATTCTTTCTCATTGTTGTTTTCTGTATCTCGTTTTTCTCCCAGGTTGTTCTCCTTCTCCAGGGCGGCATCAAAACCTTGCCACGCAGTGTCCTCGTTTTCTTCATGGCGCTGACTGGACACGCCTTCACGACTCTCAGCGTCAGCCTCGTCGTCCTCGTCAAGATCAATCCATTCGTCGTCACTATGAAGACGAAGTGGAAGTGCCAAAGCAGCTTCGTACTCAGAGAATACCTTGACGAACTGCTTGTATTCTCGCTGTATGTCTTCGATGGAAACAAATTTTCCGTAAATTTTGCAGAATGCCTTGAAAGCGTCTTCAGGTAGGTGGTAAGGGCTCTCTTTTACTTCAGAGATTCTGTGTCGAGTAAATAGAGCAAGGTCTTTAAACAAAGCCTGTGATCGATCATTAAATCGCTCAGATATAAGCGAAATTATGGTATCTAGACATTTGAAGTACATGTCAACTCTCACTTTTTTTTCAGCATCTACAATGGGGTCGTCAAGAGCCTTTTCACCATCACGGCGACGAACTCTACGATGCGGAATGGGAAACTTGGCGAATTGAAGGTTTTCATCGCATTTGGAAATGAACTCATCCTTTTGACGGAGAATGCTCTGAAATGCTTCATCTGTTCTAATTTTTTTTAGGTTATCAAGGACAACATTTACATGTTTTTGTGCTGACAGAAGGTCCAAGTCGACAGCTTGAAGTGCTTTGTTCAGTGGGTCTACCTCATCGTAAATTGCATTAAACGTGAGAGCTGTACAAACAAATTTCTCGGAGAGAAGGTAGGTCAATGCGCCATGAGCCGACGCCTTCATCTCACCAGATGCGTTGTTCTGAACTTTCTCTAGGGTTTCAACAATCGCGTCAAAGCTCTTAATAACTGTTGACAGTGCAGCGCTATGTGACATCCAGCGCGTGGTGTCAACCCGCTTTAGGCATAGGACCTGCTTACCAGGGTAACATTTTTTGAAAGCCTTCTCGTAAATTTCAACATTAATTTTACTGCCGTTTATTACATTATAGAGGGCTTTCAGATTTTTGAACAGAACGGCAGAATCTAAGCAACAATCAGCTGCTTCTTTTACTGCAAGACTGAGTCGGTGCGCCCAGCACCAGACATACACAGCAGTGTCACATTCATTTCTCACAAGTGTCTGTAAGCCGTTGTACGCACCACGCATATTAGAAGCCCCGTCATAGGCCTGCCCAACCAAATAACTGCGCCAGTCCAAATTGAGTTCTTCAAAGATTTTTTTAAGGACATCAAATAGCTCTTGACCTGAAGTATTACAGCTTTCCTTCAGTGCCACTAACCGTTCGACGACTGTCCCAGTTTCCTCAGAAACATAGCGAATAATGCAAGACACTTGCTCTTTCCTCGAAGCGTCGAATGTTTCGTCCATAGAAACACTGAAGAACTTAGCCGTTGAGATTTCATTTTTGATGACGCTCTTTATGAAGCTAGCAATGCAGGAAATGTACTGGTTTTGTCTTTTCCATGATAAAAAGTTTCTCATTCTTTTCTTGCTGCTATTAATTTTTGCCAAATAAGTTGCCATAGCAGGTGAATATTTGCCTAAAAGAGCTACGAGGTCTCGAAAGTTTCCCTTTAAATCTGCTTGTTTGCCCTCACGGTGGCCTCTGAATGCTAGGCAATGTTTAGCTAGGAATAGGGTTACGTCTATCAGATGGCGCACTATTTCCCTATTTTGAGCCCGAGCAGTCTTACTACTCGCCTCTGCTGTGAGATTCAGGGGAAGAGAGAGTTTCCGCATATTTGCTGCCAGAGTGCATTCGATATGTGCATTGCTCGTCTCATGTAGTATGAAACTTGCTGTAGCGTTTTTCCAGCTATTGAATCCATTTGCTGTAAATGATAGGTTAGGTTTTGAGCTACCAGTTGCCTTATTTGACCCAAATAAGATGCAGTGTAAACAATAAACTTTGTCATTCTTAGGTGAGTAAGACAACCAGTCCCGCTTGTGGGTGTTGCCGTCTGGTAATTTCAGATAATACCACTGTGGGCGGAAGTGCCTTGTACCTTTTTCAAATGCACGCAGATCGGCTTCTGACGGCTGATTTGGGCCCAAACTCAGTAAAATATCAATAGTAGTTGGTGAAAATGACTTAATATGGCAAAATGATGCAGGGTCAGCATTAAGAGATGGATCTTTGTCGGAAGAAAAATTAATGTCATTTAGACAAGACTCATTCAAAGTAGATGCTGCAGACTCTGTTTCTGTTACAGGTGAAGCCGAGCCGCTGCCAACACCGACACCACGGGAACCAGACGGAGGACCAACAAAAGTGAAAGAGCCGTTTTCATCACCATCACCACCGAGATCACTTGAAAAGGGTTCCCCCTCGCCAACACCACGGACAGGAGCAGAAGAGTAAGAAGAAAAAAGGTGACTGGAACTTGTGTCGTTGCCGGCGCCACCTGTGACGTCGACCCCGTCGTTGGAACCATCTAGTTCTTCCAACAAGACCTCCACCGGCATATGACCACCATCACCATCAAAATGAAGAGGAAAGGGTTCAGGCTCGGTCGCAGCACTTCCCATCCCTACGGGAAGAGAGAATGAAAATATAAAATTACTAATTAATTATTTTTTTTCTAATGTTTGTTACTTTTTCCGGCACACTACCCCTACCCCGAGGGGGGGATCACTCATATAAAACATGTACAATGAATTTTTTGATTTTTGATTTTTTTAATTTTTTTGATTTTTGATTTTGATTTTTCTGTTGATTTTTCACGAGATAAAAAATAAATAATATGTTACTTTTTAAAAAATTGTGTTTTTTCTTGTTTTGTTCCCATTTTTCTCAGTTTTGAGTTAATTTGTTCTCGATTTTTCGGATTTTTATGCAACTTTCTACTTGATTTTAATTTGATTTTTTTTATTTTTTTTTATTTTTTAAATGATTTTTTGGGGTCTGTACAATGATTTTTCGAAGTGACCTCCCCCTCGCCCTACCCTCCCTGCCCACCCGCATATCTATTTTCTATAGCTGTCGGATGGGCGGCTGGCAGGCCGGTGGCCGCTCATTTAGTCCTCGGGTCGGCCGGCTCTCGCCCGCGCCCCGCGCGTGCCCTCGCGCCCCCCGCGTGACCTCGCGCCGCGCGCCTGCCGGCGTCTACCCCCGTCTCTCTCGCGCGCCCGATAGGTGCCCAGCCGCCAGCCGCCCTGCCGCACGCGCACGCCGAGCCGAACGCGGATCAGACACGACACCTCTACTAACTTTTACCACCACCGATACGATACCGTTACACTAGTCACGACCAACTACTTTATGACACGGAAAATCCACAAAAACATTACAATGTACAAATTGTTCACTAATTAATTTTCGTTGCTGCTGGAAATCAGAACTCACCACTGTCAGCAAGATCAGCAACAACCGACGCTGAAGCTCCACTGTCACTTCCACTTCCACCGCCGAAAAAAGATGTTATTTTGCGGCCGCCTGCGCCGCCCCCGCATCTCTCCGTGTGGAGCTGCCACCGATTCCAAGGTTCGCTTGGGGCCCTAGCTCTCGAGCAACCCGGGCACTTCGCCGTCTTCTGGCCCTTCGGCGGCATGATGCCCGCCCACCGTCACACCGTCACACACACACTACTCCACACTACACTGTTAACTTTTGACAAAACACTCGACGACAAAAACTCGCGCTGCGCTGAAGCAGCGAAAACAAAAAACAAGTCTCAAGTCTCCACAGGTCTGATTCTGATTGTTGTCCTGCTCGCGCGGGGCGGGGTGGTGGAGGAGGGAGGAGGGAGGAGGGGTAGACAGGCGGCTGCCGGCCGGGCCCGGCCGGGCGGTGCAGCCGCCGCGCCGCAGCGAGCGCCGGGCCGCCGGGCGAACCTCCTCTAGGCTCCGCTGCGCCGCGCCACTTCCCAGCTCGGGCCTGGCTCGCACCCAGTCGTCTACCAGGCAGACTCGCTCGCCCTCGCAAGCGTACGCACGGAGAAGACCACCGTTTTATTAGAAATGTTTTACTGTGTTTTCTCTCTTATCTCTTCTTCCCTCTCCCTTCCCCTTCCTTTTCTTTCCCTTTCTCCTTTCTTTTTCTTCTCTCCTTTTTTTTCCTCTCCTTCCCCTTTCTCTTCCTCCCTTCGACCTGTACCTGTATAGCCCTCACATGTACCTGTATAGCTCAATGTACCTGGGCAAGTGCCCTACCTAGATAGCCGTGTGGGCGCCACTGGTAATTAAACACTGTTGCTATCACTTATATGCTGATGATGTGCAGATCTATCTTGGTTTTAATATTAAGAATGTTGCTACAGCAATCTCTATGGTTAACGAGGACCTTTCAAGACTTGTTGATTTTATTACCCAACACAATCTTGCCCTAAATGTTTGTAAAACCCAACCAATTATAATTGGTACAGAAAGATATGTTAAAAAATTAATTGAATGTGATATCCCTAAGATCTGTATCTCAAATACTTTTGTACCCTACTCTACTACCGTTAATAATCTAGGAATTATTTTTAAAACTACTCTGTCTTGGAAAGCTCAAGTCTCAAAAACTGTAGGTGGTGTATTCAGTATGCTAGCTCAAGTGCGTCGAAATCTAAACTACCTACCCAAAAGTATTAGACTTAGAATTGTTCAGTCCCTAATTTTTCCTCTAATTGACTACGGCTCAATTATTTTTACTGATATGTCTAAGGAAAACTGCCTCAAACTTCAAAGAGCAGAGAATGCCTGTATTCGATTTATTTCAAATGTTCCTAAATTTGAACATGTTACGCCTTGCTACGCTGAGTTACAGCTCCTGAAAGTTGAGGACAGGAGAACAATTTACATTGCCACTATGATGTGGAATTTATTTAAATATCAATGTCCTCATTACCTTTTCTCATTGTTTGTCACTCTCAGCTCTGTTCAATCCTGTACTGCCCGCACTCGTGCTTCACCTCACTCACTTGTTATTCCTGTACATCGCACTGTAGTTTATGATAAGTCTTTTTGTGTTACTGCTAGTCGTATCTTCAATCACTTTAAAATTTATGAGTACCTGAAACTTACCACGCCAAATTCTCTCAAGAAAGATGTTCGAAAATATCTTCAATCTCAATATGTATCTCATCCCATATAAATTATTATCCTTCAAGTCAACATTATCTCTGTACATACTTTTATCAATTCTCATCAGCTATTTGTTATTTTCATTCTAATGTTTTTTGAGAGCGTTTTTTTTTTACTGCTCTAGTGGGGCTCAAGCCCTTATGCTGTAAAAAAACTGAATAAACCAAATCTCTCTCTCTCTCTCTCTGTTCTCCCTGCCGGCGGCCTTTCACTTGGTGGAACGGTCCGCTGCTGGACATTTCTTAATATCACTTGACCCAAGCGGAAGAGGCCATGGGACGTGCGTAAGTCGGACGACAGAGAGAGAGAGAGGGGCATAGAAAAGGAGACGGAGGACGCACAGACAATATAAAAATGATACGGCGACGGACGGCGGGAAATCCCTTCCCACTCTCCTCAGCATCCTCTGGCCGCAAGATGAAAGGCCAATGTTGACCGCAGGAGGGAGAGAGAGAGAGAGAGAGAGAGAGAGAGAGAGAGAGAGAGAGAGAGAGAGAGAGAGAGAGGGAGGGAGAGAGAGAAGGGCTGTAGCTGGGGTGAAGAAAGCAGGGAGGGTGAGGGAGACACAAATGGAGACGGAGAGAGAGTGAGTGAGAGAGAGAGGGAAAGAGGGAGAATGGAAGGGAAGCGGTGACGCAGGCGCGCGCCGATGAGCCGGTCGGGGCGCGGAGAGGTGCGGTGGGGAGGGGGGGGGGTACGTGCCACCCTCCTGTGGCCAAAGGCTGCCCTCTGCAAACAAATGAAAAAGAACGGCCCGGGGCCAGGCGCCCTGACCTGGGGGCTGCGGTCTGCCCCCGGCCCGCCCCCGCTCCGCCCCCGGCCCGCCCCCGGCCCGCCCCCGGCCCGCCCCCGCCCTGCGGCGAGCTAGCACGGGCCAAGCCCAGTGTGCCAGGGCACCCGGCCCAGGCCTGTGCTTTGTTTCCCTGCCCGAAAATATCCGGTGGGGTGTAGCGAGGGGCCGTATACTTGGCCAGAGGCTTTTTCCTGAGGCTGGGCTGGAGGCTGTGCGTCTGGGCTGAGCGTGTAGGCTGAGCTATGGAGGATGCACGTGGAGGCTGAGCCGCTGTCATCAAAAAAGTGGAGAAAATAAATCGTGAAGAAGGTGTGAATGCTGTCACAGGCCAACGCAAAACATACTCTGTGTACATGTCCAAATGTATTGGGTCTGCAAGTTTTCCGGGTGGAACGCTGTACTGAAGGCTAAGCGTGAAGGGTGATCGTGGAGGCTGAGCGTGAAGGGTGATCGTGGAGGCTGAGCGTGCAGGCCGTGTGTGGAGGCTGCGCGTGGAGGCTGTGTCAAAAAATATGCAATCTAATCTCTGCAATCTGGTCCCCTGCGGAGGACGGAGTTATGGACCCTCCTCGGCGCCCCTACAATAAGTATAAAACATTTACTCGCGTTCGCAGTGTGCGTGTCCCACTACTGGCGGGCCAGTGCTGAGGCCGCTAGTCCTCTCTTGGGTCTTCCCCCCTCTCTCTCTATCCCCCAACCTTCTAGGTCCAAACTTTTGGGCGGTCTGTTCGGGCCAGGCATAAGTTATCGCCCTACACCAGGCGTTCTGTGATTAGCACTGTTTGAGCGCACACGTGAGTGTGAGTGTGTGTGTAAGTGAGGGGGGTTATATAATGGGCGTGCGGGGGCCTCTGATCGGCGTCCCCATGCTAATCCCACGACCACGGAATGGCTTTCACGCGTCCTCTTCCTGTTGTTGTAAATGAAACGGCAGGCCGGGTGTCGCTCCGTCCCTCTCGCCCTGAACGTCCTTTGTCCCACTCTCATCCTCCTGCTACACTGCCATTTTTGAATATGTGCCCCACCTCGAGGCGGAAGCAACCCTGATTATACACTTGTGTATGTAAGTAAGTATGTCAGAACGACGAGCTGTGAAAAAACTATGCAGGATTCTCGAATGGAAAAAGAAAAGAGAATGAAAACCGAAACGCGTTGGCACCAACGCACGATAAATAACGCAGCGTTGTTGTCCCTCTCTCTTTTCTTTTACTTTACTCTGGCCCGTCGCCCGCGACCTGCACTGTTGTGTGTGCTGCCACCGCGTGATGACGTCACGAAATAAAACGCAAACTGTTCCGGTCGGTAGGGGGAGTGTTGCACTCTTAACTTCTTACAAAGAAAATTCCTTGTATTACAAAGAATTCTGTGCAACCGTAATACAAAGCCAATACAAAGCAAAATTTTATTTGTAATACAAAGAAAATTCCTCGTAGTACAAAGGAAAACTCTTTGCAATACAAGAATATTTCTTGTATATTACGGTTGCACAGAATTCTTAAATAATTCTCTAAATTCTCTAAATTAACAAAAATTTAGCCAAGATTCACAAAAATTCAAGTTTAACTTAACGAAAGAATTCACACATTCGCAAATTTAGGAAAATTTACAAAAATTTACAAGACGTGTACACTAAAATTCAGAGCTGTTTCTTCCTCGCGCGGTGCTCTCGAGCTTCTCTGCGCCGCTCCTATTCTCTGCCTCGTTCCCTCTCGTTGTGCTGTTCGTCCAGGACACTTTGTTCGACGCATCATTTGGATTCCGAGCCACAGCGGACAGGGCCCCCAGCTGCCCCGAGCCGACCCTAACCAACGGGGCACTGCGCGGTCCAATTTGATGAGATGACATTGAAAATATCAAAAGGAGGGACGAGTGGAGATGAACGCTGATTGGGTCGCGCGAGACAAGGAACCGCGGAGGAAATGCTCTTCATGTGCACGACCAGGTTTTGGGTCGCAATCTTATGTTTGTATAGGACGTAAAAACGTGGTGGAGCAACGACTGTTTTGAAAGAGTACGCTATGCGTACAAGGAAGAAGAAGAAGAAGACGACGACGAAGTGGATTGATTGATTGATTGATTTGATTTATTGATAATTTGACAAGTGGTCCTTGCAGACAATTGGATCCTGCTAAGGTATATTACCTTGTCAACAGGTTTCCAGCATGTACATTTTTATGATATGATTTTGGTGTAGAAGAAGAAGAAGAAGAAGAAGAAGAAGAAGAAGAAAAGAAAAGAAATCATTATGATGTTCGGCATTCCGAGAGGCCTGTGTTCCTCACTCGCAGGGCATTTTTTTCCTGGGGCACTCCTAGTCTATTGTTCGCCTTAGCACCAATGATACCAAATACTCCGCCTGCTTACAAGGAAGAATGAAGTCTGCTGTGTCCAGGGTATACCCAGACTGAGATACCCTTCTGCTTCACACAGGTGCGTTCGTAGGAACATTGCCTATCTGGCAACACCGGGCAACACCGTTGACAAACGCCCGGACCGAGACCAACCACAACCAACCCATACACGATTCCGTGTACGACTGCGCTGTTGCCCGAATAAAATATGCAGGAAAAACAAAAACAAATAAAGAAAGACCATCGCAACAGCTTGCAGCCTCCTCATATTTTTCTACCCTTGCTTCTCACCCACCACCCCTACGTTTTTTTTTTTAATGTAACCATAGCCTTAATTTGCAACTCATGAAAATTCGCTCCAATTTCCCTGCAGGCACCTCTGCTGGCTGCCGTACGCAAATTCCCCTTCCATCTAAATCTCACACCTCCCCTTTCCTCTCGTCTCTGGCATATATTTCTCTCTCTATTGCGCCGTCATTCTGCTGTGCGAAGTGAATTGAAAAGCTCTTAGTGTGTCTAAACAGTTGTACGCCTACGAACCACTTAAGCTGACACGAAGGCTCATTCCCTGAGTGTACAGAAAATGGATATCCAACGAAACCTTCAGCTCTTCCCTCGCACGGATGTACCCGTATATTTTTAACGACGGTTTTTCCGGTATTTTGAAGTAACTGCAAGTCACGGACTACCCCACAATACAATATAACGGTGTTTTCCGCATTCGTATCCATAATATCCTACAGAACTTTCAGCAGTGTGTGCGAGCAACAAAAAAATTTTAACTGCCGCATAGAGTCGACCAAGTAGTTTGAAAATTGGGTTGGTTTGCCGCGCTTCTAAATTAGACATCATTAAACCCATAACTGCCTCCCGGAGCCTCCTCTTTCTCATTAGTACGATGTCCTGATTTTGCTAACACGACACACAGACGTCTCCAGTGCGCAATTGCTTTTCCAAGTCTCGTGCCAGCCGTCCGTGCACGCGCGCGTCCCCGTGTGTGTGTGTGTGTGTGTGTGTGTGTGTGTGTGTGTGTGTGTGTGTGTGTGTGTGTTTGAGAGAGAGAGAGAGAGAGAGAGAGAGAGAGAGAGAGAGAGAGAGAGAGAGAGAGAGAGAGAGAATGGGCGTGGAGAAGGGGAGAAGATTGAGAGTAGAGGAAGAAGCCAGTGTTTAGGGTGGGGGGAAACTGCAGCACTTGGTGTCTGTGCCTGTTTTTCAAGTTGTACAACTTGAGCCCGTGGCGCTGTTGGCACTGGGTCATTCTCGTCCCTCCTCGTGCACAACTCTCTCTATATATCTCCCCATATTCCCCTCTATCTTTCCTTCTCCACGGCCTCCGTCTGTCCTCTCTAATCTACTTTAAAATTTGGTGCGTCCTACACACGGTCTCACATACACGCCGTTCATTTTTAACTCGAACAGGCTTCTGTGCCCATTTTTTTGAAATAAATGTTAAAAAAATATTTCATGATTGTCAGGCAAACATGTTGGTTTCAGGCAGGCTCGGAAACTGCTCGGAAAAGTCAATATTTTGCTTTCACTGTGAGATATTTTTAAGTACTTGAACGAAATAACTCTAAAGTTTCAAGAACACGCTGATATTTTCTTCCCTGCTGCTGTGACGAGCAAACTTTGTAAAGTTACAATTTTTAAAACGCCGTTTTCTTGAAATTTGAACGCTGCTAGAAAGCGCCCCCCGCGTACCCCTGGGGCCCCTCCAATAATTCCTTTGAATTCGTTTTTCCCCTTCCGTCTTAATTTCTGCTTCGTTGAGTGGGAGGCCGAAAAGAGAAGAAAGCTCGTAAAGGCTGTCGGCCTGCTCTGCTATACCCGCCTGCTGCGACAGCCCAGACATAGACTCCTGCTGCTTAAACTGCCCCGCTTCCAGTATCGCTGTGTAAAGAGTTGCTATAAACTCCCATCAAAGTTGCTCTTTGTAAATAATAAAGTGGCGCAGGGCCCGCGGGGGCTCCGTGGCGGGGCGATGTAGTGGGTGGAGCGGGGCGGGGTGCGGCGGGCCTGCGATCGGCCGCCGCCTCCGAGCGCGTATGGCAAATAAATACGCTAATTTAATATTTACGGGACGGTAAGTTAAGGAGGAGCGGGGCCTAACTCCTCCCATGGGAGGCCCTTCCCCCTGCGTGTGTCGCCCAGCGCGCTAGGCACAGGACTTTTAACTCAGGGGGAAACAACTCTGAATTTTGGTGTACACATTTTGTGAATATTTGTGAAATTTTATAGATTTTTTGTGAATTTTTATTTTTAACGAATTGTTTCTTAATCTCCCTGAATTTATCAGAATTTTCCTGAATTTTTGTGAATTTTTGTGAATTTTTGTGAATTTTTGTGAATTTTTACTATTTTTTCTTAATTTTTCTGAAGCACGAGGTATACAAAAATTATGTAGTTAACGCCCTACTTGCGCGCTGCTGTTAACCATGTTAACTCTCTCAAACTCCTCATTTTTCAAGGTTTAGCCAGGCGCTCAGTGCAAGGTGCTTTTAAACCTGAATGATTCATCTGCGATCTTGCATTGACGTGTCGTGCATCAAAACGCTCCTCAAGACACCCGCTATCAACCCCTGAAGTCCTTTAGGTGCTACAAGACTCACTCTGCAGCAGTAACGTTTCATGTTGTGCCCGACCTTGCTGTGTGCCGCGTGGTCCACAGTTTGGCAGGGTTTTACGCCAATTTGGCCAGTTCGGTCTCTCCGCCACAGCTCTTTCGATTTTCACTCGGTAGTCTGGGCCAAACTGAAGCAGGACTGCTGCTGCGCCCTTCCTTCCACCTCTCTCTCTCTCTCTCTCTCTCTCTCTCTCTCTCTCTCTCTCTCTCTCTCTCTCTCTCTCTCTCTCTCTCTCTCTCTTTCTCTGTTGCTGTGCACATCTGCCGTTCTTTTTCACACCCTCTGGTGTCCTGCCTCAGCAAAAAGTTACGCGAAAAAAAAATTGAAGAGAGTGATGGTGAAATAATCGAAAACACAAGAGAGCACAATTAAGTTGAGGGAGTAGGGAGGGAGGGGCGCTTCGGGGGAAAAAGAGAGGAATTCAAATGCCAGGCTAGAGGATGGGCAGCATTTATCATGCTCGGGCGGGACGAGAAAAGAGAGTGAGAGAGAGAGAAGGGGGAAGGAGGGGGCAATATCGCAAGGTGGGCACATCCTGTGTTTGCTCCATTTAGGCACGTGGTGCACGATTGGGACGCCCACCCGCAGAGGCCGGAGGGGGATCCTGTTTTCTGGGTCATTATACACAGCCGAGCTGGCTTCTGATCCACGGAGCGGAGGAGGGGTGGGACAGGGGCGGAACCCCTACTTCCCATCGCGCACATGAAGGCATTCCTTCTAATGTCGCGAGCTTTTATTTATTATTAATATTTTTTCTGTTTTTTGGTTAAGAGCCCTTTTTTTCTACGTTTTGAGGCGGTGTCACTTTCCACTTCTAGCCATTACTGTACATCCTGTAGACTACCCTCAGACGAACACTTTGCGCATAAGCGGAGTTCTTTGGAGTTCAACTGGAGTTTATTTCAGTCAGACTTCTTAAAAAAAATACTCCAAAACAGAAAACAAGAAAGCAAAAATCGTTGAGAAATCACCTCCGTTAACCATAATTAACTTTTACGGCGGAAAATCGTCTTTTCATGTAATGATGATCTCTGTTCGATGTAAAAATTCAATAGTATCGAAAACCCCATCCCGGAAAACGAACTACCTGTCACTATTGATCACCTGTGAGAACTGGGATGACGGAGACCTGACGATGGGGAAGACACCTAGGAATCGAAAAATTTTGTCGTGCGGGCGACCATCCATAAATGCGTTTCTTTAAGTCATGCGACATCTATAGATGGACAGGATCGGAGTTGCGACACCTGATACTTTGAAGACCTATTTTGCGAGACAGGTGCGGGGCGTGCGGGCAGAGCTGGCAACCAGGGTGGGACGCGCCAAGGCTGGTTAAAACGCTGAAAATTGCGAATGTTTTGGTAGACGTGCCCGGCATACGACGTCGGTATGCTACCTCCAGTGCTCTCTCCTCTCTGTCTTCTCTCTCTCTCTCTCTCTCTCTCTCTCTCTCTCTCTCTCTCTCTCTGAGGTGGAGCCCCCCCCCCTCGACCTCGCTGAGCCGGTGCGCTGCTGCGGCCCCACGAGGCGCCCCCGTCTGTCGTGGAAATCCGCTGCGATTTGCATCTTACCGTGGCGTGTCACCCCACGAGAGAGGAAAGGGAGGGAGAGAGGGAGAAGAGGAGGGTTTACCCCCTCGAACCCCCCCTCACTTTTCCCTCTCTCGGACTGTCAGCTCGCCGCGTGAAACTTCACACCTCGTCAGCGTGCCGTTGATATTACGTGTCCCCGCCGCGGGGCCGAGTCAGCACCGCGTTTGTGAGAGGCTTCCGGGCGGCGGCCCCACGCGACAACCCGATTCGGACAGGTGTTTGCGGTCGACGTTCGTACGGCACGAAAGGTGTCCGCGGGAGAGCAGGGGAAGGAGAGAGGGTGAGTGAATATGTACTCCCCCGCGCTGAGATATATTGTCACCATTGTCGGTGTGGTGTAAAACGAGCCGGCACTGTGTGATCATTTTTCAAAGCGTCTGCGGAGCCCGCGGTGCTGGGTGGCGGGGAGGGGGGAGGGGGGGGGAGGGAGGTAGGCGCCGCGACATCGCGCGCCCCCACTTTAGGTTTCGCGAGAGAGTCGTTCGGTTCCGACGAACCCAATGTTTCACGGCCCGCTGTGCAAAGCTCTTCGCGGTGTAGCCTCACGGCAGCGGCAGCCCCCCGTCGTGTCTCACCTCGACCGGCGCGCGGCGTCCTCGCAGGGGCTAGACTAGAGAGAGTCTCTCTAGGCTGGACTGGGCGCGGGGCATAGGGCGGGGCAGGGCGGGCAAGGCGGCGTGAAGCAGGCACTGAAAATGTACGAGTCCCGCTAATTCTAGCTCCCATACGAGTGAGAATTTGAGGGCAATTTTATTAATCTCTGAAGAATGAGAAATTTTTTCCTCGCTCTATTTGAGAAAGAATTTTGTAACCTCGCCTTATTTAAGTGAGGATTATTCGTGCTCAAATAACGTGAGGCTAACACATCCTCACCCAAATAGAGTGTGGTTAAAAATTCTCACTCCTTTTAAGCACGGAATAAGTGTCCTTACCCATTTTGCGTGGGAAATTGGATTCGAGGGTTTGCAGTGGGCGAGGGGTCCTCCAGTTCAAGCGCACACCAATTCTTATTTTTCTGGTTTTTCGTGAACTTTTTTGATTTTTATTGGTTTTGTTCTGATTTGTCCTGATCTTTTTCTGATTTTTTCTTGTTTTTTTTTCTGATTTTTTTCTGATACTTCTTTTAAATATTATTTTTATTGATTTTTCGGGGAGTAAAGTTCTGTACCCCTCCGGTGCGGATCAGGGCAGGGCGGGGCGGGGCGAGGCGGAGCTGGACGGGGCCAGGATGCAGCTGGGCTGCTCGCTCCAACACGCCCTCCCCCCTCCCCAAAGAACCCCATCATCTTACCCCGCACCTCCACAAGCCCCGCCCCGCCCCGCCCCGCCCCGCCCCGCCCGGCGCAGATGCACTCGCCATGGTTCCCGCCGCGTTGGATCACATGGGGTACATTGCTGCCCCCCCCCTCCCCCGCCCCCTCCCGCCCTTCGCCTCGCGGCTTCATCCTCCTAACGTAACGGCCGGCCGTTGCCATGGGAGTGGCTTACGTCATCAACTGTCCTGCACCACGCCCCCCCCTCCCCATCTCGTTCCGTCCCCGTGTCTATTTGTTTTACTTTTTTCGCCATTCCGGGCTGCTCGTCTAGGTCAACAGCAGCCTGCAGCGCAGCAGCCTGGGGGTGGGGGCCGGGAGAGGCACTCCGTTACAACTTCCACCGTGAAATAATTAGTCTTAACGATTTTTCTTTAGTCATTTTGTTTCATGATCTACTTTTGTTTTAAGTTTTTGCTCTCTTCCGTTTGCGTCGTTCAGTTTTCTGGAGAAAAGGGGGCAGCTCAAGTACTTAGATCAGGATGGACTCACTGGCCTGCACTGAAATACGGACGCATAGAAATGACACGAATCTGTGTACTCTCTTGAAAAGTGTACCTAATTTATTGCAGATTGGGACTGCAATACTTTACTGGTACTTTTTGGCCTACCTTTTGTGTATATTTTGTCTTGTTTTTTTTGGACACTTTGCTCAGGCTCATTTTTATTTGGTAAAAGTTATTTCGATTCAGGGACTTCTGACGGTTGGACTGACTGACTAGCAGACACGGGACAGCCGGTTGCATGGAGAAATACATCCGAAGCGATCTCCTAGTTTTACCACTAGTTCTAGGTTTGAGCGGCACTGGAGGGAAGGGTGTGCACAGCCCCCAGCGGCGCTGCCTTAAAGAGGATGTATCTGTCCCTCCCACCCTCCCCCCTGCCACGCCACGCCGCGCCGCACGGTCTGGCGGATCGAAGAGGTGCGCCTCCCGGCTGCTCGGGGGTCCTTGAGTCGTCCAGGACCAGGGTCTTTTAGAGCAGCAGTCTGCGCCCCCCCCCCCCCTCACACCTCCTTCCTACGCCACCTCTCCGCCCTGCTCCGCTCCCCCCAACACTTTCGTTTCTGCTAGAGTACGAGGATTATTTACGAAAATGCTCTTCATCTTTATAGAACTATCACTGTGGAAAATATTTCCGTAGATATACAATATATTTTGTAATTCACTATGTACAACATATCTCGTACATGTACGACTTTACGCTTTTCGACTTTGTTGCTCACCAATCGATTCTGAGTTGATACGTTATAAAAAATTTACAATGTGACTCGTAATTGTACAAGACCTCTCATGGAAAATTTTCCCGTCCCCGGTACAAGAATTTCTCACAGTGATTCGTTTTAAATGTAAAGCGTGTAGGAAAAAGTCGTGTTGCAATTACCTTGTATCGCACAACATAGGTACAGCCGTTTTCTTAAGTGCCTTATAAAAAGAACCTCGTGTTCATTGAGTTTGAGGAGGAGGCTAAAAGAACGGGTCCTTCACTCAAAAACATCAGTGTATAACCTAAAACAAAATCAGTAAAAACTCAGAACAAATTCAAATCAGAGAAGAAAAATCGAAAGAAAAGAATCAGAAACAAAAATCAGTACAAAAATCAGTTTAAAGAATAAGTAAAAATTCAGCTAAAAAAGAATCAGTAAAAATCAAGGAAAATCAAGAAAAAAAAAAACAAAGAAAGAAATCGGTGTACGCTTACGCTTGAATTTAGTGAAGGACCCCTCCGTCCTCTCACAGCTGCTCCTATTAGATGGCAAAGTATCTCGAAGAGTGCGTGCTGATCTCAAAGGCAGCGTTGGGCAGTGCGGGGGATGGGATGTGGCAGGGCGGGGCGCGGCGGGGCGCGGCGGGGCGCGGCGGAACGCCACCTCTGCAGTCGCGGCAGGGCTACAGCAGGACCGCCTGCCTGCTCTGTGGCCGGGTGCGGCGGCACAAAGGAAGTATCATTGAGCCATTCAGCGGCAGCTTGTTCCGCAGTGGGACGTGGTGGTGCTCTGCTCGCCCCGCCTTACCCCACCCCACCCCACCCACCTCACCCACCCCACCCCACCCCACCCCACCCCACCCCACCCCACCACACCCCACCACACCCCACCACACCCCAACTACTGGCCCCAGCAGACGAGGCCGAGTCGTTGTCGTGACCCCCGCCACTTCTCATTCCTGTCCCTACCCCGTGAAGAGTATACTCTTTACCTTGCAGACGAAGCGCGGAAAGAGAAATTTGCCTTAAAAACACTCGACGAATTGTAATGCACACTTTCGTTGAAAGTTTTTGGAGTCAAATGTACTATCCATCGAACTTTATTATTATTATTATTATTATTATTATTATTATTATTATTATTATTATTATTATTATTATTATTATTATTTAATACTTGTTTTTCGAGAATTATTTTTTTTGTCGACCAAGGCTACCGTGTTAATCGGTTAAACTGGCCGGTTTAGCACTCATGAGGAAAAAGGCCCAGGAAAAAGAAGTTAGCCTTTCAGCAAAGTGACACGTTGCTGCTTTGTTGCGAGATATCTCTGTATACCTGATAGATGGCTGTACTGTTTAAAGATGTGTACACCGGGGCATGACAAATTAGCTCAGCCTCTTCAACAGTTTTTTTTCTTTTTTTTTCTTTGTTCTTGACCTGCATCTAAAACTTAACTCAGCAATTTTTTTCTTCTGGTGGAGCAAAGTCGAAGTTGGGACCGTCGGGCGGGGTGCGCGGGTGTTGTTGGGACCGGGCGCGCCTCCTGCGTCGACAAGGCTTTTTCTCGCCCCTCATCTTGCCACAGCAGCGGCGCACACCCCACGGCTCTGCCGTACGCTCCTCGCCCCACCCCACCCCACCCCACCCCACCCCACCCCACCCCACCCCACCCCACCCCACCGCGCCCCGCCCCGCCTAGCGGAGCCCCCACATCGTCGCCAGAACAAGTGAAAGTTAGATTACATTTGGAATGCGATTAGAGGCGTAGACACGTTGCCGCCCCGCCCCGGTGCTGTCGTACACGGCAGTCCCTGCAGGCGCCCGGTGCCGCTCACCTCGCAGGACCTGTAGGCGGGTCAACAGACTGCGATACAAAAGAGATTTTCTTCCAAATTTTCCTCCTCTCTCTCTCTCTCTCTCTCTCTCTCTCTCTCTCTCTCTCTCTCTCTCTCTCTCTCTCTCTCTCTCTCTCTCTCTCTCTCTCTCTCTCTCTCTCTTAAACAGAAGGTGTTTTCACTGGTAAAACAAATGTTTAGTTTCTATACATCATGGTGTATAGTTGGCAATTCTATACATGACATGATGTATAGCAGGAACTAAACATGACAAAATGTTTAACACCTATACACTTCACAAATGTTTAAAGGTTAAACATTTTTTGATGTATAGAAGTATACACTTGGGCGAGGCTTCACATGGAAAAGCATAGGGACACCACGCTGCGCCAAGTGTATAGCCAACTGAACACTTGCGAAGTGTTTAGAAAATAAACATCTGCTGATGTATAGTTTGAACTAAACATGATATAGTGTTTAAGTATTAAACATTAGCAGTTAAACATCATTTGATGTTTAGAACCATACATTTGTTTTACCAGTGTTGGAACCGCAAAATTGGGGATTTAACTATTCTCACTGATGATGCGTGTGCTCTGTGTGTTGCAGGAACGCTCGGTGTGACCATCACTAACCTGAAGGTGCCCTCCACCGTGCAGAACGGCTCGTCCGGCACCATCCTGGACTGCGAGTACTCGCTTCTGCCTGATGAGGCTGCGCCCTCCTCGGGCCTCGTCATCAAGTGGTACTTCAACTCGCGGCCGGCGCCCGTGTACCAGTGGATCCCCACACAGAAGCCGCAGGCAAGTGGAGTGGCAACAACCCGAGGGAGCAGAGGTGGACAACTTCGACTGTTCCACATGGGCCCATCGAATATTTCATCATTCCATATCTTACAAAATGATGTTCCACCCATTCCAAATACTCTAAATTTTGCTGGCGACACTTGCACTGCGAACCGAAGTGTGTACTTAGTATACACATATATTTGTGTGTACTTGCAAGCACACACGTATAGGTGTGTACTTGACATCATAGTACACACTTATTTGCCGTGTACTTGCCATGGGCGGCTTGTAAGTGTGTACTATGCCAAGTATACACCTATACGTGTGTGTGTGTACTGCGGCAAGTACACACCTGTAGGAGTGTGCTTGCAAGTACACACAAATATATGTGTACTAAGTACACACTTCGGTTCGCGCAGAGCGGAAAAATTCCGTGTAATTTAAAATCAATATTTTATCTGTAAAAAGGGGGTGGGGGGTGACTTTTCCATCGCTAACCCAGGGACCCCGCGGGCTTAACTTCTGAGATTGGACGGGATCCAGATTTGTTTCATTATACTATGTAGTGTTTCATCATTGCTTGGGACGGTCGTAGATCTTGTTGCACGTGCTAAGGGCGCGCTTCCGGTGCAGGATCTGGACCTTCTGCGCGGCCGACTCGACATGAACTACACGGCCAACTCGCACGCAGCCATGGAGCACCGCGCGCTGCGCATCCTGAACGCCACCACCGACCTGTCGGGCGAGTGGAAGTGCTCCGTGTCCACCTTCAAGAACGAGGACTTCATGATCAAGAAGATGATCGTGTTTGGTAAGTCTAAATCTGTGCGCGTTCAATAAGTGATGCCAGGTTTGGTATGACCGTTCATATGGTCCGGAGAGGTCTCAGATCTCTGGTCGGTTAGC
The DNA here is from genome assembly GCA_029379305.1 of Frankliniella fusca. Lineage (NCBI taxonomy): Eukaryota > Metazoa > Arthropoda > Insecta > Thysanoptera > Thripidae > Frankliniella > Frankliniella fusca. The sequence goes on from JAHWGI010000014.1 coordinate 954,136, forward strand.
CGAGGAGACAGAGGGGGGGGGGGGGGGACGAAGGGGGTGCAGGCTGGACAACCCAGACGAGCCAACCCTTTTAACCCCCTGAGGCGCGCATCCTGGGTTCCTGGTCCTAGCCACTCCCTGTGCAGCTAATTGAATATTCAGGCAGGGAAAACGGGCGACGGCGCGACAGAGAGAGAGAGAGAGAGAGAGAGAGAGAGAGAGAGGTCTAAGAAGGGTGCTCTTGAAGAGGGAGCGCGAGAGAACAAGAGCTCAGGCGGGGTAACGCAGTGGTGCCCGCGCCTCTACACCAGCTTCGAGACTGGTGTGAAGATGGGGTAGAAGAAAACATATCGTGGTGAAACGTTACCTGCATCGCAGGCAGGGCCACATCCTGAGGTTTGTGCCGGCTGCTGGCCCGCCCACACGACAAGGTATTGTTAGGCCCCCAAAAAATCTTTTAAAAATTCCATAAAAATAAAAATAATTTTTTTAAAAAAAATCAAGGAGAAATATGCAAACAGTCCGAAAAATCGAGAAAAATGACCGAAATCTGAATAAAAATTTTATAAGCCTGAAGCAGGGGGAAAAGATCAAAATTTTACAAAAGTGCGTGACGAAATTTTTTCTTGAGAAGTCAGAAGAATCTGAAAAAAAAAAAAATTGATGAAATCATTCTACATATTTTGTATGAGTGATTCCTCCCCCCCCCCTCCCCTCGATACACAGTGGAACAAAGCAGGCACGGACTGGGTGTTTAGGTCCCGGTCGGGAATTTGCCCACGCACAGGGGCAAAGTGAGGCAACATGCCTATGTACAGGAGCATAATCCAATACAGATTGATACCTTTTCAGGGGTCGGTTTTACCGACCCACCGACCGGGCCAGTCCGGGCCTGGAACAAAGGGGACCTTTGCCTGCCTGCTAGGCAAGATGCAGGCATCTAAGCTTAGGTGTTGCCCGGGGGCGTGCGCAGATGCAGCCCGCTTCACTTCGCTGACTTTCTATTGGCCACTTCTCCAGCAACAATCCCTCCCTCCTCCTTCTCCTCCTCCTTCTCCGTCTGTCTCCCTTTCCGCCCCGTCCACATTGTCCACTTTCGCTTTTCCCCTCCTTACCATCTCTCTCCTCGTCCTGGAAGCGCCCCTGCAGGCTGATTCCGAAGATCGCACTCGCGCCTCCGTCCTTGTCGCGCACTCATGGGGTCCTGACACCCCCGTAGGTGCGACAAGGACGGAGGGATGATAGAGCGATCTTCGGAATCGCCCTGCAGCCCGCGCCTCGTCCCCCGTCGTCCCCCTCCGTGTCTTTTTTCGCTCTTTTCCCCCCGCCAGTTCCAATCACCCCTCGGCCCTCGGGGTGGGTCCGAGCCGTCCCGGCCCGGTCAGCCCCGCCCCGTTCCTCAACTTCTTACTGCAACAACTTAAGTTAGGATCCGAGAGTTAGCGGCGCGCCCCTCCCGCCGTAGCCTCGCGCGAGGCCTCTCTGCTCCTAATAGGTTTGTCAGCGGCCGGACCAGTACCGGGCTGCGGCGATGCGGCGCACGTCCAGGTAGTTTTACATGGAACTTTGGGGTGGAGAAAGAAAACGGCGAGCAATCCATGTTTTTACTTTCATCGCTGAAATCAGATATATCGGGGATCCTCGTTGCGTGACTGACTAATGATAGTATTATACTAAAAGTGTTTTTTTTAATTTGTAATTTTTTAAAAAATTTTTAATTCTATTTTACCTTCAGGGATTCAGTTGCCAACTGTAACGACAGTTGAAAAGTGTTGCGGATTTTCAAGAAAAATTTCCTAAATCCGCGAGTGGTAAAATTAAAATACAAAACTGTAAAATTACACACTAAATGGAAAGGGACAATTTTGTCCCGAGAAATGTTGAGTTTTTGTGCACACCAATCCCTTTTGACAAATTTGTGTAATAATTTGGGACGATTTGTAATATTTCGGATGCAAAATGTCTCAATATAGTGGAACAATTTTTGTCCCAAGAAAATGATGTGTACAAAATCGCAACATTTTCTGGGACAAAATTGTCCTTTTTCATTTAGAGTGTACAGGCAGAACGTACTAGTCTTATAATTGATAGACGGGTAAGAGTTTGGTATATAATAAATTACAAAATAGCTTACGGACATACATTCGACAGTGTTCATAATTGCCAATCTCACGTAGAGAACATGTATAAATTTCTTACATTTCCAAACCCTTCGACTGGAAAGACCCGCAGGGGGAATTCACTTCCGTAATACACTGTAAACATGATCCTTATCTCACGTGGCAATACCCGTAATGTGATACCGGAAAAAAACACTAAAAAATGTGCTCTTCATCGATCAAATATTGAGTGTAATACTGCTGTAATACCGCGTGTAATGCCAAATAGTCTGTACAAGATTTTCCAATGTGAATTCCCCCTCGCGGAAGGACCACGACAACCGCACCGCTGCGAACAAACTATGCGGCACTCCCTCCCGTCCGACCCGGACCCGGCCCGGCCACGCGCCGCGAGCCGCTTTTCCATTATTTCCCGTGTTTGTTTGTTTGTCTTCGCGCTGATGACTTTTGGCGCGACCTCGCCCCGCCCCGCCTTCCCCGTCTGCTGTTCTCTCCTTAAAGTGTATAGCGCGCGGCATTGTCTAGCCCGCTGCGCTTGTATCTCTCTCATTCTCATCTCAGAGTCCGCTTTTCATTTCTTACTAGACACACACACACATTTGCACGTGAGTCGGGCGCGTTGCTGCTCCCCTTCTTCTTCAGACGCCTCCCCCCCCCCTCTCTCTCTCTCTACCTCCCTCTCCCTCCCTCTCCCATCTCCTCTCTCTCTCTCCCTCTCCCACCTCCTCTCTCTCTCTCTCTCTCTCTTGCCGTCTTCCCTTCCTCTCCCCATCTCTTCCTATACTACTCATTCTCTTCTCTTTTGGCGTGCCACTGCTGCCCCAGCCACCCTGGGAAACCTTCGTTGTGCCGTCAACCCCTACCCTTCACCCCCGACCCCCACCTCTACCCTTGCACTCCACCTGCAGGGCCCAATACGCCGTGTCAGCGGCCGTAGCCAAGAAGGTAGGGGTGGAGAAGGGGATGGGGGAGCAAGGGAGTGGCGGTGAGGGAGTTCGGGTTCATCGCCCGCCTCAGGACTTAATTTTGTGAAATTGCCGGGACCGTTAGTTCTTCCTGTGCAGAAGCGGCTCTTGAAACTCTGTCGGCTCAAAATTGTTCACATTAAATAATGTAGTGAATGACGTTCACACTTTAGACAATGTTTAAATTACCCTATATATACTGTGAGAAATGTATACGTATATGTATACGTATACATTCCTTTGTATACTTCAACGACTCTATAAATTTATATATTTTCTATAGTGCACATGACAGCTTGCATGCTGTGTATCCATTATTTAAAGTATACAAGCCTATGTTTGCTTCATTTAAAGCATATTGAATTGACAACGAACTGCGCTTGACGCGCATGTCGCCTACCTACAGCAGTGTGACTTCTGCGTGAAATGCCCGGGGTAGCTCAGTCCCCATGGCACTACACGATAAAAATGGTTTCTTTTAATTCAAGATCTGTCTTGGATGTCCTTTGGTATTCTCCATAAGATCCAAGAAAGATCTTGAAATACAAGAAACTGTTTTTACCGTGTACCAGCAGACTAGTCGCTCGCACGTCTCTTCCAGGACGGCCACAAGGCAGAGTGGTGTGAGCTGAAAAATCTGGGACTCAGCTGGCCCGCGGAGAGGCCTGTAAGAGGCTACGGGTGATGCGGCACGTCGAGGTCTTGTGTGTGTCTCTGCGGGTGCTGTGGGGAGCCGCATGAAGGTGCGGCAAAAAGGAAAAGGGGGGGGGGGGGGGGAGTAGAGTGACACATCACTGTCAACTGTCACCTGCTAGAGAGCAATGAGAGTACGACTGTGTAGGTGCAGGTTGCGTGTCAAGGGGGGAATCACTCATGCAAAATTTGTGCAATGAATGTTTGTACTTCATATTTTTTTTTTTTTTAAATTTTGATTTTTTATTTAAAATTTCTGTCACAGTTTGATAAATTTTGATCTTTTTCCCCTATTTCTAACTTTTTTCAGTTGTCTTTTTCTTCTTAAGTTTTCCGTTCGTGTCTTCTTTATTTTTCGTTTATATTTCTGTATCTTTCCTCTTGACTTTATTTTGTTTTTTTATTTTAAATTTCCTTTCATTTTTTTATTTTTTATTTTTTTGTGTGGGAGCCGTACAATGGTTTTTAGAAGCGACTTTCCCTTGCCGCAAATAGTTGAAATGAGTCATTTTGGACGAAAGAGTGGTGACAGTGAGAAAGAAAAAAAAAGGGCATACTCGGTGTCCACTTTTCGGAGCAGACACACCTTTTAGCGCCAGAGGGCTGCCCCAGGATATCTCTGCCGCTCTTGCCCCCTCCGCCCCGCCCCGTCACCGGGATCAGCAGAAATCCTCATTATGCAGAAATGGTGTGCAGCGCGGCAGTCTCCTCTCCGCTCCGGGCCGAGAGGTGAAATATGAAAAAAATGCTGGTGCTGCTGGTGCTGCTGCTGCTGCTGCGGGTGGAAATGCACGGCGCGCACTTACTTTGCGCTCCGCTACGCCCCGCCACGGCGCGCCACCACCTCGAGGGTCCGGCCCGGCACAGCCCTGCGCGCCCCGCCGCGCCACGCCGCGCCACGCCGCGCCACACCCGTCGAAGGTGTTGAAAAAATACTTGGCGAACAAAAGGGAGCGGCGATTCTCGGGCATTGTCTTGCAGGCGTCATTCCTCGTGGAGAAAGGGAACGGGAGAGAAGGACGGGGAAGTGGTGGGGGAAGGGGAGAGGTACAAGAGGGGTGGGAGAGGAAGAGAGAGTTTGAGAGAGAGAGAGAGAGAGAAAGAGAGAGAGAGAGAGAGAGAGAGAGAGAGAGAGAGAGAGAGAGAGAGAGAGAGAGAGAAAGGTAGAAAGAAAGTCCTGTGCTGGCTCAAAGGAGTTGTAAATGCCGGAGACCGAGCCGTGAGAGAGTGCGGGGCGGCGGCACCGTGACAAAGGAAAGAAAGAGCGGAGGAGAGAGGGAGAGAGAGAGAGAGAGAGAGAGAGAGAGAGAAATAGAGTCGGTCCTGGTTCTCAGGTGCACTCCGCACTTCCGCACTCGCCATGTAAGGATGAAGCAGCGGCAGCCTCGGCAGCAGACGGCCGGCTGGAGGATCTTGAGGGATTTTCCTCTTTTTCTTTCTTTTCTTTTTCTTCCGTCCCTCAGGTTTTGATCCGAGAGCGCCCCCGGTTGGCAATACAGATCACGCACGCTCTGCCCTGGTGCGCCTGTTGAAAGTGGGGGCCGCCGGCCGAGGACACGGCCACAGCTGTTGGCGCATATTTTATGCGTTGTATCCTGTCATACAGTGATATGAAGATTTTTTTTCTCCAGATCACTGAAAGCGGAAGTTAGTAAACTTTAATCGGATAGTGACATTCACCGTACACTGTGAAAATAGTCGTAGGTTTACGGGAAAATATTTCACGAAGTGGCCTTGTGAAATTACAATTCTTAATCGTATAAAATTACAAGCACAAGCTATCGACCTCAAATTCAATTACGAGCACTAATGAGTTGTCATATGAATTCAGAACATGTTTTGTAAATCGTAGTTTACAAAGAAAAAAAAATTGTAAGTCAGCCAAGATAATTTTCACCGCGCACCTTACGGTCATAGTTCTAGGTGGGCACTGCAGACGTCCCTGTAGCTTGCGGTGAGAACCGCTTTTAGAAGTGTAGTGTATTTGGAGCTACATAGTGGAACATGGGCTATACTTTGATGAGGAGACTTATGTGAGAAAGTAAGAGGGGGAGAGAGAGAGAGAGAGAGAGAGAGAGAGAGAGAGAGAGAGAGAGAGAGAGAGAGAGAGAGAGAGAGAGAGAGAGAGAGAGAGACCCTGAGTGCTCGCTCCTGTAGTTAGACTGCAGGGAACAGGATGGGTGCTGGAAACCCGCGCGGCGACAAGCACCCGCCTCGTACCCCACCCTCCAACCTATCCTCTCCGCCGTATTCTTTGTCGCACACTGCGTTGTCAAGCACCAAACTCTTCTCCTCCATCTCTTTCTCCTTCTCTTCCCTTCTCTCATCGTATGTACATTAAACATTTTTTGTTTTGTTTTGTTTCCCCCCCCCCCCTTGCGCCCCGCCCACACCGTGTGTGATGACGGTGTTGGCACCCCTGCTGTTCTCTCCCTCCCCTCAGCGCCATACACAGAGTATATTTGTTTCTTTTCACACCTCTCGCTCATTTGCGGATCCTCACCCTTACTCCCCTGCTCGCTCCTCCCAGGCTGCTGCTGGTTTTGCTACCAGCAGCGCGCGGAGCATTACCCAAAGGGAAACAAGTCTGAATTTTAGCGTGCGTATCTGTCTTCGTTTTATTTTTTGTTTGTTTGTTTTTAAAGTTAATGAAAATTTCTCTTAATTTTGCCTTGATTTTGTCTTGGATTTTTTTTTCTATTCTAACCCTGATTTTTTTTAAAAAAAAATATATTTTTGAGGTTTTCTTTATTAAGGCGTTCCCTCAGTGAGTCTTCGGCAGTGTCAAAACCAGCAAGGTCATTGAATGCGTCTCTTAGCACATTTGAGTGCGGAATACAGCGTGTGAAATCAGCCTGAGGGTGCGGAACACCAGACCTCGGGAGTGATGCGCTTTGTGACCTTCACTGTCAGCTGGAGGCGTTGACCTTGTTGAAAGGGAGGGGAAGAGAGAACTTCAGACACACAACTTTCTGAAGACTCCGCGGAGAGCGAGCGAGCGAGCGAGAGAGAGAGAGAGGGAGAGAGAGAGAGAGAAAGAGAGAGAGAGAGAGAGAGAGAGAGAGAGAGAGAGACCAGGGCTGGTGAGTGAACAGTGAGAGGATGGGTAAAGCGTGACATCTCAGAGTCCACGCGTCCAACTCCAACTCGATAATGGCAGTGAGGAGGGTTGGTGTTGAGGTTGACGTTTGTAATCCGTAGAGAAGAGACTTGCAAAATCAGAAAAGAAGACTAAAAGAAATCGCGTTCACTGTTAGGAAGCCCCACCGGCAGCTATTAACTACTGCGTTCACTGAAAATGGAGGAGTCGCCTTTTTCGATCTTTGGAGAGCGACTTTTCTGTACCAAATTTGGATTCTCCTGGGAGAGTGACATGGATGAACATCACTCTATATTAGAGTCACTTTGATGACTCTTTTTGAGTCAAATCATCAGATGTCACTCTTTTGGAGCGATTTAAAAAATTCCAGAAAAGACTCGATTTGAGTCGTTTGAGCGAAAGTCACTTTTACTGAGCGATGAAAAAATACTCCGCTCATTACGGGCGAGAAATGTGACCAGTACATTTCCAGTGTTCTGTTCGTTTATAATATCTCAACCGAAATTTTAGGTTACGGTCCATGAATAATCTTTTTACCACTCTATATTTTTGTAGCGTTCGATGTGTTGCCGTTTTTATGCTTTACTTTGACTTCGCAGGACCGCAAAAAAAGGTCGTTGCGAGTTTTAAATATATTGATTCTCCGTTCGTCGCCACAGCCTCCAGCTTAATTCTGCTGATTTTCTTCCGTGAAGAATTCTGATCCGACGAAAATATAAAGAGGGATGGAAGGCGGCAAAGAGCGGGATGAGGGGAAGGGGAGGGGGCCTTCATAAAACGGAAGGGATAGCAGAGGGTGGAGATCGTTAAAAAAAAAATAAGGCACAAGTGCTACTCTCTTTTTCTTCATGGAACGGGAAGCACTCCGTGCCGCCCCGCCATCCCGTTCCCCTTCCCCAAAATTATCGGATGATTTCGACCAATTAATTCCGAACAATGTTTGACACGGCCGCAGGGGAACGATTCGCCCAGAAATATCGGCTTTGCGGTTGGCGGAAGGAGGGGGAAAAGGAGGCGGGGTGAGTCTCGCCCGGGCCAGGAGCTCGGAGTGCATTGAAAATCTAAGGGTGAGAATGTATATTATTTACACTTGATTCGCTCAGCAGTAGGTGATTGATAATTATCGACATCACTGCGGATGAGCGAATGCCTGCTGCTGACGTTCACACACCCATAGGTACAGGAATAATGCTAAATTGCTCATTGCAAGTGTCCGGATGCACATTTGCCCGCAAACGCCTAAAATACAGACAACAAAAATCAGCACATGTCGCACGTTCACAAGTGTGTGAAGGCTCTTAATCAGTTGCTGACCGTGAGCGACGCTTTGAATTTTTAAGAGCGGGCAGGAGTCCCCAGTGCCCGCTTGCACACCGCTAGCCGACCCGCGGGCCCCGCCCCGCGCACTCTGTAATTTATATTTTATTGCAGAGTTTTGTCATTCAAGCGCGGCGCGGCTAATCCGTCCTGGAGGTGCCTGTGTTTCCCCCGCCAGAGTCGTAAAGGCA
>JAHWGI010000014.1:967500-1035000 GCA_029379305.1 Frankliniella fusca
TACTGCCTCCTCCTCCACCCCCTGGTCCCCACACCCCACAGCCTTTGAGGCCCCAATACGTTTCTCCCTCTCAACCATCACAATATGCCCATCGAGCGCGCTCGACAGCTCCCTGCTGCGCGCCCCTTCCCTCTAGCCTTTCGTTTTATTGATAAAATCGTACGGATTTTTTTTTTTATCGAAATTTACTTTTTTTTTGAAATATTATATTTTTTATGATATTCCTCGCCTGGTTTCTCGTACTCTGCAAACTCATTTGTCCTACACTGCTGCAGTAAAATATGTCAGACCAGAACCGGATCTCACAATTATTATTATTATTATTATTATTATTATTATTATTATTATTATTATTATTATTATTATTATTATTATTATTATTATTATATTTTTTTGTGTGTGTGTGGGGGGGGAGGGGGTCCTCCTATTGGTCATCTTATTGTGTTGACTGTGGCTCTACTACCCACAAGTTTTCAGGGTAACAAAGAAAGTAGAGAAAAAATCTATAACCCTTCTCCGTGCCTGAAAAGTCTTTATTGATCAGATAACGCGCCTTTGTGTCGGTAGCGCCTGCAGATCAGAGGGTAGGCAACCTCACAGCGCCCCTGCTCGGCGGGCCGGCCCAGCCCAGCCTCTGCCAGGCGCCCTCCTCGCAGTGACTGTTGGCTTCCCAGCCAACAGCCGTGCTGGAAACAGCCCACTGCTAGGATGATATTCCACCCGCAAGGCGGTTTCGACGGTTTCGTCCCTCTGTCCTCCTCGCACTACCAGGGCGAGGCCATAAGGAGCAAGCGAGAGGACATGACTGACCGCTTTGCAGAACCAGTCTGATGGTGCCGAGTCGGTGTTGAAAGCCAGCCAGCATTAAGACACTGCAAAGTCTGTGTATAAAGTGTAAATTGATTTCAATTTCCAATACTATTGAACGCTTTCTTCCACAAACCTTATAAAGAAAGGGCACCATTATTAAGATCTTTCCACGAGAAACTGCAAATTTTACAGAGAAACCTGCGAAACCTACTCCAGCAGTTCTGCCTCACGGAGTTACCCGGCTGGCCCTCAGGCAACAGCGAGCCTGAGCAAAGCATGGAACTCCTGCAACATACTCTCGGACCATTTCCATTTTGATTCCATAAGCCGACCCGGGAGCGGCGCGGCATTGCGCTGTAACCGATTTGAATCACTAAGAGACTCGCGCTGATCAATATGTAGGACAGACTGTGTTGCATATTCCCGACTTCATCTCTCGTCCCTCTCCGTCCCACCAACTTTCTTCGGCTTTTTGCTGTTGTCCTTGTCTTTCACGCTGCCGTTGCGGTCGCCATCGGTTTGAGAAAAAAAAAATAACGGATTTAGTCAACTGTTTGAAGCGAAATGTCAAACAAGAAACGTACGGAAGTTTTGAATTTTGAAGTTTTAAACTCAAGTTTATATGCGCTGCTCAAACCCTGCCACTTGCTAGGAAGCAAGACTGATGGACTGTTATGCTTGTCACCAGAGTGGCCACTCCTTTTGCTATACGGGGGGTTGAATGCCTGGAACTGAGCATCTAAGCATCCTCAAGTGTTCAACACTACTCGTACGAGCTCAATATCACTCTTGAACCGAGGGGGTATAACATCTCTGGAAATTTTGTACACCTCGTAATTCAGAAAAAGTAAAGAAAACAGGAAAAAAAAACAGATGTTTTGAAAGAAAAATTCTAAAAAATGAATAGCAAATTTCGTAAAATTCAAGCAAAAATTCATGCAAATTCAATACAAATTGACAAAAATTCAATAAAATTTCACAAAATTTGTAAACCAAAATTCCGAGTGGTTTCCCCCTCGGTTTGAATGGTGTGTGCCATCAGCAACAACAGCAGCGGTCACGGTCACCGTGGAAAATATTTCCGTAGATGTACGATATATTTTGTAATTCACTATGTACAACATCTCGTACATGTGCGACTTTACGCTTTTCGACTTTGTTGCTCACCAATCGCTTCTGAGTTGATACGTATAGTTCTAGAAATTTACAATGTAAATTTTAACTGTACAAGACCTCTCATGGAAAATTTTCCCGTACTCGGTACAAGAATTTCTCATACAGTGGTGAAGCCCGCGTTCATTATTTTTCTCATGAATTTGTGCGTAGAGTATTTACAGCTATTTACACGGGCCTACCGTTCGTGGCGAGGAGCGCGGGTGTGAGCCGGCAGCAGGCACGGTGACCCCCGAGGGGCTGGCAGGCGCGCCGGCACTCCGGGGCTGTAAGCCGACTAACGACAAGCACTTCGTCAAGGGGCAGCAGCTGGACGTGGGAGAGAGAGAGAGGGAGGGGGGGGGGGGAGTAGAGACAGGGAGTAAATGGTGGGTAATGAGGTTGGTGTCTCGCTAGCCCTAGCCTAGCGCCGCCACCGCACCTCTGTGTGTGTGTGTGTGTGTGTGTGTGTGTGTGTGTGTGTGTGTGTGTGTGACTCACTCCCACCTGTGGATTGCGCAGCACTGCTTATCTACGTCATCATTATTAGTAAGCTTGCTTCAACAAGGTTTCTTGCGAGGTGGGCGTCAATCAAAGTACCCTTACAGAGTAAAGTGTTTATCTGTTACGCTGAGAAGATGGACAGGGAAAAATTGGATTTTGGTCTTTGAGGTGTCAACACAGGACGGGTCGCCTCTTGTACCTCAACTAGAAACAGATCTAATTTAAGGTCAGGTACATCTACGGCAATATACCTCTACTAGAAATGTCTAGTCCCTGCCCCGTAGTGATATCTAATGTGCTGGCACCAGAGCTCAGCTTCCAGCGTCATTGTTCTGGGGTTCGACTCCGTCTACGGAGAGAATTTTCTCTTTCTCTTTTTCTTTTTTTTTTCCTTTGTTATTAACCAATTTAATTCGTGGGTAGTGACAGCGACATGACGCAGCGACAGCAGAAGCCAAAGCAGTCCAGACCTACAGCAAAATAAGATATTCCTCTCCTCCGCATTCAATGTCCAGACAATGAAGCAAAAACAATGTTAAGTACTGGGTTTGAACTCAGGCCTCTGGGGTAGATGTTTTCTTTTTAAAGAGGAACAACAAGGATTGAAGGAAACGAACTTACCGAACTATTCGTAACCGTAATTGTTACGTGCGGAGCTCTGCCTCCAAACCCGTCCTTCCCTCCCTCGTATCAGCAGGGCTGGTCGCCCGAAAAGCCCATTATGTTTGCCTGCGTGGTGCTGGAGCGGAGCGACAGGCTTCCGCCTGGGGGACAGCGTCGCGTCGTCCTGCGGACGTCCCCGACGGAATGGCGCTGAGCGGAGCAAGAGTACGAGAGAGAGAGTATGAGAGAGAGAGAGAGAGAGAGAGAGAGAGAGGATGGGGAGGGAGAGACGAGGGGTCCTTTCACTATAAATTCAAGCGTACACCAATTTTCTGATTTTTCTTTTTCTTTCTTTTAAAATTATTTTTTTATTCTCCTTGTTTTTTTTCTGATTTTTTTTTAATTTTTCCTGATTCTTCCTGATTATTTCTAGCTGTTTATCTCTTTTTTCACTGATTTTTTCGGATCATTTCTTGAATTTTGCTTTTGCTGATTTTGTTTTATTAGGGTGCATAACTGTTCTTGTTTTTTTTTTTTGATTGTTTTTTTGTATTTTTAGTGAAGGACCGCTCGGCGAGAGAGCCTGTTCCTCGTTACTCAATTTTAGATCGCCCACACACCTTTAAGCGTAAAGCGCCTGGTATGGCAAGGCGAGGCGCTGCTGCCTCCGGAGCGCTGGCCTCGCGGGTCGGCGCGGCGCACGGTTGCTGGCGGGGCGTGGTGGATCGGGGTCTGGCGGGGCGAGGCGGGGTGGGGTGGGGCGAGGCGGGGTGGGGTGGGGCGAGGCGGGGTGGGGTGGGGCGAGGTCGGGCGGGGCGTGGTGGGGTAGGGCGTGGCGGTGGGGCGAGTCCGGGGCGTGGTCGCGCTGGCTACATTCCATTAGAGAGGAGCAGAGTGCGGGTGGTGGTGGTGGTGGGGGGAGGGGGCCTCCTCGGCGCGCACGGCGGGATGCCAATTTAACCCGGGAGGGAAAGGAGGAGAGGGGAAGGGTGGGGCCGTCTTAACGAAGCTCAGGAAATCTGACCATGAATGAGGGGCGACGGAGGCTACATGGGGAGGGAAAAAAATGGGGTGCGCGGGTGGAGGTCGTGATGCAAGGGCAGTTCAGTTAGCAGCCACGATGGGCTCAGCCCATCGGATCGGATCGGTCGGGGTGAGGGAGATCCCGCCCTGCATTGGAAGAAAAAAAATGTGACCTTGTCTTAGTAAATTTTTTTTTTAGGTTAAGCATTCCTTTCTATTATTAAAATTCCTGCCTTAAAAAATTCTTTGCTAAGAAATGCAATGGTAATGAAAAAGGAGACAGGATGCGATTTGCTAAATGTTACTATCCTTGTCCCACGTTGATGGCAGGAAGTCATTCTTCTCGCTAGCATTCTCGCTCCCCCCACTCCCGTCGCATTCCCTCTCTCCCGCCTGCTCGCACTCCATCTGTTTGCTCGTGTCGTGGCCGAACCTATTTTCTACCCATTCAACTTCTTCTTCTAGTGCCTCTCCTCATCCCCTCCCCTATCCCCCTCTCTCTCTCTCTCTCTCTCTCTCTCTCTCTCTCTCTCTCTCTCTCTGTCTCTTTCTCTCGCTCTTTGCCCCCCGCCCTCTCCGACCACCGTTTTTTTCTTGCCTTCTTTTGCCTTGCTGTCTCCTTACCCTCGCGATTGCTGGTGTGTACCCCCCACAACGGTAGCCCACCTTTCTCTTCCCCCCTCCCTCTCCCCTTCCCCTCCCCCTTTTCTCTCTTCTGTCCGCCCCCTTTTCCTATTTGCCCCGAGGTGCTCGAGTGCAAATCGGAAACATTCGGAGCAGCCCCACGAAGGTTCAGGCAGCAGCGTTGCGTCGAATGAAAACGGAAAAGAAAAGTGAATTTCCGCGGGAGCGGTGAGAGAGTCGTGGTACAAAGTGGCGAAAGGTACGTGACAATGACAGAAAAGAAAATTAAGAAAGATAAATAGGAAAGTAAGTTAACGGAGGAGAAAAGGGCGCTTTAACGCCACCGAGACCGGGGACTGGGAGGTACTAGTTTTAGGAATAGGGAACTAAGCACCGTAAAGTCGGATTGCTACATGGTTTAGCGGACCGGTTTCGCGATGAACTCCGTCACATGTCCCACGTCCTATTCGTACGAATTTCATTCCAAGCCCAGTTTCACGGTCTGGGTGAGTTGGTGGAGCGCGATGCCCAACGGCATGCAGCTTGAGGTAATAAAATAAACAACTGCGCGCCAAAAAAAAAAGAAAAGAGAAAAAAAAACTGTAGTAAAGGGTTTGCGCGCTGTGTGGCGGGGCGGGGTCGTGCGATTGCTCGCTAATTGGGTTTCAGCCCCATTAGTGACCGCACGGGTTCGTCAGCCCGGACGGTGCCTCCTCTTCTCTCTCTCTCTCTCTCTCTCTCTCTCTCTCTCTCTCTCTCTCTCTCTCTCTCTCTCTCTCTCTCTCTCTCTCTCTCCCCCTATCCCCGGAGTGCCAGCTGTTCCAATCTGTTCGTGTCCATTATGGTGGTGGCTGTGCCCCCTACAGTGAGTGCATGACAGCCACCGTGGGAGTTTCACAAAATGTATGGTCAATTAAAAATTAGCTTATTTTGGGTAGGGGTGGGGAGGGGAATGGACAACTTTTTTTGTCCCCCAGGAAGTAGAGCTGGCGAGGAAGAGGAGGGGTTTTTGGAGGTATAGGGGCGTGCCATGCACAAGCACGCTGGAAAGGGGGGGGGGGGGGGAGCGGAGACGGCCTTTTGGCTCGTGACCAAAGAGGATCCGAAGAGGACACAGGGAACAAGATCCCCCAATAGAGGAGCCGCAATAGCGTCGGAGAGAGAGAGAGAGAGAGAGAGAGAGGGAGAGAGGGAGAGACATTGAAAGAGAGAGGGGAACGCAGTGCCAGGAGGTCGGCACACATCCCTTGGAATGTCAACCCCCAGCCCGGGCCGGCCGCGTGGTGGGCGCGGCGGGGAGAGGCATAGGCTCACCCGTTTCTGCTCCCGCCCTTTTGCCCGGCTGCCCGCGTTGGGCGCCGTGCCGCGCCGTGCCGTCAGATTCAGAAGAGCGCTTTCACATCACCGTCCTTGTCACACGCATGGGTCTCGGCCGCTAGGAGTGAGTGAGAGGGCAGCTGCACAAAACGATCTTCTGAATCTGGGGGCTGACAGAGGGCAGCAGCAGGGCTATGCGTGCGAGGGTTCCATCCGCGTCCACCCCCCCCCCCACCCCCCCTCCCTCCTCCTCCTTCTCCTTCTCCGCGCATGTCTCCGCTCGCAGCACGCTGCACTTGAGCCGCAGGCAGCTAAAGGGCACCAGCAAATCAGTGAACACGACCCTAATAGAAAAGCAGTATAAATTCAGAAAACATTTTAAAGAGAACAGAAATTTTCACTGGAAAAACAAAGGTGCTAACCAGCACCTTTGCAGGGGTGCTAAAGAAATTTTGATTTTAGTGCCTTTTAAAAGGCCCTAAAGAGGCCTAAAGGTGCCAAAAATGAGTGCCTTTCGCAGTTTTCGTGCCTTTGCAGAGGCACTAATCCTTTAGCACCTTTTATAGGTGCGAGTTAGCACCTTTATATTTTCGGTGTTTTTTAAGGAAATCTCAGAACAAAATTCCGAAAAACTCAGTAAAAAATAATTAGTAAAAATCAAGGAAAATCATGGAAAACCAGAGAAATAAGATAAATCGGTGTTCACTTGACTTTACAGTGGAGGATCTCTCGCTAGCTACTCCTGAAGCAAACGACCGCCTTCAAAAATAGAACTTTTTTTTAAAATTATAATTTATTTTTTTTTAGAAGGGGCTACTAAGACCAAGTGCGTGCAGCCACTTATTGGGAATCATGTGTGCACCAGCCTGCATTTTGACGAGAAGGGCATTGGCAGGCATCTGCTGCCTTAGGCTGCGGCTGTTCACCCTGTCGGACCGGGCCAGCCTGCTCAACGAACAGAGAGAAACAATGGATAATTGGTGGGTCGGGCTAAGCCGACGAGCTGAGACGGAGCCGGACTGGGAGGGTCCAGTCGGACCGAAATGCGTTGCCCAATTTGCGGGGCTAAAGGCTCTGCCCCTCTCCGCCTTATCGCTAATGTGCCGCTGCATCGCTGTATTGTACCGTCTCGCTCTCTGTCTGCTGGGCCGAGTGGTGCTTCCCCCCCTGTTGCTCTCTCTCTCTCCCTCCCTCCCCGCACAGCTGCCCCCCCCCCCTCTCTCTCTCTCCCACTCCTCACGCTCCCTCTCTCCCAGCTGCTTCAACCTCATTCCCTCAGTGACCTGTACGTTGGTATGCCAGCGACGTATTTGTGCGTTGATAGGGAATAAACAGTTATGTCACGCGTCAATTTTATTGGCACCTTATCAAAAATATTTTGTTGACAATGTGGAAACTGGTAGTAGGTTTATGCGGAGAATTTTTCAACGAAGCGAAGTTGTAAAATTACAAATCCTAAAATAACTGAAAATGGAAGAGTCGCCTTGTTACTCTTGGGAGAGCGACTTTTCTGTACGAAATTTTCGTGCTCCTTGGAGAGCGAGACGGACATCGCTCTATTAGAGTCACTTTGATGACTTTTTTGGAGTCAAGTCATCAAACTCGTCAAACGTCACCCTACTGGAGCGATTTCAAAATACCAGAAAAGACTCGATTTCAGTCGTTTTAACGAACGTCACTTTTACTGTGAAAAAATGCTTCGCTCATTACGGGCGAGAAATGTGTATTTTATATTTCCAGTGATTAAAAGCACATTTTATCAACTTGAAATTCATATACGAGCAAGTAAGAGGTTTCTTAAATTTACAACATTTTTCTTAAGTCGTCATTTACAAAATGTATCGTAAATTTGCAAAGATATTTTTCCCAAGGGATACGATATGTTCATATCTACAAACAAATTTGTTGGCTTATAATTTAATGTTGTTACGTATTAATGTTTTAAATTTTTGTTAGCTGTACCGGGTGTTTCTTTGATTTCGTAACAGTGTTGCGGAAATGCACACTCACAGGCGCTACAGGGGCCATATGGCGCCTTACGGGCGAATGGGGTTAGACAAACTCGCAACACTGTGACGCATTCAAAGAATCACCCTGTGCCGGGTGTTTCTTCGAATGCGTAAGAGTGTTGCGGGTTTGCCTACCCCCATTCGCCCGTAAGGCGCCATGGCCCGTGTAGCGCTGGCGAGTATGCAATCCCGCAACGCTGTTACGCATTCAAAGAAACACCCGGTACGTGAAATTATCCCCGAGGAGTCTTAGTGTGCTGTTGGCACCCATCTCCCTATCCTCCTCCTCCCCGCCTGCTTGACGCGCTTCACTAGCCTCCTTGCGCGCTGCGAAGCGAGGGGGGGGGGGGGGGGCCGCCCTCGATAAAGTGGTTACCGAATTTCTGCTGCCGGGAGCGAATTTGTTTCTCTGTCCCCGCCGGCCTGTTCCCTTTGAGCACCCTCTTACCCTCGCCACGCCCCACCGTCTCTTCTTCGGATTCTGTAGGTAGAGGTCTCCGTGCCGCGCTTTTGAAGAGAAGAGATGCGGTGTCCCGATAATTCCAAGAGGAGAGGCAGTCGAGCAGCCAAATGGGTCGCGCCGGTCAGGGGAGGATTATATTGGCCTCCTTTTTGTGTGTCCTGAAAAAGTAGTTTAGATGCCTTTGTGCCTAATCTTACAAAAAAAAAATGCAAGAAAATACACATAAATGTAAGGAAAACGCGTAAAAGATTAAACTAAAATACAGGAGTTGCCTGCCCTGCGGATACAGGCCGAAGGGTCGATCACGCGATTCAAGAGCGTACACACGATTACCTACCTATTACCACTGATTACCTATCGCTTTGGGTAAAATTTGCAAAGAAACTTTGACGTGTATGATTTTTTTCTATTTTTCTTATTTGAATAAGGGAAAGCACAAAATATCATAAAAATCGACGAAAAGAGGATTTTTTTTTTTGGGGGGGGGGGGGGTGATTACCAGTACTTATCGGACAAAGTGTACGCAAGGTTACCAGAGTGTGGTGGACTTCTCGATACAGGCGTCCTCCGATCGAGCAGGCCAGAACAATTGCAAGTTTGCGAGTTGTCGCCTGATGGTGAGGTGAAGAAGGCCTGTCGGCTGACCGGCACTGTTTGACGTGGACCTCCCACCTCCAGGTCCCGCAGCCTTTGCTCAAATCAGCCCTATACCGTCGTGTCCCACCTTTAGCGTTGCGCCCCGCCCCGCCCCGCCCTGCCACCGCGCCCTGCCACGCGGTCTGTGCGGTGCAAGTTTGAGCTGCTGTTATAACCCCCGGCCCAAGGCCTCGCCCCTCACCCCCGGTAAGCACCTTGAGTCAAACCTCAACTCCGAGAAAGCCGGACAGCGCGGCTCAGACCAAGCGACCGCATAATCGAGGGATCCCTAATTGGGGAACAGGCCGGCGGTTATATCGTGACCAGGTAGAGAGAGAGAGAGCAGAGAGCGGGGTGGGGGGAAGGTCAGGGCGACAAACTGGCAAACACCTTGTATCTTCCGCCCGAGGAACTTTACAGTGCCCTCCGCTCTCTCTCCCTCCCTCTCTCAACCTCTCCACCACTCTCTTTCTCTATCCTCTCTCTCTCTCTCTCTCTCTCTCTCTCTCTCTCTCTCTCTCTCTCTCTCTCTCTCTCTCTCTCTCTCTCTCTCTCTCTCTCTCTCTCGCAGCGTGCGCGTGCCCCACCGTTCACCTACGACCTGCTGCTCCGCTCTCTTTTCGAATGGCTGTTTCCAGTGTTGTTCTCTTGTTGTTGCAGTTCCCGAGAAGGGCTTCGAGGTCATCAAGAGCAAGACCAACCCCCCGGACCACGTAAACGTGACGTGCCGGGCGCACGGCGTCTTCCCCGAGCCGCGCATGAACCTCTACCGGGACCCTGCGCCCTCCGGACCGTCCGGGAAGTGAGTACAACGCGATAAATTATTGTACACCTCGTAATTCAGGGAGATTCCAAAAAATCCCGAAATTCAAAATAAATTGAGAAATTTGAAAAATATGTGCAAAAGGATACGGAACATTCCGGAATATTTAGGAAAATTTACAAAAATTAACGTGAAATGGAAATGATAATTCACAAAAATTCTTCAAAAATTCACAATTATTGACAAAAATCTACAAAAATTCATGAAAAATTACAAAAATTCACAAAATGCGCTCAGTACTGTTTCCCACTCGGTACAACGCCGCGCAATGTGAGAATTCCTTGCATACGTATATATTTTGTTAAAATTTATTTGTGTGAACGAAAAGAGAGAACTCTGGTTAGTGGAAATTTACGCAGGTGAATGTAGTGCAAATGTGGTTTTGAGTGGAAGGTCAAAGGACAAAACTTAAGTCACGTCTAAATGTGTGTTTGTATGACCGAGATTTCATACACCTTCAAGAGTGATACATTGACACGCGTTAGGTGTATCAAGAGAGCGGGCTAAAGCGCGGCCAAAAGCCTGACTGTAAACGTCCTGTACGGGTCCGCACACGGTAGACCTGAAATTTCGACACTTGTGGCGGTGCCATTTTCCGCTCCACTACCGCCGTCCTCTGCACAGGTCGTTAATTCACACCCTGCCCGCCCTGTTTACCGGTGGGGCGCGTGGCGGGGCGTGGCGGGGCGGGGCGGGGTGTGGCAGAGCGAGCCGGCGTTGGGCCGGGCCGAAGCGGACCGGGGATCGTGGGTTTACGAGTATCGCCGGCCGTTACACGACTAGGCAGGACGGACAAGCTGGAGGCTGGACCCGGCGGCCCTGGCCCTCTCCCTCTCCTCCCATAACTGACCAGGTCGGCACCCTAAACACAGTCTTTTTGGTAAAGTTTCCTATTTTTTTTTCCGCAATCTCCTGAGAAAAATTACCAGCCATCTACGATATAAAGAGTGGGATGCAAAGGTTCCTTTTCCCCCTTTTTTTTTCCCTTTATTTTTTCCGTTTTTCCTTTTCTGAACTAGTGCGAAAATTTGGTGGACTGAGAAGAAATTTGCTACCCGTTAACAAAAAAAAAAAATGGCCTCTTCAAAACTGATTACCAAAATTTTGCTTTTATAATGGAACGCCACTATAAAGATTGGGATTCAAGGTAATCGCAGGAGCGCAGTGTGGAGAGTGCTGGAGACGCATCAAGCTGATGTGGCGCGCGCTCGTATAAAATGCAGTTATATTTCTACCGCTCGCTCCGCGGGCTGTTTACAACCGTATCAACGGTGTTTCTGGCTGCTTGCTTTGCTATCCGTCCGGGGCGTTGAGGCTTGCAGCAGGCGTAGCAGGGACCCGGTGTGGTGGATGGGGCGTGTGTGGCCGTGGGGCGGCGAGCAGCCGGCAGACTCAGAACACTCGCTGTGAGAAATTATTGTACCGGGTACGGGAAAATTTTCCACGAGAGGTCTTGTACAATTACGATTAATCTTGTAAATTTTTTATAACTATACGTATCAACTCAGAATCGATTGAGCAACAAATTCGAAAAGCGTTAAGTGTCGTACATGCACGAGATATGTTGTACATAGTGAATTTGAAAATAGATTGCAAAATATATTTTTCCTAGTGCTGTTAAAAATACTGTAAAGAGTTACGGTATGCCTACGGTCCATAACGTAGTTTTCGTGTATGCGATCAGACCGTAACTTATCCTTCCGGTACGGACTGTTCTTCATTATTGTGGATGGAACGTGCACCACTGGACTTCCCTAACACATTTGCATGCTACGGAGTATGTACCGTAAGATTCAGACCGTTGTCAAAAATTACGGTCAGGGATCAGGTAACAATTTGAGGGCGCGTACCGTGGGTATTTACCGTGGTATTTTTTAACAGTGTAAGAGCGCTTTTTAATCTCCGTCTTAGACACACGCATGCACGCATGGGTCTCGGGCACTAGGAGTGAGTGAGAGGGCACACTGCAAAGCGATCTTCTGAATCTGGTGTGGCAGGGGGATAGGCTTCCGCATAGGGCTCCTGAATGTCTGGCCTGATTGGTTGTACTCAGCGAGGAGGCTCAGCTGCTTGCAGCAGCTGCTATATGTGCGCCGGCTGCTGCAGTCCAGTTAGCGCTGCTGGACGCTCGCTGCACTAAATCCTACCTCGCTAGGCTGCTTCTGCACCGAAGTCCGTCTGTTCGGTATGTCTGTCCGTCTATTGTTTGTAACGGTTGTAACGGCCGTGGCAGCTGGGCTGTCTGTGTCTCGCTCCCGATGTTCAGCAGATGGGAGAGGGAGATGGTGGGGAGAGAGAGCGAGAGAGAGAGAGAGAGAGAGAGAGAGAGAGAGAGAGAGAGAGAGAGAGAGAGAGAGAGAGAGAGAGAGGAGGGAAGGGGGACAGGACAGCAGGTCTAATGGTATGGCTCTGAACAGGTGCGGCGAGGCAGAGAACCAGCACAGAGAGTAATGGGTCGTAGAGAGAGGGTGTGAGTGAGTGAGTGAGTACTAGTAGCGTAGCGAGAGAATGCACCCGCAAGCGTGCACCGTCCATCACCTTGTTACGAAATTTGAGACGGCTGCGCGGGCGCTCGTGGAATTGAGACTCAGCGAGAGACGATTCTCACGATGACATCATTTTGTGGTCTTTCTCTGACCTTTGAGGTCACGAGTTTTGCACATACGACGTCACTACTTGGACGTCGCAGGCAGGGTGGCATTTTGTTTGTGACCTCCGTAACGATTTCGTGAGTAGACCGTGTTTCCTTTAGGGTTTGAACACGCGCTACCCCCCCCCCCCGTCGTCTCTAATTTGTCGCAACGTAAGTCGTAATTGCCGCACTTTTGACGGTGTGTGGTGAACTCATTCGTTCCAAAAAAAAGATACGATTCGAAATTTTCCCTAAAAATTTCCACACTTGAAAGGACACTGTGAAAAATGTTCTCACGGGTGAGGCGAAACTTTTCCATGATAAATGTAGTAAAGTTGCAACTTCCAGTTCTATTGCTACAACAATTTGTCTGTTTTTATTTACACCGTCTAAAAACAGGCTAGTCTTTCCGAGCCACGAAACAGATACGCTGTCAAAAATCCTGTATCGAAGTACAGGACTGTGTACGGGAAACTGTGGTGGGCAAGGTACAGCTTCACCATACCTCATTTATTGTGGCCCCCATAAGACATCATGTTAAAAATAACCGTGAACCGTACTTCAAAGACCGTACTCGATCAAGTACAGGCTATTAGGCTAGGCAAATTGTTGACCATTCTTTACCGTACCAAACACTGTGTTTTTTCTGACAGTGTAGGATAGTCATTTCGAGCCGCAAAACAGATAGGATAGTCGTTCCGAGCCACGAAACAGGTGGGATCGAGTGGGATAGTCTTGCACGGAGGCGACGAGTTGTAAATTTATGAATTATTGTTTTTTACTGTGCGATAATTGAAAGAATGGAAATTGACACAGCTGCTATAATTGTTTCACATCTTCAGATCTGGGCTCCTAGAGTTTCCTCACGAAGCAGGTAGTTGAAGAGGCTCTTGCTTGCAGGTCGAACGGGCTCCCCGGCGTGACGGTGAGCACGGTGAGCCGGCAGGGCGTGTTCGACATCACGGCCTGGACGCTCATGCCAGAGAGCGAGATCGAGAACCCCACCGTCCTGGAGTGCGAGCTGCGGCTGCCGGACGCCAACTACACCAAGAGAAAGAGGATACTGGTGTATTCCGGTAAGCGTTACATTAGCATTTAAAAGTTTTAATCTTCCGTTGAGCGATAATCTAAAGCAGACGGTCCTCTTCGAGCGCGTGTACAATGAATTTTGCAAGTTTCTATAAACTGCACGCTGTGGCCTCTTATGGCAAAAACTTTGGCGTTATACAAAATGATTACTATTTTTAATTCCAAATTTTGGCCATTTTCTAAATTCCAATGTGTTGCCACTTTTCATGCCGAGGTGTGGTGTCTCGCAACGCTAGTGCCAAATTTTGGAATGAAAAGTGGTTAAAATTTGGCATTCTTCAGAAGGGGGCACAATTTTAACCGTGTGGAAGTGCGGAAAGAACCAATCCCATGCATCAGGTCAATTGTGCCACCCGGGAAAAAGCGATTTTGACGCAAGTGATAATACTTGGTATAGATAAATTGTCTTGTTTTTTTGTGGGCATGTACGAGTATCTTGAAGATAATGTTCCACTTTTTAAAACAGTTTTATTTATTTTTTATTTCTTTTTTTAAATGTGAAAGTGCGTGCACTTCTCTGCAAAATTAAAGTCATTCGCCCAGTGAGCCTTTTTTTTTGAGAGAAGGTGGCTAAGGGAGGGGTAGGGAGTGGACTCAAGGGGTAAGGGGGGTGGCAGCACAGCGAGAACCGTGCATGCGGAAAGCAGACGGCACCCTCTCCGTGTCTTCGGCGCTCAATCGGATTTTGGCCGCGACCCTGCGCGCCGAGCAGCAAGGGGCTGGTTGGGGAGGGAGGGCGGCGGGGCTAAGGAGTCGGCGCCGTTACTCCACGTGCTGCAGACCATCTCCATGATTACAAAGGCGAGACGGGGCGGGGTTCCCCGTCTGTAATTCACTCTCTGGGATTCACTCCGTCTGTCCTCATTTGGTGGACCCGACACTGATGATCCCTGGCCCCGCCCCGCCCCTCCCCGCCACGCCCCGCCTCAGCCTTACCCCGCCCTGTTTCTTCTTGCGAAACCGCGGCAAACCATAATTCCGTTTCACTTTTTTTTTTTAAAGTTTTCGGTAAACTTTATTAGAGATTCGTCTCGTTTCTCCCCGTTCGTCCGCGTCGCGTTCTTCGTTCGTCCCGCCGCGCCGCCGGGCCGACTTTTGGATCTCAGAATACGAGGAGGGAAAGAGATGGAGCGAGAGAGAAGAGCACGTTCAGAGCAAGGAACAGAAAGGAAAGAGGGAGGTACTGAGAGAGAGAGAAAGAGAGGGGGGGAGGGAAGTCAGGGGAGAGAAGGGAGACACTGTGAAAAATATTTCCGTAGATGTACAATATATTTTGTAATTCACTATGTACAACATATCTCGTACATGTACGACTTTACACGTTACGACTTTGTTGGCTCACCAATCGATTCTGAGTTGATACGCATAGTTATAAAAAGTTTACAATATGACTCGTAATTGTACAAGACCTCTCATGGAAAATTTTCCCGTACCGGTACAAGGATTTCTCACGGTGGATGGAAGTTGCAGCGGCAGGGCTGGGATGTGCGGAGGCGAGGGACCGACATCTAATTTCGACGTGTTGGTAAAAGCGTCGCGCACGGCAGGAGGGCGGGTGCGCCTTTGTTTCGACAACCAGCTGGGAGTGAGAGGAGGTTAGGGAGGGGTGCTGCTAATGCCGTCCGTGCGTCGCCCCCCTTCCCCTCCCCCCCCCCTCCCCCGCCGGACCCACCGACCCCCAATAGGATTAGCACGGGGTGCTCCTGCGGGGGCTGGGCAGGGCTGGGCAGGGCTGGGCGCAGGGCTGGGCGCAGGGCCTGCGTCAGCAGCGGAGCATCTCGGTCAGCGGCGCGGCCGGGCCGGGCACCCCGGGGCCTAGAGCAGGACTTGCAGGAGGGAGACCGGAGCCGGGGGGAAACAACTCTCAAGCAGGGCGTCGTAACGTAACGAAACGGAATTAAAAACGCCTAAAAACGAAAATTAAATTCCAATTTTCCAAGCGTTTTTAAAGCGTTTTGGGCTTTCTGAAAGCGTTTTACGTGAGAAAACGTAGAAAAAATTTCAAAAACGCTTCAAAAACGCTTGGAAAATTGGAATTTAATTTTCGTTTTTAGGCGTTTTTAATTCCGTTTTGTTACGTTACAACGCCCTGCTCTCAAGTTTGGCCAAAGATTTTTGGAACTTTAATTTTTTGTTATACATTTTGAAAAAGAATTGTCTTCTATTTTTTGTAAATGAATGTTTCCTTATTTATTTATTTTTTGAATTACGAGGTGTACAAAAATTCAGAGGGTAATTAAAAATTACTTGCAAATTTCGTCCGAAACATGGGACTCTGACTGTATATTGCATGTATTGCCGCATGCGCGCAGAGTTTTTCTCGAGTCGATTCAAATTCATTTATTTTCTTTTTAAATTAACAGTTGGTATGTATTTGATATTTGCAATAACCTGCCGTTTTAATTGTGCACTATGCGATTGTCTCTCAAAATATCGCGAAACCAAAGTGCACATTTTCTGTTAATACTATTGACGTGTATATAAGTGCAATAGAGTAGTTCACGGGCACACTTGAGTGTTCAGCTCCGTCGCTCTTGGCGCACCGCACGGCGGCTGCATCGCTCATTGTCTCTGCCATTTGGGGTTATTTCACGGAGGGCAGCTTGGGGCCTCCCGACTCCCGGCCCTATCCCGAGCTCCGCCTCTTTTCTCTCGCCCGGGCGCTACTCTCTCTCTCTCTCTCTCTCTCTCTCTCTCTCTCTCTCTCTCTCTCTCTCTCTCTCTCTCTCTCGCTCTCTCCTCCTGTTGCCCCAGCTCCAGCCCGGAAATGGGTCCCATTCCGGGGGGGCTCTAATTGTAGCTTGAGGTAAGGTCCCTGCTCGGACCAGCCATAGCCAGGCCTGGTGCAGAGTGAGTGGCCCCGAGCCCTACCTCGGGGACTCTCCGGACGGACGGAAGAGGGGGGGGGGCTGATGTGAAGGAGAGAGAGGGAGAGAGAGAGAGAGAGAGAGAGAGAGAGAGAGAGAGAGAGAGAGAGAGAGAGAGAGAGAGGAAGAGGGACGGGCCCACTGGCATCAGTGCTGGGCCGGTCGGGGACGGTTAGAAGCGTTCCCTGGCTCCCGTGAGGAGGCTCTTGCTCACGCCCGAGGCCGCCGCTGGCGGTGCCTCCGGGACACCGTGGAGGGGCTCATCTAGCTCGCACCGCGCCAGCTGGTGCCGCGCCCCCAGCCGCTGCTGCTGTGTACATCCGGCCACCGCGGCGGGCCGTGGCGGGGCGGGGCGAGGCGGGGCGGGGCGAGATGGGGTGTGCTACTGCTGCTGCTTCTGCTTATTACCTAGAAGCTGCTGCCTGGGTGGTGGTGGTGCCTCGCCTTGAAATTAATCACATCCTCTTGAAATTAATTAGACGACACGCGCGGACTGTGTTTGAGAGCGGGGGCGGCGCGGGGGCGGCGGCGGGGGGCGGCAGCGGTCCCCCGGGGGCCTCTGCCGACACTTCCGCCTCGTAGCCGCTGAGAGAGAGCGGCCCGCCCGCGCCCCGCCCCGCTCTGCGTAGACATGCCGGCTGCTTGCGTATAACGTGGATATTCCTTTGCATGAGGTGTGTACATATATATACGCCATGCGTGCGGCCGGAAATGCGCCACGCCGCCACGCGTGCCTAGCAACTTCAACGAAGAGTTATATCGGCAACCACCCCCGCGTAATCCTGTGTGTAGATGTAAGTGTAATCCCTGTGCAATCAGTGGAATGATTAGCCAAATTTTGAGATATCATCTCTCAATTCAACCTAATTGTTCATGTTTAGTGGTTTTATTTAGCCCCAGAAATTCAGACGTGTAGTCCTACCAAATGCATCTGTTATCCCTGTTATCACAGTGTGTACATCCTTAATCGAAGTGGCGGCACGACTCTGGGAGAAGCAAAGGCTCTTTCCATAGCCCGAGGGGGGTGGGGGGGGGGTCGCGACCCCCGACTCTGGAGCCGCCACTGGCTGTAATCACAATAATTCACTAAAATTGCTCAAAAACTCATAACATTCGCACACCAAAATTCAGAGTAGTTTCCCAGTTCCCCCTCTGGCGCGGCGGCGGGGCGCGGTATAGCCTCGCCCCCCCCCCTCCCCCCGCAGTGCTGCGGTTGGGCTGCTGGTCACTTCACAGTCGTGGTGCCATGTCGCCATACCGCGCGCTCGCTATAGCGGCGACACAGCACATCGTTAAGGGGCTTAACCTCACCATCTCGCGGGGGTGGCGCGGTAGGGTTGGGGGTGTCGGGGGCAGGGGCGGGGGCGGCGGGGGTGTCGGGGGCGGCGGGGCTAGAGGGCGGGATGGCCACCGCTAGCCGCGAGCTGGGCCCGGAGATTAGGTGGGTGCGCCTGGGCGTGGCGCGGCGTGGCGCGGCGTGGCGCGGCGTGGCGTCCCCGTCAGCCGCAGCGCCCTGGCGGCCCTGGCCCGGCCCGGCGCGTCGCGCCAGCGGCCTGCTCAGCTCTGGAGGGTGCAGCGGGGTGGCGTTAATGGCTCTGCGCTTCCCTGTCATATCAATGGCTAATTGTCGGAGACTCACCGCCCCCCCCCTCTCCCTCTCTCTCTCTCTCCCTCTCTCCCTCTCTCCCTCTCTCCCTCTCCCTCTCCCCGCCTTTCTTGGGCAGCTCCGCGCTGTGTGCGTCTCAGGCGCGCTGGGCTGAGCTGAGCAGTGGCGGCGGCGGCCGGCCCGGCAGGGAGGCAGGCAGGCAGACAGGGGATCCACTTCAGCGTTATTAATTGATTCTGCTCCTCCGTTGTGGATGGCGCCATTTGTCACCGAGGCGGCGTGGCGGGGCGTGGTGTAGGTGCGCTATGCGGCCCTGCGCTATGTACCATCATTAAACGGGCCTGCGGGCTCTGTCCGTCGTCCCGGCCCGCTCGCGCTGATGGGGACAGCCGTCTTGTTCCGAAAGATCGCTCTCGCGCCGCCGTCCTTGTCGCACCCATGGGGTCCGGACACCCGCCCGGCATGGGGGCGCCGCCATAGGTGCGACAGGGACGGAGGGACGAGAGCGATCTTATTCGGAGTCAGCCTGCAGCGGGGGACGACGCTGTAGCGAGAAATATGACCGGCCGGCCGGCAGGGTCACAAGCCTTTGCGCGCGCGGCCAAATCGTACTTGTTTGTTCTTCCGGAAAGTCCCCGCCCCGCCCCGCCCCGCCCCGCCCTGCCCCGCCAGGGCGCGCGTGGTACGACGCGACCCGAGAGGGAGGGAGAGAGACGTCGCAGGGAGTGGTCGGGTCGGCCACCCTTTCCTGTCCTCGCCCGGCCTCTGCTGCTCGCTATACTCTGTCGCGCCGCTCCCTTATTCTTCGCTCTGTCTATCCCTCTCCCTCCCTATCTATCGCTCCATGTCTTCTTCTCACTATCTCTGCCGCGACGCTTCTCTCTGGTGAAATAACGAAAACCCCTTCTGAGTACACTCTATTGCAATTGGTACCGCGGGGAGGGAAATGAAAGGCGTGACTGAACATATTTTAAAGCTAAAAGGTTCAGTGCGATTGAGCCACCGCTCTCGTAATCTGGTGCATAAACGCACCAGTCTATAATGCAATCCCTGACAAATTTAAAAGAGCAACATATTTGTTGAAGTACGGGGTTTTAGCCCTTTCAATGACATGAAATTCATGTTTAGTCTCACAAAACTTAGTTGTAATCATGTAATAACTCGAGAACGAGTTGGGGTTTCTCTCCCGAATTCCAGAGATTGGATTCCCTCCGACAAAGCTCGCGCAACATTGCCGTAACCCCCCCCCCCCCCCTCCTTTTTTTTTATTTTTTTAATTTTTTGTGGCAGGGTGGTGGGCATATTCGGGTTCACCAGAGGACAACTCCCTCCGTTGCACTTGACGCCCTCCTCACGTAGCCGGGCCCAGCCCAGCAAGCCGGAGTTGAGTTTTGTCTGTTTGGGCATGTGATGGCGGTTATACCGCCTGCGCTTACCGCGGCACGCTGGGCGGGGCGAGGCGGGGCGTGGTGAGGTGTTCCAGGGGTAGGTGCGCGCGGCTTTGTCCACAGTGGCATCGGTACAGACAGAGAGAAGGAGATGGTTTGGTGTGCCACCACGCGGACTTTCCGCCTCGCGCTGGGAGCCTTTAGTGTGTGAATGTTCTGCTCCTGTGGGAGCATTAATTTATAATTAAGACGCTTGCACCATCGAGTTTGAGAAATCCCTCGGAAAGATTCATACTAGAAATGAAAACTCACATTTACAAGAGTGTGACATTCACTTATTAGGGCTTTTAGTTGTCTGAACCAGTATACTCACTTCTTCTGTCCGCCTCTCCAAAGGACACACCGGCACTAGAAAGCACTTAAACAGATTGAGTTGGAAGGGGTGATGTCAAAACATACATTCGTATTTTTTCCCTCTTTTTTTTTATTTATTTATTTTTTTTTATTTATTTATTTATTTATTTTTTTTTGTTCCGCAGATTACTAAGAAAAATAGTCGTAGGTTTACGGGAAAATTCTCCTCAGCTACATATCGTAAAATTACAAGCACTACTTATCGACTTGAATCCAATTACGAGCAGGAAAGGGTTGCCGTCAATTTACAACATATTTCGTAAATCGTCATTTACAAAATAAATCGGAAATCTGAAAAAGAAAACAAAATTACAGTGATCTAGTGTCGGTACGTGCAAATGGTTCTGTTCCCCTTTGCTGAGCAATCGCATAGAGAGCCCCTCCTACCCCTCCCGCTTCCTCAAGCATCGCTTTCCTCGGGCCTGTACTGCCTCAGGCTCCACACGCGCCCGCCGCGCCGCCTAAAATTACGATCAGCCGGGTGTCTCTTCTCCTCCCCCTCCCCCTCCCCTCAGGGTAGTCGGGTGGGCTGCCTAACTCCTGGGGCTCAGCGGCCGCCCCACCTGCTCCGCCCCACCGCGCCCCACCCCGCCCCTCCCCACCCCCGCCCCTCCCCACCCCGCCTCGCCCCGCGCTACTATCCAGCACGCCCTGCATCGCCACGCCCCGCCTTGCCCCGGTTGTCGCTGATTCCGGATATAGCTCTCGTAGTACCCCCGTCCTTGTCGCACCCATGGCGGTGCCCTGTGTTGGGGATGGCAGGACCCGATGAGTGCGACAAGGACCGCGCCGGTGCGAGAGCAGTGGTCTTCGGAATCAGACGGCGGCGCGGCCGCAGCCACTCTCCCTCCGCCTCAGGTGACATAGAGATTAATTTGACAGCCGTCCGAGGTGGCGACATCGAAGGCGGTGTGCAGCAGTCGTGAAGGGGCGCAGGCGGTGGTGGGGGCAGGTCGACCCGGAAGGGACGGTCTGTAGCAGCGGGATTTACTCCTGTGTTAACAAATTTGTACAATTGCACGAGGGGGGGGGGGGGGGGGGGGGGGGGTCACTTCGACAAATCCTTGTACGGCCCCCCAAAAATCACGTATTCAATAATTAAACAAAAACAAAAAAACAAAACAATAAAGATACAGAAAAACCCGAAAATCGTGAAAAAAGTGAACAAAAAACGAAATAAAATTAAATAAAGTCAGATATTGGGATAAAGTATCATTTCTTTATCAAAAAGTGACAGATATTTTCCTTGGAAATTGAACAGAAAAAAAAACCATCATTGTGCACAGTTTGTATGAGCGATTCTTCCACCCCTCCCCCTCCCCTCGAAATCGCACATTGGAGGGTCTAATGTGGCAACGGCCAAAAACCTTGAGAGAAACGTCCCCTCTCTCCATTGCGTTTCGCAGTGGTGGATGCGATGCGGGTGGAACGGATTGCCTGGTCGCGTATGATGAAAGGGTCGCGCAGGGCCGAATGAGGGGGTGGGGGTGAGGTTGAAAGGAGTGGGGGTGGGGGTCGCTGCTGGGTAACGGGCCAGAACCAATCAACGCGCTGGACACCAATCAATCAGCAAATAAATCTTGCATTTAATTACGTCGGCCCTCCCGCCCCACGTCCCCGATGCTTTTGTGTTGTCCTTTTGTCCTGCGCGGAGGGCTGGTCGCGCCGTGCGGGCGACAGGCATGGCGAGAGAGAGAGAGAGAGAGAGAGAGAGAGAGAGAGAGAGAGAGAGAGAGAGAAGGGGGGAAGGAGAGAGGAGAGAGAGAGATGGAAAAGGGGTATCACGGAGGCCCGGCGCCAACACCAAACCAAACGAGACAGTTGTGGTGTAATCTGTTTTCATACAATTTCAGGCGGCTGGTGGTCGCGGCCGTAGCGCCGCTCGGACACGGCAGAGGAGGGGAAAGGAGAGTGGGGAGGGAGGGAGGGGGGAGAGAGAGCCCGCATGGGTTGGCCACAGGCACCGGCAAGGGAACCCTCAGGACTGGAGGTGGGAGGGGGGAGGGGGAGGGGTGTAGGCGGGGACCTCCGGCCGCCGGCTGGCTTCGGCGGGGGTCCACTGGGGGTCCTATTTCGAAACGTGCGGTAGTGACATGAAGGGATTCGTACTCGCCCCTCCCCCCGCTCTCTCTCTCTCTCTCTCTCTCTCTCTCTCTCTCTCTCTCTCTCTCTCTCTCTCTCTCTCTCTCTCTCGCTCTCTCTCTCTCTCTGCTACACGATTCATTGCGACCCTCTGGACAGTCATTGGTGGGTCCGTTGCACCGCCCCGCTCCCTTCTCTGGTACGCATCTCGTAATACGAGGGGGGCGGGTCAAGGTTCAAATACTGGACCATTTTTTTTCCCCTCCGCGTCCGGCCCAGGTGCGACGGACAGCACGCATAACTCACCTCCTGTTCGCCGCTTCATAACGCGTCACGCGCAGTTTTTAAAACGCTCCCGCGCTCAGCCCATTTGACTGCAGCAGCGGGTCCATCACGCAGACAGCTGACTGTCAGCGGCAGTGAAGCGCTCGGCCCGCTCTGTGCGGCCGGTGTACTGGCCACATTGGGCGGAGAGGTGAACCTCTTCGTTTCTATTTCAAAAAGGTCAATGAAATAAGAAAACAGAAAAAAAGAAGAAAAAAAACATCTGCCGTCGTAGTTGTCTGCTCAAGAATTACATGTATCAGGTGAAAAAGTGTGACCACTTTTGGTCCCACTGCGTGATCCATAACCTTAATTTTCGTTGCACTGTGCGATGCGACGGCAGCTTCCGGGTGCAGGGCTCTTTTCAAATCACCTTCTGGCCTTCATTTTCAAATCTTTAACGACGTTACAGCCGTGATAGTAATATTATAAAAAGCTTTTCCCTGTTTCTACCGAGATGGAAACTACTCTGAAATTTTTATGCACCTCGTAATTCTGAAACATTCACAGAAATGCAGAAAAATTCAGAAAAATTCGGATAAGTTCAGAAAACATTAAAAACTTAAGGAATTTTTTTGTTTGTTTTTTTTTCAAAAAAAAAATCCATAAAAAATTAACAAAAATTCAACAAAAAACAAGGAAAATACAGAAAAAAATTACAAAAACTAAGAAAATCTGTTCACCAAAATTCAGACTTGTTTACCCCTCATCGGTTTCTATCCATTGGCGCACATACATCTCTATCATAAAATTTCCTAAAGTATAAATTACTGACAGTGGCTGTTGGCAGTCGCGTTTTACATCCATTCCTTGATAGACTGTTGTCATGATATCGTACGAGAGACAGGAAAAGTCTGGTTTAATGTTTTCCCCTCCCTCCCTTCCTCCCTCTAGTCCGTGACCCCGGCAGGTTGAGCCGACGACATAAGTCTGCTGACAGGTGGTCGCGGGTCGGGCAGGGTGGTGGCGCGCCGGGAGGGACTGAGGGAGGGAGAGAGAGAAGGGCAGTTATAGGACGTCTGACAGTGGTAACGAGAAGGAAAGGGCGAGAGACACAAAACAGAATAGGAAATGCGACGGGACGCTGGCGGGAAGAAAAGGGGGAGCGGAGTGCTGGACGAGGAGTGACCGCGCGATGGAAGTGAGGGTGACAGAGGGGGGCGGTGGTGTGTGTGTGTGTGTGTGTGTGTGTGTGTGTGTGTGTGTGTGTGTGTGTGTGTGTGTGTGTCAAATAACGTCAGTTTCGCCGGCCGTTATGCGGGCGGGGCCCCCTGCTCTCCCCTGCCGCCTCTTTCGGTGTGGCGCGGTCGGCCTGGGGATTTAAAATGAGAAGTGATGGCAGGTGGCCTATCGAGCAGCGGCAGCAGCTACACGGCTGTCAGCCGCATGAGTGGCAGGTCTTTTTACTTCAGGAATCCCTTACTTTTTGCCCTTCGTGCTTCGCCCTGCTGTATATACCCTCCTCTATATTCGCTTCTTCCTTCTCCCCCCCCCCCCCTCCCTCCCCTGGTTGTCATGGAGGAGGACGTTACGGCCCGGGAGGGAGGGTGGGGAGGCCGGAAGGTAGTGGTGGTGGGATAGAGGTGAGGGGTGGGGGAGGTTGCAAAGGTCACCGGGCCCTATACCCCTAACGCACTGTGTGCTATCGACAGCCATTCTGAGTGAAGGAATGACTCGCAGGAGAGGAGAGGGGGGGGGGAGCAGTGCGGTAGGCGAGTCGAATTTTAAGCGCAGCCATGGAGGGGTAGGGGCGCAACCCGAGCGCCTGGTGACGCAGGCTGGCCTACCCGTCACATCTTCACGGGTTGTACAGCGGCCGTGGGGGAAACAACTCTGAATTTTGGTGTACAAATTTTTGTGATTTTATGTGAATTTTTTACTGCATTTTTGTGAATTAATGCCAATTGTTCGTAAGTTTTCGTAAATTTTCTAAATTTTTCTACATTTTTCAATTATTTTTCTAAACCTTTCTAAACTTTTCAGAATTTTTCAGAATTTTACCAAAAAAAAATTGGAATTACGAGGTGAACAGAAATGTCAGAGTAGTTTCCCTCTCGACAGGTGCTCTCTGCACGGCACAGTTAGTTGTGCGTATATTTGGGCACGCGGTGAAAAACAAATTCTGTGATTGGCTGCCCCATCTGGCTCGCTGCTGCTGCTTTGGGAAATGATTGCACTTTGCGTTGTCCACGGCCACCGCTGCCGCCGACGCGACCGGCTGCGACTGTGACCGATGTTAACTATATTCCGGAAGTAAAAACAATGCGATAATAACGACGCAGCCATTGATGGGGAGGGGGAGGTTCGGAAAGAGAGCGATAGGAGAGGAGTGGCTGAAGATAAAGGGGGTGACGAGAAGAGAGAGAGAGAGAGAGAGAGAGAGAGAGAGAGAGAGAGAGAGAGAGACCGATAAAGACTCACAGGGAAACAGAGACAGAGAGGGAGCATAACTGCCGAAGACAGACGAAAAGATTAATTGTTTTCATATCGAACAATCCGCAGGCCGCGGGATGAATACTCCACTCAGATTTGCACCGCCGTGTTTTGTTTGCCGAACCTCTGCTGCTTGGTCTCTCTCTCTCTCTCTCTCTCTCTCTCTCTGTCTCTCTCACTCTCTCTCTCTCTCTCTCTCTCTCTCTCTCTCTCTCTCTCTCTCTCTCTCTCTCTCCACGTCTGTCTCTCTCGCTCTCTATCAGTCTCCACCGCTCTTTCTCTGGTTTTCCCATCACCCCTCCTGGAGCAGCAGTCGGGCCTGTGGGGCCGTAGATAAAGGACAAACAATGGTATTTATTTTTCTTGGGCCGGACCTTAATTGTTTGCCCTGCGCCCTAATCCATTTGTGCACCGTGACCAGTATCGCGAGGGGGCAGGACGCAGCCCCATGTCAGAGCACGACGAGCGGCCAACGCAAGTCACTTATTGCTTCCAGAGGGAAAAAAAGACGACTTTTTCCATTTTATTTTTCCCTGGGGATGCTGTGATCAATCAGTGCGTACACACTGCAAATCCAAGTGGAGACACTCATCGGTGCGTGCTCGTAGGCCTACTGCAAATCAATTACCGTAACGTCACAGTCTATTTCACGTGAAAACAGTCACATTCTTTTGTATGTGACTGTAAAATTCAGCCGACAAAGTCCAGCCGATTCATGTTACGAATGTGGCATCACATTCTGGTCCATGAGACAGTTTTCAGTTTTCACATTGTAAAGAATGTGACGCCATACATCAATTTATTTACACTGCACACTGTCTGGAGAGAGAGAAATCCTTTTTGAGATGGCATCGAAAACTTCTAAACCGTTGACAGTGTAGGTTAGTGGGACGCTTTTGATTTTCATGATCGCGTAACTGTCTCTTTGATAATTGATGTCTTCCCTCTACCTCGAAACTACAACAGATTACGTACCAGCAGCGGCCGAGGCACCACGCAAGTGTGTGTGTATGTGTGTGTGTGTGTCTACTGTGGATACGCTACGGCCATGGCGCCGCCTTGCCGAGGCCGGCGCATAGCCCCAAAGTAGTCGTATCCACCTCTCGACGTTACGTATTGAAGGAGGCCGGCATACGTATGGGGTTACAGAATAGGTGAGGTGAAGGGGCGTGCGGGCTGGGCTGGGCGCTTGTTCGACTCGTGCATAATTTCTAGAAGACCAGGAGTCTATATACGTGTGCGCGGGGAGCTCGAACGACCAGCGATGGGGTTCCTGGGCGGGGCCGGGCGGGGCCGGGCGGGGCCGGGCGGGGCCGGGCGGGGCCGGGCGGGGCCGGGCGGGGCCGGGCGGGGCCGGGCGGGCCGCGGGGGCCGCCCCGGGGTCACAGCGCCGCGACCTGGCGGGGCTGGGGTCGGCAAGAGGGCGGTGCGGGAAGCCATTTCTGTTCACGGTGGACTAACCCCTGCCGCACTCTCATCCACCGCCATATTCACACCTGTTGTTGTTGTTGGTGCTGGTGGTGGTGCTGGTGGTAGTCGTGGTGTTGCTGGCGGTCGTGCTGGTTGTGGTGGTATAGTGGTGTTGGTTGGTCGTGGTGGTCGTGGTGGGTGCATGATTTGAACACTTAAATAAAACAACATTGCTGTATTTTACTTCCGAAGGACGACCGTGAAAAAATCTTGTGAAAAAGGAAGATATATATATATATATATATATATATATATATATATATATATATATATATATATATATATATATATATATATATATATATATATATATATATATATATATATATATCTATTGCCGGGGTCCTTCCTAAAATATGAACATGACCCATCTCACGTATTTTCTAAACGCATTTGAGTGTGTTTTATTCCATATCTTGCTCGTTGTTTGCTGTCACTGGGAGCCACAGCTGACAGTGGCTTGGAACGAGGGGGGAGGGGGGGAAAACTCATGGTGCTGCCCCCGCCCCAAAAAAAAAAAATCATTTAAAAAATAAAATAATAAAAAAAATCAATAAGAAATACTCGGGAAAATCGAGAACAAGAAGCTGAAAAACAGGAAAAGTTTTAAAAGGGAAAAGATCAAAATTTATCAAAAAGAAATTTTCAATGAAAAATCTAAAGAAAAATCAAAGCAATTTTTTTTTTTTTTTAATCAAAAGTCCAAGAAATCACTGTACACATTTTGTTTGAGTGTCCCTTCCATGGGACCCCCCAATGGACGCACCTACCTACCTTGCTCCACAGCTCGCCCTCGCCTCGCCGCCGCCGCCGTGGAGGAATACCTCCCGCCTCGGACAGTAAAATTACTGTAGATAAAGAAGTCCCATTCTGCTGCGGTCACAAATCCCTTTATAATGGCTCGTCCGCGTGGGTCGGGCCTGCGGGTGGGCCCAGGCCCGGAGCCCCTCCTGGGGACGCCTGCTAGTTGCGGAGGCAGCGCCAAACGCCACGCCGCGCCACGCCGCGCGCACAAAAGGATATGCGGCTGGCTGCGGCACCAATCCTGCCCGCAGCAGCAAAAGGCCGCGTTTGTTCCACCCAGTGACTCGGAGCCCCGGGCGGCGATTTTGTGTTGCGCTAGTGTTTCCTCAGAAAACAGGCCTCCCACTTCCTACATCCCCCCACCCCCCCCACCCCAGCCGTCATGCACTTGCGATGTCGGAAGTAGCACCGCCGCGCGGCGTCGCTTGGCGCGGTTTGTCAAACTGCTTTTGTCATACTCGACGTTCTTACTTCTGCACTTTGGATACAGCGACCACGCTATGCCATGGAGAGGTGAGCCGAATAACTAGTTGTCGCGGCCGAGGGGGGAATCGAAAAAGTTATTGTTTGGCCCTCGGTTCGGCCCCCAAAAAATCATTTCAAATTTTTTAAAAATGGTTAAAAATTAAAATAAAATCAAGAAGAAAGATACAGAAAATTTTAAAAAGTCAAGAAAAAAATAAACGAAAAATCGAGAAAAAAAATTGGCAGATATTTTGAAATAGGGGTGAAAGAGAGCAAAATTAATCAAAGAGGGCCAGAATATTCCTTGGAAAATCAAAAGAAAAAATCAACAAAATCAAAAGAAAAAAATCAACAAAATCAAAAGTTCAAAAATAATCACCGTACCCATTTTGTTTGAGTGATTTGCCCCAACTCCCCCTCTCGGTCGCAGGGGTGGTTTTTAGACGGGGGGGACTTCAAACCGCCTCTGCTCGGTCGCATTGCCTCCAAATTTTGGAGGTCTGCTCTAAAGCTGCCGCAAAGACGTCTCATTATTATAGGAGGTAAAAATATTGGAATCGTTTCCCACAAGAACTTGGAGATCTTCCTGTGAGATGTAGTCGGCTCCACCACCCTGTAGCTTGCTGTTGTGTTATCGCCGCGCTCACCTGTTGCTCGGCTGCCCCGGTGCCCGCGCGGTGGGGGGTGGGAGAGCGCGCCCGTGGTGGCGGTGGTCCAAATGATGGAATAGATAATTGCCTTCGGATCCCGCGTGAAGATAACTTTTTCTCCTCCCTTCTCTGCCTTTTTACCTCTCCCCCGCCTGCTTTCTTTCGTTCTGCTCCGCCACGCGACTCGCTCCCTACCCGGCCGCCCCCGCGTACGGTTATGCCATCGACACATTATGAAAGGCTCTGTGACACGGCTTTTCCATCAGCGCCGAATAGCAAAGCGGCCCGTAAACGTCTCACTCACCAGGGCAACCCAACCCCCCTCCCCTACACACGCCACTTTACTGATAACAATCTTTAATCCGCGCCCCCCCTCCCTTCCCCCTCCCCCTCGCGCCGACAATATGGCGCTGCGTTCCGCGGGGGGTAGCAGTTCGGACACCGTTTCTGCTGCGCCCAGGGGTAAATCTAGTTACACTGTAATTATTTGTTTTCGTCATTTGACAACATAATATTTACAAATAAACTCTGAAAACGCAAGTGTGTACTTAAATGCAGTATTTCCCGCATACCTAAATGTATTCAGGAAATACTGAGTTCTTAGTCAAGTATGCAGGAAATCCTGTGTACTTGGTCAAGTATACAGGAAATCCTGTGTACTTGATCAGGTACACACTAAATCATGCAGGAAATACTGCATTCAAGTACACACTTGCGTTTCCGGAGAATTGTGTTCCAAATACAAACAATTAGAAAATTCTGTCAACCAGATCGAAAATTCATCGACGAATAAATCGTCATTTGAATTTGAAAAAAAATAAAATAAAGGATGTGTCAAACTACAACTAATTAACTGACAATAAATGTCACATGTCAGCAGGCTCAGAACTTGAATTAAATTGAACGAATGACGAGTGAGTGAAGTAGTGAAGTCTGAGAGGATAAGGTTTTGAAGTAAATGGGTTTCTCCTTCGGCAGATGCGAGCGCGCGTCTGCAAGTATGAGGAGGGGTGACAGCGTCGCTTAATGTCATTTCTTCCTCTCCTTCCTCACATCGCTTTAAAGTTAAATTGGTGAAGATTACACGTTGCACCCGTAACACCCTCCTCCTCCCCATGTCACAAACTGTAACAAAACGCCGAACCTATCCGCGTAATATATGTGAACGACCCTTGGGGGATAATACTCTCTCGGTGGATGGAGATTCGGGGCAGGTACCGTCTGCTTTCGTCCAGCGAGACGGGGGGCGAGAGGGCAGCACGGATTTGAGTTTGACTTGTGATCGGAAAGGCTCCTCTCCTTCGCTTTGGCTCTAAACGAGCTCAAATGTTATATCCGAGCGGCGCGGCGGCGCTGCAGCAGGGGCAGCTGGGGGATCGGACCCGCCTGATCGCCTTTATCTTCTCCCTCGCTCTCTCCTTCTCCCTCACTCTCTCTCTCCTTCTCCCTCGCTCTCTCCCTCTCCCTCCCTTTGTGTGCCCCGCGCCGCTCTCGCGCTCTCTGTTCTCTCACAATATAATCGCGGTGCTCGCACGTCCAGCGGCTGCTTCTGCTCGCGGATCTCTCCCGCTCCAGGAGGTCCTTGAACCTCAGCGGCTGCTGCTGCTGCTGCCATATCCCTCCCAGACTGCACAGCACACGCCTTCCCTCCCTGCTGGCCTGGCCCTTGTTCCTTATTTGTCTTCCCCCCTCGTGTTAGTTACACCCTTTCCTCCCGAAATCCGTTCCTTCCGTTCACGCGATTGGTCTGCTCCGCTCCCGCGCCGACGTGCTCCAAGCAGGGGCCCCGCCCCGTCCCGCCCCGCCCAGGAGCAAAGATTTTTGTGTGAAGAAAAATGGGCCAGAAACTAGAGCAATAACAGTGTTGAGAAATTTTTGGATAGCAAGCTAAAGAGACCACGTACTAAGTCGTAGGGGACTGTAGCGCTTTCGAATGACTACTAAAATATCATTGCAACACTCTTGATGATGCGTATTTGATGCACGTGATATTTTTAAAACTATAGTTGTCTATAATAGTCTAAGGCTATTTTTAATATACTTTTAAGTGTTCTTCAGTTTGAACATTTTTTTAAAAATTACAATGCAGGAGCATAAAGTCAGGGCTTAAAGAGTGTACTTTCTTTCTGGAAGTGCACAACCGTCGACATAGAGCTTTTGAGTGCCATTTATGTTGGCTGGTTCCATTTATTCACTTACGTCGGTTAAGAGTATTATTTAGGCTGTCGATTCAAGAAGAGTAGAGCTTTATAAAGTGTAAAGCAGTTTTAATAAAACCTAAAACGGTCGACTAACGAAGTCGAGTCACGGTAACTTTTACCTATGAAATGTGAATGGTGTGCGCTGTCACTAATCCTTTTCTTTTGCTTTGTGTGTTCCAGGGAGCATGGGGTTCCTGAGTGGTGAGTATTGCGTCTGCAGCATGTCATGTGTTTATCACTTTATGTGCAAATATAATAATAATAATAATTATTATTATTATTATTATTAATATTAATATTATTATTATTATTATTATTATTATTATTATTATTATTATTATTATTATTTTGAAAGCTTGCGCAAAGATGAAAATGCTTAGCCCCGTTCTACCTCCCTTGCCTCTCCCGCGCTCCCAGTCGAACCGCTCTGCGTTTACGTGAACAACCCGAGCTGAGCGGGCGAGCAAGCGTGCGGCAGAAATCCGCCCGCGACTTGAAGATAAATCAAAACGACTTCTTGTGTGGGAGTTGAGTTGAGGAGCGGGAGAGGAGGAGGGAGGCAGGTCTACCCCGAGGGGTCCTTCACTCTAAAAAGTCAGTGTACACCCTAAAACATAATCAGAAAAAAAAATAGAAAAAATAAGAAAATATTCGGAAAAAAAATTGGAAAAAATTAAGAAAAAATCAGAAAAATAATCAAGAAAAAAACAAGAAATAATCTAGAAAATTCAAGAAGTAATCTAGAAAAAAATCATGGCAAATCAGAAGAAAATGGTAGAAATCAAGTAAAATAAAAAAAAAATAAAAAAAAACATAAAAAAAACATAACAGTGAGAAAAATTGGTGTACTCTTGAACTATTATCAAGGACCCCTCGGGTCTGCCCCTCCCTGTAGTGCCCCGGCCGCTCACCTCTCTCTCTCTCTGTTCCTGCAGCGGTGGCCGGGCCGCGGCCGCAGCCCTGCGGCGCGCTCTGGACGCCAGTCCTGCTCGTGCTCATGCCGCTCGTCAGGATACTGCCGTGCTGCTGAGGACCAAGGTATCCCATGTAATGACATGAGGTTTTAAACGGAACTCCGCGTGTATGGAAAGTTATTGAACCAAAGTGTTTGTGCCTCACAGACGTTGAACGGGACGGTGATATCGGACGGCCGGATCCTGCTGATGGCGGGGGCAGACACCTTCTCCGGATGCCGGAACTGCGTTCTGTCTCCTCGCCCGGCAGCATCCGAGTCCTTTTGCGAGGACGCTCCACAAGACGTCACTGGAACGATATGGTGGCGTCTTAAAGGGATCGTGACTAAGCGGACGCTTCACAGTGCCTTCACTCCCCGCACATCTATTGACTGACAAATGGGGTGTTCAAAACACTTGCAAGGATGGAGAGGTGTTGGCATTTGTGCTGGCCCTATTTCAACGCACTCGTATCTATCCTTCAAGACATGTGGGATTGTAATGGTGTTTGGTGTGTAAAACTTTGCCAAGACGTGGAGGGCAAAAAGACAATTATTATGAAGGAAATTTTGGGACCGGTGAGCTATTATTAGGAGACCAGAGGTTGATTAATTTGTTACTAAACCTTCGATGGTCAGTGATGTTCAGGAAAAACTTGGGCGTATGGCCGCTTAAATTGTGTGATCTTTTCGATCTATAATTTTTGTTATTCTATTATTACTATTATTATTATATTATGGACTCGACGTGCAGCTGAAACAGCGTCTATGAGTACAGCATGTTAATGTTTGGATCAATTTGTTGACTGCAATGGCCTTGTGACGAACCGAGCCGTTCATTGGACTCATTAATGGTGATAAGAAAATAAAAATATCATATTCCAATTTTATTTTCTGGTGTAGTCTAGTTTACCACCACCAGCTCTTGTGATGCATTTACTTAGGAAGGAAGCATTCTTACTTTACAATTTTGATTCTACGCACCCCTTTTCCATCAAAGACTGTTACATGAAGCGATGTACTAGCAAGCAACTGCAAGTACTGTATTAAACACTATGTAGCGAACACTGCTATTAGGTTGCAGACTTTTCCGTGTTCAACCTACCGCCAGCTCTATGCTGGAGTTGAGCACTAAAAGGGGTTAAAAATTCCAGTTAAACACTTTGAAGCATGCAAATGTCATCTGAAATACATGTCCACGCTACGCATATCAGTACGGTTGCAAAGGGGAGTTTCGGCTTGCAGGGTGGACGCGGGGTGGGGGAGAGGGTTTCCGAGTCGGGTCTGCGGAGTTTGCATGAGCGGAGCGTTTCGCAGGTGCTGCCCGCGGTACCCGCAGCGGCCCTGCCGGCCAGCGGCAGAGGCAACACTACCAGGACGCCTCAATCAACCCCGAGAATGCGTAGGTACAGTACTCCTCAACTCGCCTGGGGAGCGCTGCCGACACTGCGACTGCTGGAGACTCCCAGCGTGGCCGCCGCGCCTTCCTCAGCTGTTTGTAGAGATAACAGCGTGACGGCCCCACCGGTCCGCTCGCTTGCCGGCTGGGAAGCTCTGGCTTCCGAAGGTGCTTCGTACATTGTGAAGAAAAAAAAAACACTTAATTACTGGTCGAAAAACAACAACTCTCTTTGATGACTGTGTTGTAGAAAATAGGCAATGTTTTTCGAGAACAACAAAAGTTGTTGAAAAGCCAAATTTGTTTTGAATTATTTGAAACAATTTTGCTTTGTTCCGCAACAACTACTGCACTGAAAACCCAACACTGTATATAAAGCGTGCATGGCATGCACGCTGTATAAACAGTGTGCACGGTATGCTCACTGTTTATAACGTGTGCATGGCCATGCTCACTATAGGTAATGTGTGCATGGCAATGCTCACTGTACAAAATGTGAGCAATGCTCACTGTTGGGTACGCTGGAAGCATTACCATGCGCACGTTGAGTTGCAATGCTAACTGTTGAAGATTTAGTGAGCATTACCATGCACACATTACATACAGTGAGCATGTCCATGCACACGTTTTATACAGTGAGCATATCATGTACACTTTATATACAGCGCGCATGCCATGCACGCTTTACATACAGTGTGCAATGCTCACTGTTGGGTTTTCAGTGTGATGCGCCTCGGCCTCGACCGCCTTTCCGTGTGTGTGTGTGTGTGTGTGTTTTTTAAAGCAAGTTTTGCCGTTACTAGCCAATTGAGTTGAACAGATATTGTTACATTTCAAGTCGATGATGTCTTACAAACATGTTAGTCAATTTAAAACTAACTAACGTATTCGCTGTTAACTTACAGCAATATTTTTTTTACAGCGTATCTCCGGAAGTTAAATACTTTTACTGGGCATGAACTTTTTTCTTCTTTTTTTGCCTATAAATGCAGTTGGTGACAATCAGTTAGGCTTGCAGACTGTCTAAAAAGTTACACACGCACACGCGAGCCCCCCAGAAGGAAATACTAGGCTGTAGGCGACTGACAGGAGCTCACTGGCTGAAACTGACTGGCTGGTGCTGACTTGCTGAAGCTGACTGTTGACTGGCTCTAACTTACCCTCGGGTAGAGACAGCCACAAGGGAGTGTCTAAAAACTTGTCCTCTACGCAATGAGTGAGGGACATTCGCACACTCTGTGTTTCCAGTGCAGCCTCATGCAGCGCAGCCCCACGGCGTACTCCCCCCCCCCTCCCGGCACTGGAGCCACGCCTCGCCACGCCCTGCCACGCCGGGCTGATAAGATATGCGAGCCAGGTTCCGCCGCCTGCGCCGCCGCGGCTGCGAGTTTCACAACCGCCGCGGCATGGCCGGGGCATAGGGCGCTGGCTGCTGCTGGCTGGGGCGACCTGACCGTTTTTGCCTTTTCAATTTGTATTGAGCCGAGCTCTGGCCCCGGAACGACTGTGCCCTACCGCGCCCTCGTCCCCCTCCCACCGCCCGCCACCGCCGCCTACACCCTTATCTCTGGGTCCCACGGGGCCACCACTGGCGCGCTGGCGCGCGGGCCGGCAGCGCAGTTGATTTACACCGGCCGCCCCCGCCACGCCACGCCCCGCCCCACCACGCCACGCCCCGCCACGCCCCGCCACGCTACGCTAGGCCACTCTTGTCCTTCCCGTATGCGCCCCTTTTGCGGCGCGCAGGCGCGGTTTTCTTTCACTTCCGCCCTTTAAACTCGTGTACACACTGCGCGTGGCGTTATTGTATGCTTTGGCAGCTGGAGGAGGCGGCCGCGACGGCGGGACGAGAGTACAGCAGCAGGCTGGGATGTGGCGGGCTG
Source organism: Frankliniella fusca (assembly GCA_029379305.1). Classification (NCBI taxonomy): domain Eukaryota; kingdom Metazoa; phylum Arthropoda; class Insecta; order Thysanoptera; family Thripidae; genus Frankliniella; species Frankliniella fusca. The sequence goes on from JAHWGI010000014.1 coordinate 1,002,124, forward strand.
GAAAAACGGGGTCAGGAGTGGGAGTGGCGTGGCGATGGTTCAGGCGCGAGGGCCGGGCCCGGGCCCGGTGGAGATCATCTTACTTGAGGAGTCAGTCGTTCCTCTTTGAAGCCCCTCCAGCCCTCTTAGCAGCAGCAGCAGCAGCAAAGCCATCAGCGTGGTGTTGCCTCGGCCCGCCCCGCCCTGCCCCGCCCCGCCCCGCCCCGTCACGACCTGGACTGCGACTCTCGCGTCGACGAGCCCTTGCACCCCGCCGCTGCGCCTCTCGGCGCCTTCGGTATTGAAAAGCGAGTGAAAAGCCCCCTCTGCCTTCCTAGAGAGGTCCTCTGACATCCGCACAGCGCGGGGGCGAGAGAGAGAGAGAGAGAGAGAGAGAGAGAGAGAGAGAGAGAGAGACGATACTTATTTCCTTCTGGCTGGCTCTTCCGGACTCGACGCGGTCCCGGCCAGGATATACTTTTCTCCGCCGTAAGGACGGATGAGGACCCCGGCGACCGACGTTAAGCACACTTCGTTAGCACTACGCGGTGCGAGCGTCGGAGGACGTGAGAGAGGGAGAGAGAGAGAGAGGGAGAGGGGGGATATTGTGGACCGTCAATGATGAACCTACTCGCCCTTTACGCCCGACGCTACGCGGTGTGGACCGGAGGGAGGAGGGAAAGGGGGGCGCTTTTCACGGGTGACTTCGTCAGATGAGGCATCATCAATGGAATACAGTCCGCACGCCCTTAATCTTTTCTGAGTCGCCTTCTCCGGCTCCTCCTCCCCTCCGCGCCTCTCTCCCCTCCCCTCCCCTCCCCTCCCCTCCTCCTCGTTCCCCTCCATTGCCTGGGGTTCCCCCTCATCATAATCGCAGCGCCGGCTCCACGTGACGGTGAGCTTATACAGGTTCAACTCTCCGCCCCGCCCCGCCCCGCCTCTTCCTGGCGCCATGACTGACCCGACACGGCAGACGCGCAAATTGAGGCAATAATCCGAAAGCAATTCATAAAAATTCAAAAAGGCATCCGTTAAAGTATTTACAACATTAAATTGGAAGTTGCGCGTCCGCTGGCTGGAAGGCTAGGCCTCTCTCTCTCTCTCTCTCTCTCTCTCTCTCTCTCTCTCTCTCTCTCTCTCTCTCTCTCTCTCTCTCTCTCTCTCTCTCTCTCTCTCTCCCTCCCTCCCCCAATCTGCCTCTCACTCATTTTTTGGGCGGGAGCGAAAGTTTGATGAGAAAGGCCCAGGGCCCACTGTTAAAGTTTAGTCTTCGTTTTCGTGCAACCTTTCTTAGCTTTAAAGACCTTTTCGATGAAACTAAAACCTCTGCCTTTTCGTCTTGGGAACGAGAGCGATTTTCCAAGCCGTTGCCTTACAGTCAGGGCGGCGTCTTGGAAATGAAGTCCAAAGCACAGCGCGCATGACTGCGAAGCCTTAAAAAGCCTTTAAGGCTTTAAGTGGGGCTACCCCTCTCGTTGCACGGGATATTCGCAGAAATGGCGGTACGGTTGGCAACGGTGGGTCGGGTCCAGAGTGAGGGAAAGTACGCACACACTAAGGATTAGGAGAGGAGGCAAGGGGTATGACCACATGTCCTTGTGAATTCTTCGAAATTCGGCAAGTTTGTCAACTGTGCAGCTACAAGGCTCAGCTGTTAATCGGGGTCAGGTAGGTACTCTGAAAATTTCCTACAGTTCACCTCCTCCCTACCCCACCACCCCCACCCACTCACATCACGTCGAGCTCTTTTTCGCAACGCATAAATCAGCAGATCGAGTCTCTGATTCCGTCGCGAGAGGGTACTCGTCGCGGTACTCGTTGCGAGAATTTCGTTGAAGCCTATTTCTTGCAGTTCGGTATTTCGATAATTCGGTATTTCGATAATTTCAGTATTTCGATACTTCGATGTTTGGAAAATTTCGATATGTACCGATACCAAAAAGTTTCGATAAAGAAACGTTATCGAACTTTAATAACGAAATCCCATTATCACACAGCCCTACTTAAAGGTGCACTTGAAATTCGGTACTTTTAACCATCGCGAATTTTTGGATTTCCCCAGTGCGGTCCTGAATTTCAAGGTAACGTATCGAAAATTGTTCTGGTTCCCAGGAAGAAAAGATTGGAAGTTTAGAGTTTTCGACAGGGTCTTGAAAACCAAAATAGGGGTTGAATGAAAACCAAGACTCCAGTTTACCGTGTCAGTATGTTGCGATGAGGAGCACTCCTCAACTCCCACCAGCACTGGTGGGGTTGGGGCAAAGAATAGCATGAGTCGAGCCGGTGCGGCTTCCACCGCCGCTTCAGGGAGAGTGTTACCTGTCCAGGAAACATCTGTATGAGAGTGAGAGAGAAAGAGAGAAGAGGAAAGGGGGGGGGGCCTCACTGCTACGCCTGTTTGCTCGCGAGGCAGAGGAACAGGGAAGAATAGCGCGAGCGATGCCGTGCGGCGATCTCAAGAACGCTGACCCTGGCTGTTCGAACGAAAAGGCGCGTCAGAGCAGACTAGAGCAAGGCTATCGGTTTATTGTGGCAGGAGATGGGGGTTAGCGATAGAGGGGAGTGGGAGAGGGGAAAAGCGGGAAAAGGAGGGAGCGAGGAGGAGGGGGGGGGGGGGGCAGACAGTCCAGCCGGAAATATGCGATGGTATCTGTGTCCGGACAAATCGCCTCTGCTTATCCCTTCGCCCACGTCATCGGTTTCGCCCTTCTTCTGTTCGCCGTCCACTCTCACATATGTCATTCCACTACACCCAGCAAAAGGATAAGCTGTAGTAGCGCCATCCTATATGGCTGCCTCAGGGGCAGCCGAAGTCCTATTATAAATTGAATTTTAATTTAAACTTCTGAAATGTTTTCGACTCGGTTTTTGATAGAAATAGGTTTGGGCGATGGCAGTACCTGACTGTGTATTCAATTCCAAAGATCACTCAAAGTTAAAAAAAAAGAAGGAAAACAGGTCCTTATTGATACGTCGTTGATCTCTCTCTCTCTCTCTCTCTCTCTCTCTCTCTCTCTCTCTCTCTCTCTCTCTCTCTCTCTCTCTCTCTCTCTCTCTCTCTCTCTCTCTCTCTCTCCCCCTCTGCCTCCCTCCCCCCCGGCTCGGGTGTGTAGAGCCCCGCCTGCCACACCGTACGGTCGCGGCTTGAATTACTATGCATGACATGGGCCGCGTCGGCCTGGACTCGCCTGCATTATTTCGTACACGGGAGCCAAAAAAAAAAAGGACATTATAGCGCGGCGCGCACACACATACTCGTGCGAGGTGGTCTTGTCGCTGAGGGTGAGAGTTAGCCGCGAAAATTGCGCGCGGCTGTGACGCGGTTGTGAATGTGGTGTGCGAATACAGCTTGCAAAAACCCGCACGGTCCGCGGCCGTAAAGTCTGGGAGCAAAGTGTTGATTGCGTTGCTGCAAATTTTCAGTTGTCTGGAGATGTTTCCTGCTCGAACCCTATCAACAAGGTGTATGTTAGGGGAGAGTGGGGCACATTGGTCCGTTTTTTTTCTTTTAGTTCCCTACGCCGCATGTGATGACCCCAAAAAAAGTTTTTTGTGCCAAGTCTTAGTTTGTACATTACTTTACCTTAGAAAACCATCCCCAACATTTTGCCGACCATGCAAGCTGAGATAAACCGAAAACCCAAGAGGCCTGCAAGTGGACCAATCTGCCCCGGGCCGGGGCACATTGGTCCGACCTATGGGGCACATTGGGCCAAGCTGGAAAAAATGGCCAGAACCGTTATCTACGCCACTTAATGATATGTTGAGTGATACTCTGTGATAAAGGAAGTCGAATTTGTCAAAAAGAGTAATTTCAGTTAGGTACTTCGTACTCTTGTATTTGTACTTTAACATAAGTAGGCTAATCAAAAATAAAATTCTGCTAACTAATTAAAACAGTAAAAACAGTCAAGAATATTTTTTATAAATGTCAGAAAATGAAACCATAAGAAAACTTAACCTAGCATTTGTCAAAACACTTCCTGAAATATCAAAATTTGCAATTTTAATGGATACTGTTAGATTGGCACAATGTGCCCCGTAAAAAAGCGGTCCAACCTGCCCCAAGTGTAGCAAATAAATTCAAATGCTTCTAGAATGCAAGTAGTTGTTTCTAGCCCATTCAAAACTATATTCAATTTAAAGGTAAATGATCAGGCTTTCGTTTTAAAAAGGTGCCGTGATTAAAATATAGTGTTGTATACCCCTAAACGAGATGGTTTTAGAGTAGAAACATTTTACTTTTACCTGTTTTATGGGGTATTCCATACTTCACCCCTGGCCATTTGGATTGCGACCGTTGACGAACGGCGGACTCTTCGGAAAAATAGTCGGGTAGGTGATAGCTTCTTCCACTGTCCGAGTGGTGGCGCTGCGGTCGCTCTAACCTCGCGAAATTCGAAATGGACCAATGTGCCCCATGGACCAATGTGCCCCACTCTCCCCTAGTACTAAAACCAGTAGAATTAGCGCCGCAACCTCTATCATTGTAAAACAAGTCGAGTATACCATAGAAACAGAGATTTTAGATCGAAATTTCTCAAAATTGGCCACGAACTTTGGGCTGGCATTTCAGCAGTGAACTAAGATCGAGTTCTACCTCTCTGCCAAGTCTTATCAAAATCGTATAGAAAAATATGGATTTAGGTACGGGGCCGTGCTAATAAAAAAAAAAACGGATCCTGAGACAAAACCATAAGGCCACTTCGTGCCTATAAAAGAAAAAAACATTTCGAAAACTAACAAGAAATATCACTGAGTTATTTTAAACGACCTGACTGTGAACTACAGGAAAAATCAGTTTACCGATTTAACAACGAAAACTATAAATTTTGTTTCTCGTTATGTTACCACCTCCGCCCCACCCCCCACCCCCTCCAAAAAAAGCAATGATGTGTGTATCAAACGTAAAGAAGAGCATTTGCGTTACGTGCTGTCTACGGCGAATAGCGGGAGGTGGCGCTGGGAGCGGGGGTGCGGGCATACCAGCTCCAATCATGTTTGTTTGTCCCCGCACCGCCCCGCACCGCCCCGCACCGCCCCGCCCCGCCCCGCCCCGCCCCGCCCCGCCCCGCCCCGCCCCGCCCCGCCCCGCCCCGCCCCGCCCCGCCCGGGCACCGGACGCCGGCTGAGGCCTGAGCGTCCCAACGGCCCAGGCCTGCTCACTGCCCCGCTATTTCCCTTTTATTTGCTCCATTTTCTCACAGGAAAGTTCCTGTCTGTTTTCATTTGGCCGACCCAACAAACGTCGCGGCGCTGAGGAAGAGGAGAAGGGGGGGAGGGGGAGGAGGGGGGTGCATATTCCCGGGAGGCCCCGGCCAGCGTCTCCGCGGGGGCGGGGCGAGCGCAGGCCGTGGGGCCCGCGGGGCCGCGGGGGGGACGAAACAAAAACAATTACATGCCGCCAGTGTCAACAGTGAGGTAAAGAGGGGGTATTTTCATTGAAAGCCGCGTAGGGTAACTGAGTTTCCCGGGGTCAACGAGCATATGACCAGGCCGACTACCGCCCCGGTCTGACTGAGCAGAACGTGAGTCAAAAAACAAAACATAAAATGTCTCCAATATCTATTTCTTGTGGATGAAAACGCTCCTGGTTTTCTATGGCGAACCAAACCTGAGGGCCGAGAGCGAGAGCTAGGCTATATGCGGGGATGGATTATTAGAGTTGCTGTACGTACAACTGCCCCTGTTGCTTAGGAGCAAAATGTTTTCTAGAAAAAGGGTAACCCACTCCTCCCTTCCCCCCTCCCACCTCCAAAAAAAAAACACCAAAAAAAAAGGGAAAACAAACACGATCTCAAGCAAAATCACTCTTTACTTTCATTTGTATCTACGTGACTTCAGGTCGTCGAATAAATAAATCACATAAATTCATATAAACTGACGACTTCTCTCCACAGTGTGGGACGGTGTATTTGCAGCCGCCCGACCGGCGCATTCTTTTGATCTGTTCAGCACCAGGTAAGCGCGGAATCGGTCCCGCTTCGACCATGTTTGCCATTTTGCTTTTCGTTATTTGCGCCCCGCATGAGGAAAACGCGAAAACATGTGAATGAAGTATAATGCAAGTCTGATTGGTACGGCCATGGTGCAGGCAAGTGGGTGGAGGGACAGCGCTGTGGGCTTAGCAGGGCAGCCAGGGTTGCAGGGGGGAGGGGGGCCGACCCAACCCACCACACCCTTTACCCCCGCAACAATAATTATGGACACGCCAGCCTTCATCAGCGGATAAAGCTTTCACCGATATGATGTTTTAAAGCCCGCCTGGTCGTCCCCTACACCTCGGACTCCCCGAGCAGGGCAGATAACTTTTTTAAAAAAAATAGAGAGATCGTAAAAAAGAAAGAAAGAAAAAGCTAATCAATGTTTCTCCCGCGTGTTGAGTATTCTCCCTCCTGATCAATAAAATCTCACCTGCGCTTTTCATCGAAGAGAAAACGAATAAGATAACACGGATGACTCGGTCCGGTCGCGTAAACTGGTGGTAATCCGGTTATCCAGAAAGTTTGGGTCATATTTCGAGCAACGTAAACAACAATGTGAAAAAACGTCGTAGGTTTACGGAAAAAATTTCCACGAAGTGGATTTGTAAAATCACAATTATGTATCGTAAAATTACAAACAGTACCTACCTATCGACTTGCCATCCAATTACGAGCAAGAATGGACTGTCGTAAATTTGCAACATTTTTCGTAAGTCGTAAATTACCAAATAAACCGTAAGTATGAAAAGATATATTTCACATTGAATTTTCAGATGTCACATAAGGCTTGTCCAGCTGAGACATCTTTTCGCGCGTTTGAAGCTTGGTATCGGTAGAGATGTTGGGACTGCCTGCAAGAGAAATGCAATATCGGCCCGTTCTCACACAATGCGATGGCGGCCACGTGCTCCACCTTTATTTTCAGGGAGTGGGCCGCGAGTCGCACCGGAACGGGCCGGGCCCGGCCGCGCACCAAACACGACAAAACCAGGGTTATTTCGCGGCCGGTCGCACTTGGCTCTCACTCTCCCCACCCCTTCTCTTTCTCTCCCCTTCTCTTTCTCTCTTTCCCTCTCACCCTTTCGTTCTGCCACCCTCGCTCTCTACTGCGTCCGTTATCATCCTGTCCGGCGTGACGCGAAACTCAATTTCCGCGAAGCCGCGACCGAACCGTAATAATAATAATAATTCTCGTCATTATTGAAGCTGCTGTTTATGGCGGGGGCGTATAATCCTAATTCATTTCTGCGTAGCGCACTGCTCGCTCCGGCCGGATCTGAATTGACCACCGCGGTGGTGCAAATGTGAAACGCGCGCGCGCTTGTGTGTGTGTGTGTGTGTGTGTGTGTGTGTGTGTGTGTGTGTGTGTGTGTGCGTGCGTGCGTGCGTGTGCGTGCATGCGTGCGTGCGCATGTGTGTTGCGCTCAAGTGCTTAGGTGTATGTGCAGTGTGCACTCTACAATTCTTACAAAGAAAATGCTTTGTATTACAAAGCATTCTTTCCAACAGTAATACAAATTTTCTTTGTAATACAAAGAAAATTCCTTTGCATGCGAACAAACTGCTTTGTAAGCTTACCAAGTAACCAAGCACCCAAATCCTTCGAAAGGATTTATCAGAGTGTACAAGATTCGCTATTACGCTGTCATGAGGATTTCAGCATATTGATATACGGCGTTACGTGGTATTACATTCTATGAGCCGTATTATGGCGAGATTTCGGTTGCACTACGCCAGTAATTACGCGATATTAAGCGATGAGTAAAAATGCCCTCCATTCATTGGGATGCTGACAGGCGCCATGCCACGCGTGGTTTAACCACAAAACAGTTGACTGAGAGGTGGTGTGGTCGTTTACAGCACAGCTCAGCTCCACACTGTAAATTGGTTGGCGTCTTTAGACGCCAAAATTTTGGCGTCCTCTGAGAACGCCAAATTTTGGCGTTAAAAGACGCCAACATTTGGCGTTCTTCTTCTCAGAACGCCAAATATTGGCGTCTTTGAACGCCAAGATTTGGCGTTCTCAGAGGACGCCAATATTTTGGCGTCTAAAGACGCCAAGCAGTTTACAGTGCACTCGGGAAATTAAAGATAATAATGAAAGTAAATATATAGAGTTATAACCGCGACCGAGGGGAAAACAGCTCTGAAAATCTTTGGACACCTCATCATTCAGAAAAAAAATCAGGAAAATTCACATAAGTTCAAAAAAAATCACAAAGAAATAGGTTAAAATAAAGCAAAAATTCAATAAAAATTCACCAAAAACATAGCATAAATTTACAAAAAATCACAAATATTAACGAGCATTCAGAAAAAAAAATCACAAAATTTGCACAGAGTTGTATCCCCCTCGTAACTGATTATAGTTCTATGTGTGTTTTGTATTGAGAATGGCGGCGGGTGATGCGCCGGGCTGGGCCCGTGGGCGCCGCCGCACTGACCGTGTTGTCGCGCGTGTTTCGGACAGTGTCACGCTGCGCGGCTCGCAGCCTCTCTCCTTTCATTACATTAGCCGCGCGGTGTGGACGGATGGAGGCGGAAGGCAGGCTCTGGGGCGGGGCGGGGCGGGGTGGGGTGGGGTGGGGGGTGAGGGGCGGGGCGGGCATCGCTGGGGGCAACCACGCGCGAGAAGGCAGACGACCCGTTTTCGCCCCGCTCCACCTCGCCCCGCCCCATTCCGCCCAGCCCCGCCCCGCCCCGCCCCGCCCCGCCCTTGCGTCCTTCGCGACGCGCCGGGGGTGTTCGGTGAGAGATGCGGACAGCAGCAGCGCAGGCGAGGCCGTCCGAGGCCCTCCTGACATCCGAGAAGGGTCGCGGCGGGGCGTGGCGGGGTGGGGTGGGGTGGGGTGGGGTGGGGTGTGGCGGGGTGGGGCGTGGCGTGGCACGGTCGCACCGTGGCCGACTTAGTGTCGCCGCGCGCGCCTCCCCACAACGAGCCCTTTCCTCTCTGTAACCAGGACTTCAGTACTTACTCGGAGCGGCGCGCGGGGGAGTTCAAACCGACAGCGCGACCCCGCCGCCTCTCGCGGCCGGCACAGCCAAGTGCGGGGCAGAAGTGGGTGGGGGTTGGGGGTTGGGGGTGGGGAGTCTTTTTGATGCGCGTTTCAACAGTCGTCATTCCGTCAGCATTCTGCAAGGAAACCCACCACCACCACCCCCTACACCACCACTCCCCCCGCCTGGTGGGTGACTTTTCGCAGAGCCGGCGCCATGCTCTGAGCTGGGCCGAGGATGGGCTGCGCGGCCCCGTCGTAATTTTCTGTTTCTTCATTTTCACCACAGCCCCCCTCCCCCCCCCCACACCCCCCACCTCCTACCGCCTGCCCTACCACTCTCGCTGCTCCGCCGGAGTCGTGTCGTCTGCTTGGTCCCGGCGGCCTTGAGGATCGTGCGCGAACACATCTGCAGAGCTACCTCCGAAACATGCTGCTTAAGAATGATTTCATCTTAATTCAGACTATTTGTAACATTATTCTCTATTCAAACTTTTGCACGTTAACATATTGAAAAGCCCTTACAGGAGCTGCATTACATTGTAAATCAATTACTGCGAGACTTCACATTCTTCATAATGTGAAAATTGTCACATTGGTCAGAATGTGATGTCACATTCGTTCTAACCTGAATCGGCCGGACACTGAGGGCTGAAGGTTACAGTCACATTATTATTCAAAAGAATGTGACAATAATAACCAAAAGAATGTGACAGCTTTCACATAAAGAAAATGTGACGTCACAGTAATTGAATGACAATATTAAACAGTATTCATGGCCAAAAACAATTCTAAGCAAATAATCCTGATTAGTCATAAAATAAAACTAATAAAATTAAAATTGATCACTTGTTTCAGAAAGCACTTTACCAACACCAATTCTTCAAATGCGGCTCGATCCAGATAATATCTGACGACTAAGATCTTGATGAAACAAACGAAAAAACACAAAGGTCGAATATCAATTGCCAGATCGATGAGGCAGCACCACGATTGAAGTACATCGTGCTTCTGCTCCCTCACTCACCTGCTGTCCGCTGCCGCGGGCGGCTTGTGGCTGGCGCGGGCAGCAGGGCGTTAAACCCCGTGCTAGCATTGTCTTGCCGCCAAGTCACACACACACGCTGCAGCCCCGCCTGAATTAACTCATTTCCAGGAGTCGTGTTGAATGAGGAGCAGTGCTCGCTCCCAAACTATACCCCTAACCTCTTTCACCCCTCTCTAGACCGCTCCTGACGGAAATCTGTGGTGTTCGCTGGAACAGGCCCGGGCCAGCGGGCCGATTCCGAGGATCGCTGTCGTCCTTGTCGCACATATGGCGGTGCCCCATGTTGGGGATGGCGAGGCCCCGTGAGTGCGACAAGGACGGGGGCGCGAGGACGATCTTCGGAATCGCAGACGGCAGCCAGGTGGTTAGGTCCCTGTACCGCTGCTCCCGACTTGTCCCGGTTTGGGACCGAGTAGGGCTCGAGAGAAGGTAGGGCAGGGCGACCACACAAAGACTAGGGCCCGCAGCCCGCAGACGGACACAAAGTCCGGCACACTCTCTCTCTCTCTCTCTCTCTCTCTCTCTCTCTCTCTCTCTCTCTTTCTCTCTCTCTCTCTCTCTCTCTCTCTCTCACACACACACACACACACACACACACACACACACACACACACACACACACACACACACACACACACACAACCAGAGGGCGGCAAGCAACGCAGTGCAGGAGCCATGAATAAGGGAAATGATATTTACTCGCAGGGTCAGAGCGAAATAAAGGCAACCAGGTCGTAGCGCTGGAGAGAGAGAGAGAGAGAGAGAGAGAGAGAGAGAGAGAGAGAGAGAGAGAGAGAGAGAGAGAGAGAGAGAAGGGGGAGAGTGCGTGCGCAGACTACACAGACAGACTGACAGACAGACAGACAGACAGACAGACAGACAGACAGACTGGCAGTTGGAGCACCGCACATACGGAAAAAAATACATAAGTTGCCGTAGCTAATATGTTAGCTGATATCGTGACAAGCAACTTATAAGCTACCATAGCTAAAAATTGTCTCTGGTAGGCAAAAATTAGCTACTACAACTAACGCTTAGCTGGATTTAGCAAAGGCTTAGTTAGGGTAGAGAACATCCCATTCACTGAATCAAACATTGCGTTTTCTCCTGCAGATGACGCATTAGCTCTCATAGCTGCCGTGTCGCTATGGCAGCAAACATATCGCTGTGGTAGCTAAAAAACTTGCTTGTCACGATATCAGCAAACATATTAGCTATGACAGCTAACATTTAGTTAACACAGCTTAACTTTTTTTTTCCGTGCACCGAGCGAGCAGTGTCGTGTGCGCGAGGACTCTGGAGCGAGCGCGCGCGTCCCCTGATGAAGGCGGGCATATTCAAGAGCGCCCGAGCCCTTTGCCCAGCCGAGCCTCTGTGTCTCAGTTAGCGGGACCAACTTATGAGACGAGAGGCAGCACCAGCACGCGAGATTCCGGAGGGAAACATTATTTCCGACTGCGAGACCAACACGAGCAACTACTAAAGCCCTCGCCCCCTCCACTCCACTGCCCGTTTGCCCCCGCCACCCCCACCCCACCACCCCTACTGCCCCCGCCGCCCCTGCGGCCTGGCGCCATACGCGTCTTCATTTCACACTCCGCCTCCAGCAGCAGCATCCCCCGTTAGTAGTTTCCCTTTGTAGGGACACCATTGCGCCGCCCCTGGCCCCCTGGCCCTCCACCTCCAGATGAGTGGTCGCTTTGGGGTCCTCCAGGCCTGCGCTCCGGTGTCCGGTGGCTGCTGTCGGCGCAGCCAGAGGCACAGCCGCACTGTTAATTCCTTACAAAGAGCAGTCTTCATATTACGAAGAACTCGGTTTGTAACGTACAAAGGATTTGGAACCGCCATATTACAAACTAATTTCCTTCATAATACGAACACGAAGCGATTTGTAATACAAACAAGGTTTCATATTACAAACCGAAAAGTCTTTGTAATACAAAGAATTTGTTCGTATTACAAAGATCTCGAATCCTTTGTACGTTACGAAGAGAGGTTCTTCGTAAGAGACTAAGAGTGCGCACCCGGCTCGGCACCCGATTCTCCAGGCCACTCCAGCTGGTCTTCCCTTCCCCAACAGGAGTAGAAGCAGGAGTAGGAGCAGCAGGAGTGGCAGCCGACCGATTCCGGTGCGCGCACTCCCCGCTCTGTCTCTCTTGCTCTCAAGGAGTCTGCTGAGGAAGCAAGAACACTCTGGCTCTCTCGCACTCAGGGAGTGAACCGACGAGTGCGCGAATCGGAATACCGGAATCGCTCTGCAGCAGCTGCGGTAGGAGCAGCTTTAAAGCTGCAGCAGTAAGATACCTCGCCATAATGAAAATAAAAATATTCAAGTTACATTTTTCGCCCGTATTGAGTGAAGCATTTCTTCATCGCTTAAACGACTCAACACTGTGAAAAATAGTTGTAGCTTTACGGGAAAATTTTCCGAAATTTTCCCATGAAGTGGAGTTGTAAAATTACAATTACAAACCTTGTATATAAAGCAGAACATATCGCCTTGAAATTCAATTACGAGCAAGAAAGGGTTGTCGTAAATTTACAACATATTTCGTAAATCACAATTCACAAAATGAATCGTAAAATTAAAAACAAATTTTGCACAGTGAAAACGAGTCTTTTTTGATATTCTGAAATCACTCCAACAGTGTCGTTGGACTCTTTGACTCAAAAAAAGTCAAGTATCCCCGAAAACGTAATCAAAATGACTCTAATACAGCGATGCTAATCGTTCGCTAGTTACAGTGCAGCAGTGCTGCACCTTTTCCAGGATTAAAACTTTCATGCTTATCAAGGCGTCAATTGCCCGAACGACGGGCAAATGGAAGGGATGTATAACTGGAAACAATATGTGCACGCCGGTATAAACAATGCAAAACAATATCAAAACAATTCGAGACAGTTTACGCGACATTTGGTGATTCAGACAGAATTTTAAAAAGAAAGTTTACATTTCCAGCCTTTTTGAAGAGAAGTTAGACATTTCGGCCTGTTAGCGCACACCTGATGTTATTTTTAATCTCTTGGCAATAAAATCTCTTTTCAGGGCACATTTTTCCACAAAAAGAAAAAAAAACGTCATCGCTAACGCTAACGTAAAAGCAGATGATAGATATTTTTAAAATAAAACTGTCACTGACGTGTCACTGACGTGTCACTGACGTGTCACTGACGTGTCACTGACGTGTCACTGACGTGCCACAGACGTGTCACTGACGTGTCACTGACGTGTCACTGACGTGTCACTGACGTAAGAACTGTTACGTTTTTGACGTAGCTAGACCGTTTTTACGGAGAGGCCCGCCCTCCCAGCCCTCTCTTATATATTAACCCCATTTTCTCCTAACCTTTTTAAGAAGACGAACGAGATCGAGAGGAAAAGCAGATGCTACCTTTGGTATCATCTGATAAAAAAATCGTCAAAATCTGTTATCGCCTCGTATTGTCTGTATTAAAAAATTGTCGAAATCTGTCGTTCTGTCGTATTGTCTGTATTAAAAAATTGTCAACATCTGTAATTGTCTCGTACTGTCTGTATTGTCTAGAGACAAAAAATCATGTATACGCTGTTCGGGCCTGCTCCGCACCCCGCGAGCATACATCAAGACATTCGCGGGATGTGTTTCTTGCAGTGTAGTAGTTGCAGCAGCAGCGGTGGCAGATAGGTGACGCGGCCTCTGTAGCCCGGCGGGGGCCTCCGAGGGGTCCGTCTCTAAATTATGAAGCGCACTCCAGCGCTTCGGGGCCGGGCGAGACAGCGTAAGCGTGTTTACGTCACGACGAGGGAAGTGTTTTCTCATGCCGCGCCGTACCCGCCTGGAGGCTCCAGCGGCTCCAGGCTGGAGGAGGATGGTGCGCTGCTCGTCCCGCTGCTGTTCTCTCCAGTGGTTGTCTCTGCTGGAGATCCTCCTCCTCCTCCTCCTCCTCCTCCGCCTCCTCCTCCTCCTCCTCCTCCCCCCCTCCTCCTCCTCCTCCTCCTCCTCCTCCTCCTCCGCCTCCTCCTCCTCCTCCTCCTCCTCCTCCCCCCCTCCTCCTCCTCCTCCTCCTCCTCCGCCTCCTCCTCCTCCTCCTCCTCCTCCTCCTCCTCCGCCAGCAGGTGGGGTGGGAGCGCAGGGGTCAGGAATGTCGTGCGTCACATGCGGTGAGCGTTGTTGTGCCAAGCCTACCAGGGCGCGGGGGTTGGGGAGGGGGTGGGGGGCGATATTACACGGTGGTGGTAGCACACCGGTGGGCTGTGGGGTGGAGTGGGGGGGGGGGGGGCTGAGGGGACGGGGGGCGGTGCTTGCCTCTGGGGCAGTACGGCGCAACCCATGGTGGACGACCCGCCGCAGCTGCAGACAGGGGGGAGGGGGAGGGTATGGGGGGGGATCGGTCACTCATACGAAATGTTTACCATGATTTTGTTTTCCACTGTTAATTGTTTCCCCCTTTTTGATTTTTTTTAAATTTTCTTTTGATTTTTTAAGTAAATAATGAACTTTAATGTGACTGTTTGACGAATTAATATTTTTTTTTCCATTTCTGACTGTTTTCATTTGTTCTAGTGTTTCCTTCCATTTTTTTTTTCGGTTTTGCGGATTTTTCTGCACGCACTAAACCTTCTTCAAAATTTTTTTCGTATACTACAAAGAATTCTGTGCAACCGAGGAACTTTCCTTGTGCAATTTTTTTTTCTTTTTATAACAAGGAAACTTCGGCTTTGTATTACGGTTGCACAGACCGAGTAATTTTCTTTGTAAGAATTTAAGAGTGTACCCTTCTCCTTGATTTTATTTTGAATCTTGTAAAATTGTGTCATTTTATTTTTTAAAATAATTATTGTGGCGGGGTACTCACCCCCTCGGCTCGGGGCAGGCGGCTGAGTCGCTGGGCCCACCTCCCTGCGCGTTGGTGTCTAACCTGGAAGAATCCCGGCGCGCGGCCCCGACCGGGACAAGGACCCCTCTGTCTATGGGCGTCTAGAGTCACGTACGACCAGCAGCACCCACCCCACCCCACCACCCCTCGGCCTCTAGGGCGACGACAGCAGGGACACGGGCTGCGGGCTGAGGCAGCAGCAGCAGCTCAGAGGAGACATAGGGGCAGCACCGCGTCACACACACACACACACACACACACGCAGAGGACGAGCGGCTAGGAATGTAGGGGAGTCGACGGCGGCGGCGCAGCGTCGTCGTTTTGGAGCGGGCGAGTTGCAGCAAGATGGAGTGGTGTGGTATTTGAGCCCGAGCAGACACACATACACACTGCGACACACGCGAGCGCGAGCACACACACACACCAAGAAAAAGCCTTTGACGGACAGCCATGTCCAATTTACTCCATCTCTCTCTCTCTCTCTCTCTCTCTCTCTCTCTCTCTCTCTCTCTCGTTGAAAGAAGGCCCGCGAATCGATCCCCTTCAAAAATTTACCTTCTAGTGATTTCATACTCCTACAGTGTGGCGGGGTGAAAATTTGTCTCCCCAAAAACATCTTGCTAAAAAACAGCAACACTAGGTACCTCTCTCTCTCTCTCTCTCTCTCCTTCTCTCCCTCTCTCTCCCTCTCTCTCCCCTCCGGCTGGACGAAGAGTTAAATCCAACCACCCATGAGGGCAATGTAATGCCGTCGCCGGCAATTTTCATCCCACCGGGAGGAACTAACTAAACTGCGGCAGTAAACGGCTGAGGAGGTGGCGCGGCGGGGCGGGGCGGGGTGGGGCGGGGAGCGGAGTGGAGTTGGTGGGCTGGGCGGGCTGGCCGGCGCTGAATTACCAACTTTTGGTCATTAGAGGTGACCAAACGCCGTCGCCGTCGGGGACAAGGCGGCGGGGAGCTCCGCTAGTGTGTGTGTGTGTGTGTGTGTGTGTGTGTGTGTGTGTGTGTGTGTGTGTGTGTGTGTGTGTGTGTGTGTGTGTGTGTGTGTGCGCGCTGTCTGCGCGCTGCCACGCCCTGCTGCGCAAGGAAACCTAAGCGTGTAATTGTCGCACTCTTGTATAGGTATATGTGGAGTTTCCTTTTGTATACTTGTGCCCTACCTTCAAGAGAAAGGCGCCCTGCTGGAGAACAAGCGAAATGGCCCAACCAACAGGCAATGAAAGTTTTTCTTTCTCGAGGGTGGCCGTTATTTATAAAACGCGATGAACGGACGCGACAGTTCGTCAGACTTCTGCTCCGTCCTGTTTCACCCTCCCAACTCGTCACGCTAATGTATAAAGTGGAGACCTGACCTGGACATTTTTTTAAAAAAATTAAAAGGATGCTGATTCTATTTCCAGGGCCTACTTAAGTTCTAGAGACATTTTTCTAAGAGGTAACAGACCCATCCCGTAGCGTGCCGCTGTGCCCGAACGCTCAATGAGTAGGAAACCATAACCCCCCCCCCTCCCACGCTGCGGGGCAGCGGGATGCCGCCACCACCCAGAAACAAAAGAGAGAAAGAGAGACAACAACGAGAGCTAAAAGTTGTTGTCGCTGTCCGGAGCGGAGGTCACAAAACATTTTACCATAGTAACCCCAGCGCCAAGGCTGTGGTCCGCGGAGCCGGGCCCACCCACTCCTTCACTACTTGCTTAAGTTTTAAAGGAAAAAAAAACTAAGAACAGAACCGACAGGAACATTAGCGGCTTCATGGAAAATTGTCGCCGAGCGTAGGGAAGCTCTACTCCTGCAAGAAGTTTTCTTTAACCACCGAGAGGGAAGTCACTTCGAAAACTCACTGTACGCAAAAAAAAATCAATTAAAAGATTTAAAAAAAAATCAAAATAAAATCAAGAAGGAAAATACAAAAATCGAAAAGAAATGAACAAAAAGCTGAAAAATGAATGAATAAGTCAGAAATAGAGAAGAAAGATTGAAATTTATGAAAAAAAAGACAGAAATTTTCCCAGAAAAATAAAAAAAATAAACATAAAAAAACAAAAACAATAATTAAAAGTCAGAAAAATCATTGGACTCATTATGTATGAGTGATTTCTACTCCCCTCGTTAAGCACTGCTCTGCTCACTTCGCTCTGGTACAATGTGTCTGACGCACGTTCTCCTGTAAAGGAGCTGTAATGAAGTAGTGTCCAGCAGGGGTCGACGGGCAGCGTGCGTCAGTCTCACGGCGCGCTCCAGCCGGGCTCCAGCCGGGCTCCAGCGGCACGTAGTATGGCCGTCTGGACTTGGCGGCGAGGCCTACGCCTGCGGTCCAGGACGCCCAAGGAGACTGCGGAGGATGTGTACTGCCCCGCCCCACCCCGCCCCACCCAACACCGCCCTTCCTCGCCCTCGCCACCCTCCTGGTTTCTCCTTTGGAGACTGATCCCCACTTAGACTGGCATGAGCCCTAAAAGCCGGCAAACGCTCTCTCGCCTTCGCCCGCCAAACCTCTACCCACCGCGCCACGCGGCATCCCATCCCGCCCCGCCCCGCCCCGCCCCGCCCCGCCCCGCCCCGCCCCGCCCCGCCCCGCCCTTGTTTCTTTCTCCTCGGCTACTATGGGCCGCCACCGCCACAGCGTCGTCATATCGTCGTAGCGGACGCCGCGGGGAAATGCGATATTTCAGTGCGAACGCGTTTTTTTTCTCTTTTCTTTCGTGGGGGAAGAAAAAAATGTTGCGGCTGGCTGTCGTCACGGTCGAGCGGTCGAGCGGCGCTTATCTCACCGCGACGCGCCTGAGTTGCGATGCGCAGTCGCTGAACAAGGAGGCTCTCGTCTGGCCCGACCCTTCCGCGCGGCCGAGGTCGCCGTCGAGGAGGTCGCTCTGTTGTCCTGCACAGCGATAAAGGTTGGCATCATGTCGCTCAACGCTTACTCCAGGCGAGGTGCGGCGTGGAGAGGAGGGGGGGGGGTTCGTCAGCCTGGAGAGACAGGGTGGCTCTCATGCGGGGCGGGGCGGGGCGGGGCGGCGGGGTAGGGAGTAAGGGCCTGCGAGCCGCTTCCGCACGAATAGACACCTGCTACGCCTTGCCTCGCAGCCCCGCTCCGCACCTCCCTGCGCGTGTCCCCTTTTGCCAAGACCATTGACCGTGCGGCGGTGTGCGCCCCACCCCGCCACGCCCCACCCCGCCTCGCCCCGCCTCGCCTCGCCCCGCCTCGCCCCGCCGCACATGTCCACACTGATGCCAGCTCCACTGTGCACCGCTCGCCAACCGCTGCCCCGGGCTCCTCTCGTGTCCCCTCCAGCGAGAGGAACTATACAGTCACAAGTCCTAGCTCTACGCATCTTCCGCCTTTTTGGGCTCAGCTCAGAAACCGTACCCCCCCACGAATAAGTTGAACACGCATTCAGGCAAAAGACCCCTCCACGTACGACACCTGAACACTGGAAAAACAAATGTGACGTGTGTCACATATTATCATGCATTCTCTGGAGAAAACGTTTCTTGATGCTTTCCTCTCCATGCAAAAGGATAGGGGCATCACAGAGAGAATGCAGCAAGAAACGTTTTCTCCAGGGCATGAGCGGATCCAGGCGACAGGCCTTTTGCCCCATGGCTCCTCGGTAGCCGCCTGAAAGGTAGGCAAAAAGTACTAATTTGCCCCTGTAAGTAGGCAAAAAGTACTAATTTGCCCCTGTAAGTAGGCAAAAAGTACTACTTTGCTCCCTCCCCCCAAAGGCTGGCTCTGGATCCGCCAATGCTCCAGGGAGTGCAGCAAGAAACGTGACACATGTAACGTTAGTTTTTCCAGTGAAATCAAGGGGGAAACGACTCGGGCAGTCCGGATGACATACCGGGTTAGTAATCCTTAATACGGATTACCAGAAATTTTATGATATTCCGGAGATTATCCGGGGTAATCCAGGGTAGTCCGTTTATAATCCCTCGTAATCCATGGACCTTCCTAGAAATTTTTATATTTGATCCAGAGTTTATCCACCGGTAATCTAGGTATTCCGTAATCCAGCAGACACATTTTTTCCCAATCATCTCCCCCTCGCCTCAAATTCATTTAAAAGAAAATCAATCTAATTTTATTTCTGTAGTATAGGTTATTCTGGATCGGAATGCCAGACTGATCACGCCCCGGGCCCCGGCGTAGCGGGCGGTGCAGGGTGGGTGGTGGAGGAGCTGTTGCAGTGGTGGGGGCGGCGCCATCAGGGGGGCGCCCAACTCCTTGGAAGTGAAAGGGAGACCGGAGGGAAGGGATGCGAAGGCAGCGGCAGCGGCGTTAGGGGATCTTTTAAACGCCTCTCAGTGGCAGGAATATATTTCACCCGGCCGCCGGGCCGGGGCCCAGCCTTGGCCAGCCCAGCCCAGCCCGGCCGGCCCTGCCCTGCCCCGCCCCGGCCCAGAGCCGACACGCTGCATGGCCTGGCCAGCGTCCAAGCGGCAGCCTCTTCTTCCTCCTCCTGCTCCTCCTCCTCCTCCAGCAGGCCCAAGGGCCCAAGCCCACCCGAACAGTCATGAACTGCTGCCTCCGGTCTCCCTGCAACCCCCTACCCAGCTGGATCCAGTGGGAAAGAGTCGCTTCCGTCTCTCTTCATTCATTCTTCACCAAATGCTTAATCCATGATTCTTTTCTCTGGTGGGCGAGCGGCGAGGAGGCTAAATAATGGTTTTCCCTGCGACCCGCTACCGCTGCCGTGCTGTTATCTAAGGGTGTGTACTTTCTCTGACCTTTATTACTTCTCTCTCTCTCTCTCTCTCTCTCTCTCTCTCTCTCTCTCTCTCTCTCTCTCTCTCTCTCTCTCTCTCTCTCTCTCTCTCTCTCTCTCTCTCTCATGTTGCGTCAGTGTTTTTGTGCTCACGAAGAGACAGTTTATTATCCCACACAGCACTCACTCGCGCGCGCAAGGAGTGGACACTTCCTGAAAGACAGATGGCTGGCACACGCTGCATTGAAAAAAACTTTTGGTTGTGGCGATCAAACTGTTGTCCGACCTGTCGAAGTAGTCGTAGACATCCAACTTTTAGTTCTCGGGATGGAAATTCCGGTTACAGCGACTGAATTTTTCAATGCCGAATGACGGATCAGACAATAGTTTAATCTTCTTTGTCATTCCATATATTATTGATTCACTTCAGCAGCATCTCGACAGATCTACAACTATGAAAAATTAAGATATCACAATACTATCGAAATTGAACTTGGAAGAAGTGTTGGGATTTCACAGTTGCTTGGTTGGTATCGAGCAAATGCTGGGAAATCACAACATCTTTTGAGCAGAGAGAGAAAGGAGGGGGGCGGGGAGGGGACTTGGATGTGGCGTTAAACAGATAAATGAATCGGCAGTCAAAGGTTATCAATTCGTGCAGGGACCGGTGGGTGTGCACAGTCGGGACGAGATGGGGTGAGAGAACGAGAGGGAGGAAGGAAGAGAGAGAGAGAGAGAGAGAGAGAGAGAGAGAGAGAGAGAGAGAGAGAGAGAGACAGAGAGAGAGAGAGACAGAGAGAGAGAGAGAGAGAGGGGGGGGGGAGACAGTTGGGACAGCGGGATGGAGGGAAGCGGCTAGAGCTCTGGAATAAATTTCTCAGTAGAGAGGTTCTAGAAAAGAGGAAGGGGGTCGGAGAGGCATATAATGTGTGAGTAGCTGGGAGGGTGGGTGATATGGAGATCCACCGCAAGGCTCACTTTACAGCGTGTGAGCGTAAAGCGGAATAGCAGAACGCGTCCTCCAGCAAATCGAATTGACAACTGACGTTCGACTGACCAGCACTTTGTGCAGGCAGGTGCAGCTAGCGTCATTGAGCGCACGATCGACTGCACTGTTAAGAATCCCTTCCCTCATTCAACAGACAGAACGGCAAAACCCGTTTTCTCCGATAACGCTAAAGCCGTATCTTAAAAATACGGTGTTTTCCGTGACGAATTCCGTAGTTAAGTTTCTTCAAACTTCGAAAGAAGTCTAAATGTAGGAGGTACGGACGCGGTTCTTCCGTACCAACTAAATACAGTTCAGACCTGGTAAAAAATTAATGGTTTACCCGTGGAAAATACCGCGGATTTTTTTGGGCATTGTGCGCGGTGTCGCAGAATGATAAGGCCATAGCACACCATTTTGTACTTTTTTGGATTTTTTTAAAATATTTTTGGATCTCTATGTTTTAATTTTTTTTTCCAAAGTTTGTGTCATTTTTTGTTGGTTTTGATATTTTTCTCCCCATTCCTTACTGTTTTTCAATTTCTGTCAGTTTTTAGGTCATTAAAATTTGTTCTCGTTTAATTTTTCGGATTTTTCTGCATGCTTATTCGAAGTTATTTTGATTTTTTAAAATGTTTTTCGATTTTTAAAGTGATTTTATTTTCACTGTAAACTGGTTGGCGTCAAAAGACGCCAAATTTCTGGCGTTCATGAAAATAGCCAAAAATTGGCGTCATTCGACGCCAAAGATTGGCGTTTTTCGGCTCAAAACGCCAAAATTTGGCATCGAACGACGCCAGTATTTGGCGTTTTCCATGAACGCCAGAAATTTGGCGTCTTTCGACGCCAACCAGTTTACAGGGTTGGGAGCCCCGTACAATGATATTTTGACGTAGTAGTCCCCACCCCCTCCCAGTTAGCTGACTCTCTCTCTCTCTCTCTCTCTCTCTCTCTCTCTCTCTCTCTCTCTGAAACACACACACAAACACACTCACAGACAGACGCTCTAACTTATGCAGGCCGCGGAGGCAGGCGTCGTCGGTGACGTGTGGCAGCGCGGTAGCGATCAACCCTTGAGCTCCCCGTCCGGGTAGACTACCCGCATACCAGACGCGCCCCGCAGCGACCAGGGTTTGCCTACCGTGCACGGCGCTCGCCGCCCGGCAGCCGTGACGGTGAAGGGCCAGGCCGGGGTGAAAAGAGGTGGGGGGGGGGATGGTGTGTAGACTGGCAAAGGGGTAGGTCTCACGGGGGTGAGGTGGTGGTGATGGTGGTGGTTGGGGAGGGTTGGTGAGCAGTCCCTTACCAGTCGCGGGGCGTGGCGCGGCGCGGCGCGGCGCGGCGAGGCGCGTCCCATCGTAATGAAGACTTATGGCCAACCTGGAGCTGCGGGCCGCCGCCCCACGTGGCGCGCGCCCCGTCCGCGCCCATCTCTCCACCACATACTAGCGACCACACCCCAGTCTGCTGGGCTGCGCTAGGCTTACCACCAGAGACAAAATCTTCAAATCTGCGATTCAGAAACAAAGCCCGAGTATTACCATAAAAACGGAGCTTTGAGATCGAAATTACTGGAAACTGGCCCATAGCTTTGAAATGGCGCTGCCGCAGTGAACCATAAGCAGATTGCGACGCTCCCTACGAACAAGCGGCTATCTTTCTAAGCGCTGTAGACACTAAGCTATCTTCTCAGGGCTGGTAGACAGACGGCTATCTTCCCGAGCGCGGTAGACAATAGGCTATCTATATAGCCGCGGCTATATAGATTTTTATGAAAATCATGTAGAGGATGACGAATTTACATATGGAGACGTGATAATAATATAAACAAAAATCGCATCCGGTGATAAAACTAATCGGCTTCTTCGTTCATAAAAAAGAAACACAAGAGGTAAAGTAGCATTTAAGAAGGAACATCTATCAACTGATGTTAACAGTATAGACTCGTTCGTAACAAAGGAAGAGGAAAAGAAAAGAGAAAAAAAAACACATTTTGACGTTCTATATTGAGAATAGTTGATGTTGGGTAGTGTTGTGTGCAAGAATCAATGATAAGGACCAGATGAGTGCTCCTTCGTTCGTCACAGTACAAACTGTAAGCTGTTGGTAAATACTTTTTAAAAAAAAAACAAAAACTGAAAGACAGGTGCGTGGAGCTGAAGAGAGAAATAATTTTTTTGCCAATTTAAATTTGGTTCAGGAACGAGCTTTATATAGATACCTTTGATTCGGTGCATATGACAAAACTCAAGATAGCGGATTTGGATTTAGGGCTTCGATTTGTACATTTGTACCTTATTGAAACTGTTCGAGCTCATATGGTAGAGAGAATGGTTCTGAGGACAGCTAGTCGGTCTGATTGCAGGCCCTGCAGGGGCGTGGGCCTCCCTCATGTTAATCGATACAATTATGGCATTAGCACAAAGAGAGAGCATACCGCCCCCGCCCCGCTCAGCCCCGCCCGACTAGTGGCCGGGAAATGGAAACCATCCGCTCCGACGGGGTGGACGGGCCGCCCCCTGACTCCGACAACCTCGTCATTATTTTGCGCAGCAAAACACAGAATGAATTATGTATTTTTGCGAACGAAGAAATGTAACGGAATTATTATCGGCGGCAGCAGTTATTGTGCGATTGCCCTGACGGGGTGGGGGGCGGGGCTGCAGGAGGCGCGGCACGGCTGGTCTGGAATTGTCAAATCGTTGGCGAATTTATTAAGTTTAAAAGGGAGAGGGCTGCTGTAATAAAAATCGGCGTACCCTTAAACCCGACAAGAAAAAAGCAAAGAGTTTGGATATTACTCTGGTAAATTTTGTAGCATTTGGTTCCTAACCTAATCTGTACTTCCCAGTCAGACGATTTCTGACTGAGCTTACCCAAACTTGCTCCTTGATGCGTTATGCCTGTGAATTCAGTTTTGAGAAAGGTCAATCTATAAAGTTATTGATAAAGATTTTGTTTTAAACATGGATAGCTTAATTAACTCTAACAAATGAGCAATACTGTGGGTGGGCTTTAGGTGAAAGACATACTTGTAATATTTGAATTGAGACGAGCTTGAAGACGAGAGTGTTTACACTAAAACAGTCTTACCAAATGATTGACGCATGTACTTATTAAAATATAGCAATATTACCATTGAAATGACACAAATGTTTTCATTCCATCCTTAATATAGGTGACATTCATTTCACTATAGATACGCCTTATAATTTCACGGTCCTGAGTCTTGGTAAATGATTGATTGTATTTAAAAGTACTGTACAATATTTCTTGCAGTGACTTTTTAAAACATGTTTTAAGTGACCCACTGTTTGGCTTACTATTGCTACATGTGATTTGGTATGAGGACAAACTTAATTCGGTAGGTGAAATGGGAGGTGGAGATGGAGAGAAGAGGAGGTCAGCGTGTTCTGCAGTTGCATTCTTACTAAACAGTTATATGTTACTCACCCCCTGATCTCGGATGTGCGGGGGTAAAGTGGAGGGTATGGGGAAGGGTGGTCAGGGATGGGATGGGTGTCCAGAGGTCCCCGCACAGGACAACTGAAGTTTGGACGCCACCGCGCATTGCACCTCTGCCCACGATCTCATAGGGTGCGCGGGACTTCTAGCTTCCGGATGACTCTCAGAGGGTACGCTCATTATACCTGTGCCTTAGTGTCGCTACGGCCAAAATGTCTTTCCGGGTTCAAGGATGCAGTGGCACAGAACCGCGAACGCGGATCTGAACTCGTCACCGCTTCCATTGCCAATAACTGAGTTCCCCTCGAGGGGGAAACGACTAAGGTAATCCGGCTGACAGCCGTTAGGTAATCCGGCAGGGTGTAATCCGGGGAAATTCGAAGTAATGATCCGGTGCAATCCGAGGAAATTTTGGGGTAATCCGGGGTAATCCGAGGAAAAAAGCACCGTTATCCGGATGACACTTCAGAGGTAATCTGAGGTAATCCGGGGTGATCCGTAATCCGGCTGACACGAAAATTGACAGTAGTTTCCCCCTCGGTTCCCCTCCAAGCCCCGTCTACACTGTAAAAATTTGTTGTAAAAAAACGAAAAAAAATAATTACAGGTTTTGCTGTTAAATCGGTGAACAGATTTTTCCTGTAGTTTGATGAAACATTTTGTAAATTAACAAGAAAAATCGCGAAACAACAGATAAAATTTGTAAACTTACGGAATTCTTATGTAAAGTTACGGAATATTTTTGTAAAGTTACAGAGTTTTTTTTGTAAATGAACACGAATAAAAAGTAAATTCACAGTCAGTTCGTTTAACAAAATTCACAGATATCACCTGTTAATTTACGACATGATTTTTTTACAGTGTACCACTGCTATGGGCTCCTTTCTTAATGTCTTTATTTATAGTTTCATTATTTTAGGAACAGCTTGTGTATTTACGCAGTTCGCGCAGCTGCCCCGAGCTTTCGGATCACGCAGGGGCCGAACAATGATTTTTCGAAGTGACTCCCCCTTTGGCGCAACCTGGCCCAGTGAGTGAGCGACACAGGGAATTGTTTTTCCTTTTCTTCATCTCGCGTCAAGACGCCAAAGCTCCCGGGGACTGCAGCAAAGGCTCGGCGGCGGCGTGGGGCCTGCTGGGTGGCTTCAACAAGTTCGCTAACAAGCACGTTCGGCGGCAGGGTAGGCGGGCACGGGCACGAGGACCACCGCCTCCTCGGAGAGCGGGCAGGAGCGGCCCAGCCGGAGTGCGAGCCACGCGGAGCCACGCGCCGCACAGACTTGAAGACTACAGTACGCTTCAAACAGGCTGCTGCTGCGTGGGTTTAAAGAGAAGTTTTGCCCGGCTGCGCTCGAAATCTTAATACTCGCG
This sequence comes from Frankliniella fusca, assembly GCA_029379305.1. Lineage (NCBI taxonomy): Eukaryota > Metazoa > Arthropoda > Insecta > Thysanoptera > Thripidae > Frankliniella > Frankliniella fusca. The sequence goes on from JAHWGI010000014.1 coordinate 1,027,518, forward strand.
CGGGAGAAACGGAGAAAGAAATGAGAAGGGGGGGGGTCTGAGGTGTGTAGTGGCCCAAAGAGAAGAGTTGTAGATCTTTCGAGCAACGCGCTGTTGTGCAGCGAGCCCGCCCGTCTTGTTAGTGGGGACTTGGTAGAGCGAGAAGGGTTAGAGAAAGAGAGAGAAAGCGAGGAAGAGAGAGAGAGAGAGAGCAAGAGGAGGCAAACCCTTTGGTTTTCTCGGCACGCCGCTAATGGCACAGCATCGCAAGGAAGACGCCCGCCCGGAACTTGAGCAGCTTCTCGTGGAACAAGCGGCTGCCTTGACCGGAAATGACCGCAATGCGAGGGGGGGATCACTCAAACGAAATTTGTACAATGATTTTTTTATTTTTGATTATTTTTGATATTTTTTTAAATTTTGATTTTGTTTTTTCTTTTGATTTTTTCAAGAAAATAAAGAAATTGTCCGCAACTTTTAGAAAAAATATGTTTTTTTTCTCGTTTTGTTTCCGTTTTCTGAGCTTTGGGGTCATTTTTTCTCGATTTTTCGGGATTTTTTGGACCTTTCTATTTGAATTTTTTTACTTTGTAAATGATTTTTTTTTGTTCTGTTCCATGATTTTTCGAAGTCATCCCCCCCTCGCCGCAACGTCTCCGGGCTTGGGCCCAGTGGAACGCACTGTAAACCGTCTATTATGTTTGACAGGGTAGGTTGGATAGCGAGCGGTAGCAGGACTGGGTTTAAGCGGTAAGGTAGGGGTGCACCTACCTCCATGCTCCGTGCCGGCCCCGGGGGCTGGTCGGGCCGGTGCCCGTAACCCGATGCCAAAGTTTTAATGAAGGCCGCATACAGCTCATACTCACTGCTCGGCCGCTCGTTGTCGCGAGTGCCTGGGCTCGCGGCATGGGAAAAAGGACAAGTACAACAGATGGTATTGAAAACGAACATACATGCGACCTGTTCTGCCCTGAATGCGGATTTATATTCCTACGACTCCTGCTCTTTTGTGCAGTTGCGCCCGTTTCCTTTTCTTTGCAATCGGGAATGGTAATTTATTTTTTACAGTGAACCAGACCAGCAGCCACCCGCAGCTGGTAAGCATATGCGCAGCACCACCTGATTCCTTGATGATTCCCCCTCCCCCTTTCCCCACTTCCACCCAAGACACACATGACCCACATCGATGATGTGGTCAGGTCTGCCCGTGGCTGGGGGAGGGTGGGAGATAGGTAAGGCGAGGGGAAGTAGTATGGTGGGGGGATGGGCGATGGAGTTGGACGACAGTTACCGGCTGTAATTACCCGACGGGGTCCTATGGTCTTGCAGGGCCGGCTGGTGCGGGCCGGGCAGCCCACCTCCCTCACCGCAGCCGGAGGGCCGGCCGGCTGCACAGGAGGGCCTGCAACTGCAAACAGGAGCAGCGGTCTCCTGGTGATAGTGTGTGTTCGTGTCCGTAAGTGAGAGAGTGGAAAAAACAAAGCGGTGAACAGGCTACTGACATAATTAAACCTGTACGCGGCCCTGACTAAATTACCAGACTTTGTTCAGCTTATATAAAAACTTCTACGACGAAGGGGGGAATGTGTGTGTACCCAGATATTTTTTGTACTTTTGATCTTTTTATTTTTGTTTTGATTTTTGTTTCGATTTTTGTTTTGATTTTGCTTTTGATTTTTCTTTTGAATTTTAAAGGATGATTTCTATCTTTTTTGATAAATTGTGATATTTTAACCGCATATCTGATTTAAAAAAAATAAAAAATATTTCGGATTTTCTTTTTTCTTCTCTCTCTCTCTCTCTCACTCTCTCTCTCTAAAAAAAAAAGTACTCTCGCGGGACTCTCTAGTCCCTTTGTACCTCACAATAAACAAGTATTCAAGTATTCTCTCTCTCTCTCTCTCTCTCTCTCTCTCTCTCTCTCTCTCTCTCTCTCTCTCTCTCTCTCTCTCTCTCTCTCTCTCTCTCTCTCTCTTTCTCTTTCTCTCTCTCTCTTTTTCCTCCGTCCTCCCTACCTATCTCTTTCTCTGGCTCTGTCCGACTCTCCTGCATGGCTGTCCTGAGGAAAGGGAAAACCAAGTTTGCTACTCGCCACGTGACCATAGGCCTCCTCCTCCGCCGGCGCAGCGGCGCAGGCCTTTGTTTCCGTCCAGCAGAGGGGGCACTACGTGGCGTGGCGTGGCGTGGCGTGGCGTGGCGTGGCGTGGCGTGGCGTGGCGGCACGTTTCAGCTCCGGCCGGGCTGGTCCAACCGTCCGCGACCGCTCAGCTGGGGTCGGGTCGTGAGTAGTGTAAGCCGCTGTTGTGTGGGCGCTCCTCGCCGCGCCTCCCCCCCCCCCCCTCGCCGCGCCCTACCCCGCCCCGCCCTACCCCGCCGTACCCCCTACCCAGCCCCACCCCGTCCCGCCCCGCTGCGTTTTGTATTTCGCGGGGAAAACAATTACGGTTTCATTATTCGAGTGCGGGCAGCGTGCTCCCAGTAGTGTATGGCGGCGGGGCGCGGGGCGCTTCTGGATGTGACAACCACCGGCGGTCGTGGAGGAGGGGTCGGGGGGGGGGGGGGGCAAGGCATGCCATTGGACGGGGGGAGGAGGAGGGGAGTTGACCTTTTCCTACAAAGAGCGGGAATGATTTCAAATGCAATTTCAGTTCTTGATGTTACTTTGGCGTTCAGCTTTGCGGTGCCGAATTTGACCCCTGTTTCGCAGCACTACCGTTTTCTGCGATGTGCCTATTTTGTTCTGCTACGGGCCATACAGAATCTGTTGAGTGACGAGTCATGGGTGTGATAACTGAGGCCCACTGCAGGGAGTTTTAAAACTCAAACTACTCAGGAAAAACAAATGTTTAGTTCGTTACACTGTGAGAAACTCCTGCACCGGGTGCAGGAAAATTTTCCATGAGAGGTCGTGTACAATTACGATTCATATTGTAAATTTTTTTTAACTATACGTTTCAACTCAGAATCGATTGGTGCGAGCAATAAAGTCTAAAAGTGTAATGTCGTACATGTACAAAATATATTGTAAATCTACGGGAATATTTTCCACAGTGTACATCATTGGTGTTTAGTTCCAAAACGGTTCAAAACTAACTATACACCAGCTGGTGTCAAGTTGACCTTAATAAACGTCAATTGTACAACTATACACCAGCAGGTGTATAGCTTTTGAACATTTGGAACTAAACACCAATTGGTGTATAGACCTAAACATTTGTTTTACCCAGTGTAGTTGAGATTAAGAGGTTATGTGTGTGTGCATCATGATAGAGGTAAATGATAGAGCTAGATCCTTATTCACACTGTTCGAAGCAAATCTTTCGTGATTCGCTCGCACAAAGTCCCTAGATGTTAAGAGTGGATGTCTATTTTGAAACCCATACCCGTCTCCGCCTCGCACATGGACCGGAGGGATATCAAACAGATGCCGTATCGCACGAAAGGGTTGGGAGGGGGGGAGAGGGCAGTGCAATAGCTCACCCGGGACCGGATGGGCCAGGCATGGACCCCGCTCCGCTACCCGCCCCGCCCGCAACGCGTCCCCACCACGCCCCGCCGCACCCTGCCACGCCCCACCACGCCCCGCCACGCCCCGCCACGCCCCGCCACGCCCCGCCACGCCCCGCCACGCCCCGCCACGCCCCGCCACGCCCCGCAACCGTCCGCGCAGTCACCAAAGAGCAGAGCAGAACCGGAAGAGTTGCAGGCCCACGCCACGCCCCCGCTGATCGCGTCATGGGTGGGGCGTGGTGGGGAGCGGGCGGGGTGCGAAAGATATCGGTCCCTGAAGAGTAATGGCTGTTTGAAAAGCCCGCCGCGTGCTTCGCTAGGCATCCTGGCTGGGAGGTCCAGAAGAAAAGGGAGAAGAGGGTGGGGCGGGGCGGGACGGGGCGGGGCGGGGCGGAGCGTCCAGCTGAGCGATACATTTATTTGATGAAACTAACTTGGTTGTGCCGCCACCGCGCCAGCGCCACCTCACGGCACCGCTGCCTCGCTGCAGCTGCCGGCGGCCTCCTGCCCAAGGCTCGGCCCAGCGGCGGGGTCGTAATGGATTGCGCTTCCGTGATATTTGAGTCTGCGTTGGAGAAACAGACTCCGATGATGTCCTCCCGGCTGGAAAGTCAAGCTGCAGAGATATGTTTTGCCACATAAGGGAGTCCAGGATTTAAAAAAAAAATAATAATAAAGGGAGGTAACATTATCAATGCTCTGTCATTATGGTGAAAAAAGAAAAATAATTTTATGGTTGCGATAAGGCCGTTATAAGGCCCCGACAGGGTCTCTCTAGGGTGGTTAACCTTAGAAAAGCTGGAATAATCGCTTACTGTAAAGAAGAAGAAAAAAAGTCAGTGCAGGGAAATCTCAGATCTTGAACGATTTCTACTTTCTACTATCGGAAAAGAAATTCTGAATCTGAAATTTGAGGCCGTTTCCGTCTTTCCGTGTATGTGACTCTGGCATGCGTGTCATGTTTGTGGTACTCGTTTAGGAAGTGCAGAATGTATTTGTATGTGCGTGAGGGGGAGAGAGGTAGAGAGAGGAAGAGAGAGAGAGAGAGAGAGAGAGAGAGAGAGAGAGAGAGAGAGAGAGAGAGAGAGACAGACAGACAGACAGACAGACAGACAGACAGACAGACAGAGAGAGAGAGAGAGAGAGAGAGAGAGAGAGAGAGAGAAAGACAGACAGACAGACAGACAGACAGACAGACAGACAGACAGACAGACAGACAGAGAGAGAGAGAGAGAGAGAGAGAGAGAGAGAGAGAGAGAGAGAGAGAGAGAGAGAGAGAGAGAGCTGAGCTGAGGTGTTTGCGCACGCACGTCGTTGTAAGGGTGGTGCGACCTGTGGGCACGTGCATGTGTGTGTATGTGTGTGTGTGAGTATGTGTGAGTATGTGTGAGTGTGTGTGTGACGTTAGAGGGGCTCGGGGATGAGGCGGGGACGAGCGGGGGTCGACTTATCATACGTTCCGCAAACACTCGGCTAGTGAAGCGATGTGGCTGCTGCCGCCACGCCCCGCCACGCCCCGCCGCGGACACGCTCGGCACACAGTATCCTCTGCCACCTCCCCCACCACGTCCCTCTTTGTTGACCGACAGTAAGGCGGGCCACCATCTCTTCCTGGAGGGGGCCGCAAGGGTAAAGGGCCGTGCCAGAGGGCGCAGCGGCGTTGTATTTAGGGGGGGGGGTGATAGTGTGAGGAGCGGGAGGGGGGGGGGTAAGGAATAGCATACGGCCTAACGTGTCGGATAAATATATTTGAGATGGGGTAGACGGAGCGGAAAGCAGCGCGCGGTGCGGAGAGGGAGGGTGGAGGGAGGCAGAGGGGAGGGAAGGACGAGGAGGGGGAGGAGAATGAGGAGAAGGAGAAAGGGGAGAGGAGAGCGCAAGGGCATGGCATGGCCTTGCTCGCGCGGACGGTCCAGAGGAAGATTATCGAATCGCAAAGCCACATAAAAAATTGAAAAAAAAAAAAAAAAAAAAAAAAAAAAAGGGAAAAACGCGGTTTTGCCGAATCATTGTTTTAAAAATGCAAAATACAATGGCTGCCGGGCAGAAAATTTTGCGGTTCTGAATAACGAGCTTAAGCCACCACCTACCTACAAGCGGGAGTGAGATTTTGACTTTGAAAAATAAAGTGATCTACTCCATGGAATGAATGTAGTTGTGCGTGGGAAAGTTGACCGCCGATCGTGCGGCTCCCCCCTCCCCCTCCCCCCCAACTCCCTCTCCTCCTATTCATTTCTCCATTTTCCACCGCTACCGCTGGTGGCGGACGGGGCCGGAGCGGGGCGGGGCGGGGCGGGGCTGGGCAAGGCAGGGCAGGGCAAGGCAGGCGGATCTGGGGTGTGCGCGCCCCCTGGAGAGTTAAGCCTTTCCAAATACTTATGATAGTATCGCTGCGACGCGGTGCAGTAGTATTATAGTCGCACTGGTCTGGTGCGACGCTCTCCCCGGGGCGGGGCGGGGCGGGGCAGGGCGGGGCAGTACGCGGCAGTGCGAGGCAGAGAGGCCATTTAAAACGAGAGTAGTCCGGTAATCTTCAGATATTGCCCCACCCCGCCTCGAGCAGCCTCGCCGCTCGCGCCGCTCGCTGCTTCGAATGCAGTCGCCGCCGGTTCGTTCCCTGCAGCCCTGTCCCGGCGCCGCCCCACCCCGCCCCGCCCCGCCCCACCCCGCCCCACCCCGCCCCACCCCGCCTCACCCCGCCCCACCCCGCCTGCTCACCGTCCGGAACTGCCGTCTGATTCAGAACAGCGCTTTCGTGTCTCGGTCCTCGTCACACGCACGGGTCTCGGCCACTAGGAGTGAGTGAGAGGGCACTATACAGGGCGATCCTCTGAATCTGTTCCCCCCGCCGCCCCCGCGCGCGGCGCCCACCCTCCGCGCCTCCGCCGCCGCCTTTGCCCTCCAGCAGCTGCAATCTCTTGGTAAATCGCAGATAACGTACGTGACAAGGCGGGGGAAGGGGCAGAGCAGCAGATAGGGGACGAGGAGGGGGGGGGGGGGGGCATCGGGGCCGTCTGCTCCGTCTGGAGGAGGAGGAGGGAGGAGGGAGGACGAGGGGGAAACAACTCTGAAACTTTTGTACACCTCGTAATTCAGGAAAATTCATTAAAAAAATATATATAAAACATAAAAAAGTTCAGAAAATCTCGCGAAAATTCCGAAAAATTCTCAAAAACTCAGGAAAAACTCGGGAATATTCATAAAACTTAGGTAAAATTTATAAAAATTCTATACAAATTCCCCTCCAAAACAATAGAAAAAGTGTACACCAAAATTCAGAGTTTTTTACCCCTCGGAAGAGGAGGGGTAGCAGCTTGAGTGAGAGCTCTGCCAGGCTTGGGATAAAAATACCGTGACCGCTCCCGATTAGCAGAGACTTCCTACGAGGAGTGAAATCGAAGTGCGAGGAAGAGTCATACGGTGTGAAGACTATTTAGCTCCAGGCTATTAAAAGTGTTGGAATTTCTCCAATAAATATTTTTTTTGTGTGTGTGAAAAGAGCATTTATATAAGATACCATGTGGTGGCTGGGGCTTCTTGGAGCCGGAAGAATCTGGCCGTTCGTTTTACTGATTTTTAGTTATTTCAAATGCACGGTAAAAACTCAGGCCCGGAACTCTGTGAAATACCTTAGCAATAATACATTAAAATAGTAATAAAAAAAATCAGAACTGGCTTTAGGGCGTTGTTTCCCCCGTGTTGGCAACTAACCTTGATAATGATTTTACCGATCTCAACTTCTGTTTTGGTGTGCGTTTCTTGAAATTTGATAACCTCTCATCTCAAAAACAAACATTGAGAAGTACAACTGCGCAAAAAAATGTATATATCACCAAAAATAATCTATTGCTGACTGAACGGAAAGAAAGAAATGTCATTGGAAGAAATGTAGGGGGGTACAGCTACGCACATATGGTGTCTGCTTGAGACAACTTTCACTTACGCTATGCTGCAGTGGCTCGCAGCTGCTGTGTGCGGCTGCTCTGAAAATGAT
>JAHWGI010000014.1:1040000-1072500 GCA_029379305.1 Frankliniella fusca
CCTGGAGAGGGGGAAGCCAGGCGGGCCAGGCGAGGGGGTCGGGAGGGGCAGGTGGGGCCAGCGGGGCCGAGGCAGGGACCAGGCGAGGCTCCAACCCTTGGTATTGTTGCCTTGCGGCGCCCGGCGCCCGGCGGCGCCACGCTCGCGGCTTTCCCTAGTGTAACACATTTATAGCAGTATGTGCCAGACTCTGGGTGGGTCGACCCGCCAAACACATGTGTAACGGTGGCCGACTACCCAAACCCCGTTGTAAGTGCAGAAGGCGCTGAAATAAAATTATTCGTACGCACACTTTCGTAACGTCGCCTTAATACACAAAAGTGCAAGACATAATAAGGTGTCAGCTAGCTTTTACTCCCAAGTTCAAAAACCAGCGCGTACCCTGGGTATATTGTACCTAGGGGGGACTGAGGGATGGCTCAATGGCTCGAAGTCCGCGAGGCGCAACACAGCAAAAAAAAAAAAAAATAAAAAAAATCCAAAAATAAAAATCAGATTTTAGTATCATCTGCTTTCATTTACAATCTTGATTGAAATTTTTTTTTTTCCATTTTCCCCCCACCTCCTTTGCGGTAAAATAAAAAAAAAAATGTCAATTACGGAAAAATACTCTCGTGAATTGCGACCAACAAAAGTAAACGTCCACATTTATGCTTAACAGTTCAAAATTTTTACTCTATGATTTCACGACGAGTCAGCTATAGCTGTTATCAATAATTTAATTCACCAAATGAAAGAGAGTAAAAAACAAAAGTTTCCTTGCGGGAACGAGAAGACTGTAGGTGGTCACGTTCCGGAGAGCCTCTTCCAAACATGATACTCCCCCCACGCCGCCAGCCCACTTTCCCCCTTCGCTTCCCGAACGCTCTCCCCCCTGCTCTTCCCCCACCACTCCCTCTAGCCTCCCTCAGCCCGAATCCCTTCGCCCTGACACGGCTGGAATATTAGATGTGTTATGCTAATGAGGTCATTACACCCGCACCCGCCTTTTGACACGTCAGTCATCACAGATCAGAGACGCTGATACAGGTGGCTCCGGCGGCGCCCGGGCGCCCCTCCTCCCCTCCTGTGACCACCCAGCCGACCGCCGCTGCCATTAGACCGTGATTATTCATTATTTATTCGCTGACTGAATTATTGGCCGGGCTCCCCTTCGCTCCACCACTGCGCGCCTGCAGTGTAGGCAGACCCGCAGGGCGCGTGCTCTCGGCGGGAGGGTCTACCTCCGAGGCGCTCCACCACTGCGCGCCTGCAGTGTAGGCAGACCCGCAGGGCGCGTGCTCTCGGCGGGAGGGTCTACCTCCAAGGCGCTCCACCACTGCGCGCCTGCAGTGTAGGCAGACCCGCAGAACGCGTGCTCTCGGCGGGAGGGTCTACCTCCAAGGCGCTCCACCACTGCGCGCCTGCAGTGTAGGCAGACCCGCAGGGCGCGTGCTCTCGGCGGGAGGGTCTACCTCCAAGGCGCTCCACCACTGCGCGCCTGCAGTGTAGGCAGACCCGCAGAACGCGTGCTCTCGGCGGGAGGGTCTACCTCCAAGGCGCCCAGCCACTGCGCGCCTGCAGTGTAGGCAGACCCGCAGAGCGCGTGCTGTGAGCGGGAGGGTCTGACTCCACGGCGCTCCACTGCACAGGCGGCGGCTGATGGGAGACAATTTTTGTTTTCATTCAGGACACTGTCAGTTTAGATTGCCCAGCCTCGCCAAGGGGTCCTTCACTAAAAAAAAAAATCAGTGTATACCCAAAAGCAAAACCAGGAAAAAAAATAGAAGAAAAAAACAGAAAAAAAAATCAACGAAAGTTACAAAGAAACAGAAAAATCAGAAAAATCGGTGTACGCTGAAATCTACCATGAAGTATCCCTTGAACCAAGCCACATTTTGGACCGATTTGAGCCGTCATTCACAAGGGTAAGATTATGAGGTGGATGGACCCGTCTGGTTTCTCCCAAAGCGTTAGGATCAAGGGGCTTTGGTGTAGTGTACCGACGGCGTTTGCCGAACTACATCGACCGGCGCGCTGAAGTACGGTCAGTGTGGACGCAGCTGGGTGCAGAGCGAGCATTGCCACCACTGCTGCGGCTTCCAAATCCCAGCACTTTCTTGAAAACTCCCTTGCCCCCTTCCCTCCTCCTTCAACCCCCTGCCTCTGCCTCCCTCTCATTCCCTTACACCACTCTCACTTTCTCCTTCTCTCACCCCAGCGGACCGCTGTGTGTATAATTTGGTTTCGCCTTGTAAACTTCGATCAAGAATTCTTCCCCTGCTTTCCCGCGCCATCCCCATTCCTGCGCAGAGGCTGCGAGATGGGTACAGGGAGGAGAGCAAGAGGAAAGAAAGAGAGAGAGGAAGAGAGAGAGAGAGAGGGAGAGAGAGAATGAGAGAGAGAGAGAGAGAGAGAGAGAGAGAGAGAGAGAGAGAGAGGCCTGGCGGCCGCGCTGCCATGTTAATTAAAACTCGAATCTGAAGTGAATTTGAGAGAAGACGCGCTTGGCTCGCGGTTGGGGGCGTCGGGGTCTGCAGGGCCTTTGCTAAGCCCCTCCCCTCTCCCTTTGCACTTGACTTTGTTCAACCCCTCACCCCCTTCCAGCTGCAGTATCCCCTCCGCCCTCGGGTGGGCCGATTTTGGAGTAAGTTTGCGGTGGGTGGGGGTGAATTCGCCCTGCGCCTGGCCTGTCGAAGCAGCCATTGTAGGCCACACGTTAACTTTGCGGACCAGCTTGAAACTGAATCGAATGTGTTGAACTTTTAACTACTTTCACAGAGGTAGTAAGCAATTCTAATTTTAGTACCGTCCCCCCTCTCTCCCCTCTCTCTCTCTCTCTCTCTCTCTCTCTCTCTCTCTCTCTCTCTCTCTCTCTCTCTCTCTCTCTCTCCCCCCTCCCCCTCTCTCTCTCTCTAGAACACACACGCCACTGTGCGGTCAACGTCACGTGTCGTGCAGTGTTACGTGTGACATGCTTTTTGCTTCCCTCTTGGACGCGGGTGCCACCTGGACCTGCGTGTCGAGATTTCCCAGCGGGGCGTGACGTATGGGCGCCGCCCACTGGCGACTGCGCCGAGACACGGGTTACACCCGCGCGGGCTCGTATGTTCATAGCTCGTGTCTGAGTTTATCTTCAGACTGATCCGCACAGTCTGGAATTAGTTTTCATTCCGAAGGCATCTGTTGCCAGAAGTCTTGGAAGCGAAATGAAAGGGGGGGCTAACCGCGCACCAGAGGATTTGTATTTTTTAAATACGGAAACTGTAAAAAAAAATATTTTGCAGATTTGCGATATATTGTTTTGTAAATGACGACTTTTAAAAAATATTGTAAACTTACAATAACCCATTCTTGCTCCTATTTGAGTTTCAAGTTGATAAGCAAATGCCACTTCGTGAAAAATATTCCCGTAATTCTACAACTATTCTTCACGTTGCTCCGTCCCCGCTTATTTCTGACTCCTCTACACTCTCAGTACACTCCCGGCCCGTGCCCGGCCTTCTGTCATGCAGGTGTGCACTTTCTCGTTATGAAAGTTTCATGAATTTGCGAGGAGATGGTTCAGTGGACGCTTCGCAGGCCGTTGCCTTGCCAGGCCAGGAGGTACCAGTGGGGCAGCGGGTACAGGACGCGCAGCTGCGATAGATCACGCAGACAAAATGTGTACAATAATTAATTTTTGTTGACGAGACTTGTTTTTTTTTATTTTTCTTATGATTTTTCTTTTGAATTTTCAAGGAAAACTTCTTTTACCCCTATTCCAGTCTTTTTTCATTTTTTTTCCGTTTTTTTTAAATTCATTTATTCTCGATTTTGTTTTTTATATTTCTGTATTTTTTCTCATGGTGTTTTGTTTGTTTGTTTGTTTGTTTGTTTGTTTGTTTGTTTGTTTGTTTGTTTGTTTGTTTGTTTTACCACAAACAAGAACATTAGCTGCGTATCCACTAAAAGTAATCCATGTGCAGATTTCTTTTAGCTTACTAGCGATACAATTTCGATCAAACAATTAAACATTTGAATCCCCCCGGACCCAGGTTTGACGGTGGCACTTGCTACGTTATGAGCAGAGCGTCTTCGCGAGCTCCTGAAAAGGTCACCGCGCCGAATCCACGACTCAAACACTCACTCGAGCCGCAGAAGGCCATTTCCCTCGGATGGTCCCCCCACCGCCTCGGTCACAGCGGTGCGCCCGCCCCTTGCACCACCGCACCATTCATGGCACGTAAAAATATTGAAATCCCATTTCGAAGGGCCTCCGCGCCGCGCCGGGCCGGCAGGGGCTCAGAGCAGGCGGGGTGGGGAGGGGAGGGACAAGGCGGCCGCACCGATTTCGAGGTGCGTAAGCGAAGCGTGTCGGACCCCGCAACGACTGGCGGGGGACCCGGGGGGCGACCCGGCCGACGACGCGCTGGCTGGTTGGCGCTCTCCACCTGCATTGCTGTCTCTCAGTTTCTCTCTCACACACGCGTCCTCTCTTGGAAACTCTATCTCTTTAGAAATGGCCTACCTTGATCTAGCTGCTCGAGCCCATATCCCGAAAGAGAAGGGAGCTCTAGACCAAAGCAGTTTACAGGCAACAAGAACCATCAGCGAAAATAAATTGAGAGAAAAAAGAAAAAGAAAACTGTTAAGGATTTTTCTTGAATGGTCCTCCACCATAAATTCAGGCGTACACCGATTTTTCCAAGTTTTCAAGTTTTTTTTTGTGATTTTTCTTGTTTCTTAATATAATTTTTTCAACCTTTTTCTTGATTTTTCTGAATGTTTTAAGTGATTGTTTTTCACTGGTTTTGTTTTTGTGTGTACCCTGTTCTTTTTTTTGTGTGACGGACCCCTCGATTTCTCTCTCTTGCTTTTTGGACCATATTGTTTCTAATTTTTTTCCGCTCTAAAGTCCCTCAAACTCTATAACTCCGCTGATGGAAACTCATGCACATCTATCGGTGTGCAGAATAACATTGACACGTGGTCTGGGCGCTCGTAGTGTGTACACATCACATCCCACAGCTCGCAGTGGCTGCTGCGCGGGGCGTTGACACGTGCAGTACCTCCCCTCGCGGACGCGCGGCCCGGGCCCGGGCGGCAAAATGCTAACGAGAAGCAAACAAGACTATCATCACTTTCGAAATGGCCTGCGCTGCCACTGATAACGCGGCGTGCGAAACCAAATCCCCCACTTCTCTCTTCCTCCTACCCCCTCCCCCTCTCTCTCTCTCTCTCTCTCTCTCTCTCTCTCTCTCTCTCTCTCTCTCTCTCTCTCTCTCTCTCTCTCTCTCTCTCTCTGTGGTGAGGGATGCGTGTTGAGGCGTGACGGAGCCTGTGCTGCGTCGCGACGGAGGGTGATGCCTGCCTGAGATAAAGCCGAGGGGGAGTGGCAGTGGAGGTATACACAGAGGGACGTCTGGTCGAAAGCGCCATTGAGTGAAGGAAGAGCAATGTTTCCCTCAAATTTTCCCTATAGTGCTTACTTGGAGAATTAAAATGTGATACATCATCCAGCTCCACATTCTTCGCATGTCCCTATGGTAACATTTAAAACTCCGAGGGGGAAACAAATCTGAAAATTTTGCACACCTTGCAATTCAGAAAAAATCAGAAAAAAAAAATCAGAGAATTCCGTTCAATTTAGAAGTTTTCGAAAAAATCTGGAAAATTCTTAAAAATTTCTTCAAACTCAACCAAAAATTCTCAAAAATTCACTTCTAGTATGCAAAAATTCGTAAAAGACTTCACAATAAATCACAAAAATTCACAAATTCTGTACACTTAACTTCAGAGTTGTTTCCCTCTTCGGTCTTCGAAGGGTCTCCGGAAATGTCTCCTCTTAGAGTAATTATGTTCCCGGGAAGGGTCTATACATCATTTTTTGCGAGAAGGAACATTGGAAGCCAGTCGTCAATTTGGCTGCAGCTTCCCCAGCACCCGCACCTTCGATGCGAAATCTCTCTCAGGTCCTGTTTCAGTAGCGTCCGCCCCAGTCAGACCGCCCCGCCCCGCCCCGCCTCGCCCCGCCCCGCCCCGCCCCGCCTCACCCTCACACCCTCTCTCGTGGGAACACCAAACACCGGAGGCACGCCAGGGCGGGCGGCGGGCTCGGGCCGTGAAACGGACCCGATAATGGACAGGACACTCGAGCGCCTCTGGAGGGAGATGAAGGGAGAGGGAGAGAGAGAGAGAGAAAGAGTGAGAAAGAAGGCGTTACGCAACACTAAGTAGTTTTTGGCGACCAACCGACAGCAAAAAAAAAAACAAAAAATAGATTTTTAAAAAATCAAAATAAATCTGCAATACATATTGATATCGTCGCTTGAGAAGCCACCAGTTAGACAGTAATAACATTCCAATTGTTTTTTTCATTTTGTTTTTAGTATTCTTTTCTTGAAATAGGTACGTTTGGCTATTTGTAGTTGCGTACGAGAGATCCGCGGGGGTATTCACCTCTGTAATAGCCCGTACACCTGACTGGGTATTACACGGTATTACGCGTAATGTAATACCAAAATATATCAAAATATGCTCTAAAATTGCAACATTTTCTATGTTATACCGAAGTAATACAGCGTAATACAGAGTAATATAGAGTACTCTGCACAAGTTTTCCCGAAGTAAATACCCACTCGGAGAGATCGGAACGTTAATAAAGCACAACCACACTGTAAAAAAATTTGTTGTTGATTAACAGCAAAAGTGTTGTTAACTTTTTAAACAACATTTGTTGTTAAAAAACAAACTTTTTGTTAAAGGTCACACAGGAAAAACAAAGGTGCGAATACCTACCTTTAAAAGGCACTAATATAGTTTAGTGCCTTTGGAAAGGCACTAAAGCTTAGTGCCTTTGGAAAGGCACTAAATGAGACCTTTCACACCTTTAGCTGGCTAGCTTCATATGAGTTCCGTACAAGTTTAGTGCCTTTGGAAAGGCACTAAACTTTAGTGCCCCAGGAAAGGCACTAAACCGTGCCCTTGACTTTAGTGCCCCAGGAAAGGTATTGTTTAGTGCCTTTGTTTTTCCAGTGCAATAGTTCAAAAAAATTGTTTTTTTTTTCTTTTTCAAAAAAAGTGTTTTGGTCTGATTACTGCGCAGAGAGGTTAACAATTACAAACTTCACTGTTCTCCGACAAAATGTGTTAGTTAAAAAGTTAACAACAATTATGTTGTCACGTTACAACTCATCCATTCCGTTCCATACACATAAGTTTTTTGTATGGGGCCATATGGTAAGAACATACGGATATTTTTAGGTAATACTAAAAACAACTCCTTTGTTCGAGAACAAGGTGCTCGTCGTGCAACTTCTTGTCTCCTGACAACTATTTTTTACAGTGCAGAATGCAATTACGCAGACTCGTTTAAATGCAGCACACTCACCTATACCCAGTAACATACTACACCTATGGACACACTCATGGGGAGAGAGAAAGAGAGAGAGAGAGAGAGAGAGAGAGAGAGAGAGAGAGAGAGAGAGAGAGAGAGAGAGAGAGGAAAAGGGGGGGGGGACCCATGATTTTTCCCCTGCGGTCCTTCAGGCACCAGTTGATAATCTCACCGCACATTAAATTCATGCAATCAAAGCACACGGCGGCGGGGCGTGAAAGGGAGAGACACAGAGCTCCATTATGAGTATTCATCAGTGAGGTTCGACCCACGTACTATATCCCCTTCCTGATTCTCTCTCTCTCTCTCTCGCTCGCTCTCTCCTTCTCTTTCTCTCTCTCATATCTACGCACACGGACACACACACACGCTCGCAATATCGCATGATGAGTTCGACGCGTGCCGGCTGGAGGCACTCTGGTCGGCTCTCGCTCGGAGTGGCACTCCCCGCAAATGGCCATCTCCTGTCAATGGAAATGGGCCCCGGGCGATACACACTCGCGGACACTGCCGCGACCTGCTGCTCTACCAGTTGGCCCGGAGGAGTGGAGAGAGAGAGAGAGAGAGAGAGAGAGAGAGAGAGAGAGAGAGAGAGAGAGAGAGAGAGAGAGAGAGAGAGAGAGAGAGAGAGAGATAGAGAGGGGGGGGGGAGAGGGAGAGGGAGAGAGAGAGAGAGAGAGAGAGAGAGAGAGAGAGAGAGGGGGGGGGGAGGAGTTAGCCTGGGGGGCATTGGGGAGGGAGGGGGCAAACCCCGAGACCCCGAACCCCTCCCCCGCAATGCCTCTCTCTTCTCTCCTCTCGCCCTCATCCACCGAAACTGTCGGCAAGTCATAAATATGCAAAGCGTAAAGCGTTGATGGAGATGGGTAACAATCTCCACTGAGGCACCAGTGCTGTGCGCGCGCGGCCGGGGCGGCCGGCTCCTCAAGGTGCGTGCGATGGGCGTGGGCGGCCGCCGAAGCCGAACGAGTCTGGCACAGAAAAGGCCGCGAGGGGTTGCACGCACACTTGAACGCGAGTGAATATCCGTTTTTGAACAATTTTTCCTTCAAGGCGCAGTCAAATTTTACACCTTCACTTGCCGGCCCCCGAAATGAAACAGAGTTGTTATACTTCAGAGTGTCTGGTTTTAAAGTCGGTTCTCGTAAATGTGGAAAAGTGTGACAGTAAAACAGTTTTATAATTTCTGTATTTAACAATTTTAAAATTTTATAATTATTTCAGTTTATAAATACCCGTACATGTTAGTGTTCCCCCGACGTCATTTTGTTCGTTTATTTCTCTGCTTCGTGTCATTTCGGAGCTATACAGCAAGATTGACAAAATATCCGAAAACTCCATGCTCGATGTGGTTTCATGTTTGTGTCACTGATGGACTGCAACCATCTCCGTTCTGCTCTATCATCTACCTTTTCCACCGAAGGCCCAAATAATCCGAAGTGCCACGTTTCGGTCCGCATTTTTTCTTTTTTTCCTGGAAGGTCTTTCGTCTTGTTGTTTGAAAGGAATAATGTACCTCCGACTCTCAGCGAAAAATGCCAGCGCCGGAAATGGAGCGCAGCCCCGTTACAGATCGGTTTTCAGGGGTGCAAAAATCCTTCCGCTATTATTTCGCCTGATCGAGAGCATCTACAGGCGAAAGCAATTTGAAATTGGCGACTGGCCTGCTGAGCATGGACAAGGGGCAACCGGACGGCGGGCAGGGCAAACAGTTGTTGATAGCATTACGCATTCAGAGGCCAAGCCGGGGTGGGGCCGAACTCCTGACAGCAGGACACGACTGGGATACCGCGAGCTCCCTGCTGTGTGTGTGTTTGTGTGTTTGTAGTGGGGGGCCTTGTGTGCCTCTGCATGTAGAAGTGTTGGTAGGGTAGACAAAGGGAATTGTTGAGGGAAAGGAAGGGTTAAGTTGATACCCAGGGAAAATAGTTCGTGACTGATTACTGACCGAACCTGAAAGCTGAAATGAGCCTGTCCCAGACATTCATCGAAGCTTCCTTTTAACGGGAAATCACCAAATTTTCATCGCAAATACGAGTTTGGCGAACTGAAAAAACTTCCCAGAATTCGTTTTGCTGTGAGCCAGGTAAAGACAGTCTCTTATCGATCGCCAGTAAAACAAGCATTTTGATCTGCTCTCTGATCTTTTGGTTCACATCACGTGTGTGTCGAGTCAAGCACAACTTTCCCTTTTGAGAGAAAGCGGTGAGCACAGCAGCTGACCTGTGGGAGGCTGTGGCCTCATAACGCTTGGCAACCTCCTGTCTGGTACTGGCAGGCTGTCCCTAACCTAGAGATGTGCCCCGGGGGGCAGGTGGACTCCCCCCCCCCTCCCCTGCTGTGCCCGTCATAGTAAAGCTAGAGGGTCTCATCCTCACTTGCGAAGAGGTTTGGGAAGCTGATGCTCTTGCTGCTTCCTCCTGCGGACGTACGTAACACAACACTTCAAAAACTACTACTTGTCGGAGCTGGGACAATTCACAACCACAAGCATGAGAGATGCAAGCACGACGCATCGACTTGAATATCAATCGAGAGAAAGAAAAGCGATCCTGAATTTACATCATATTCTTTTTAATCGTTATGCACAAAATGTATGGTGAATCTACAAGAATGTCTTTCACAGAGGAGCAACCAATGACATTCTCCATTGTATTGATTTACATGTAGTAAGTCGAAGTTTTACATTTCAGAGCTTTCTTACTGAAAATGAGACCAATTATGGATGTTGGTCTCGGTTGACCCTGCTTGAAAGGGAAGATGTAGATGTTGGTGGTGATGTAGACGGTATGGATGCAGTGAAAGGCTCCCCCCTCGCCTAGCCCTCGTCCCGTCTCCCCTGGCAGCAGTTGGGGGCCTGCTAGCCCTCGGCAGTCATGGGGAGGGGGGAGGGGGCAGTATGCCCACGAACCAGCTGAATTATTCATTTAATTCCTGAACTGATTCGCAACGGCAACGAAATGAGATAGAAATTGGAACAAGTGCTACGCAGCCGCCGGTGCAGAGCAATGGGAGGGGGAGTGGGCAAGGGCAAAGGAGAAGGGGGTGACAGAAACCCAGCCCAGGTCCAGGGCATGCTGGCACAGGGGAGGGACTCAAGTGGGTACTTCTAAGAAACTCGTTATGGGTACCGAACCGAAAAACGGCTCTTCACGAATTTGTATCAAGTTCAGCCTGGTGCATCATTGCAACGCCTAAATGGAATTATTTGTGAAATACCCACAATTTCTCTAAAGAATTTTAAAGCTTTGCAGTTTGCAAAGCATTTGCTTTCCAATTACAAAGCATTGCTTCGCAATTGAAAAGCATTGCTTCGCAGTTACAAAGCATTGCTTCGCAGTTACAAAGCATTGCTTCGCAATTACAAAAGTTTGCAAGTTGCAAAACTTCAAAATACTTAGCAATTTGCGAAGCATTTGCAAAGCAATTTCTTTGTAGGAATTTGACAGTGTATGAGTGTACAGGGCTAAGAGTCTCTCTCGCGACGTAGAAATGAAGTGGGTGCCGACAGCGAGTGCTTGGCGGTGAGTAGCTAGACACAACTAACTGGGCGCGTCCAGCTGCAAAACAAAGTAGCTAAATTAGCTTCTCCGAGGCGTCTATGACTGCGAGGGCAGGCGATACGGAGCGGAAGCGAGAGCGACAGAGAGTGGCGGGATGAGCGAGGCAGGGGGAGGTGGGTATGACGCGGGTGACAGTTTCAGAGTGGCGCTCCGAGCCCCCTGCCCTCTCCCCCCTCCCCGGCCCCGTCCACTCGGACTGAGGCCCCTCTTCCCCCCCACAACCCTATTCTCCTCCCCTTCCATTTGTATTGTTTTGCCATCTGCTGTAGTTCGAAAGGCAATCGGCCGCGCGCGCTCCGAATCGCTCTGAGAACGGCTCTGCACAAGGCGAATACACAATCACGCGTCGCGAAATCTGCGGGCGGTGTATTGGAAAAGCCGTTTTTGAGCGGCGGTAGGGGGTGGAAAGGGGGGGGGGGGGGCGGTGACTATGCCAGAGACGTTGTAGCGTGCCTGTGAGCAAGGAAAGCAGGCGTGAGACAGACAGACAGACAGACAGACAGACAGACAGACAGACAGACAGACAGACAGACAGACAGACAGACAGACGGACAGAAACCAGATCGTGAAGATTCGAGAATTTTGTACCTTCAGGTTATGTGTGTGGAATTACAAATAAAGCTCGCGCTTTTCCTTGTTTTAGTGGGTTAATACTAGTTCACGCTGTGAACTAAAACCACTAAAACAGTTGCTGAGAAACAACACTTTTGTGATAACCGTGGGTTTGGCCAACAGGCATGTTGTTCGAGAACAACGCAAGTTGTTCTAAAACAACAATTTTGCTGGAAATCGAAAAGAAATAAAATATTTTCACTGGACAAATATTGTTGTTTCTGAAGTCTTGTTGTAGCTGGACAAGTTTTGCTAAAACTGAACAACTTTCTTTCATGTGACTCGACAATTTTACTGTTGTAGGTGGACAACTTTTCTTATTACTTTGACAACATCGTTGTCACATTACAAGTTATGTTGCTGTAGTACAACAATACTTGTCGCTATAAAAATAAACAACAAATTCGCTGTTATTGACACCATTTTTTAAAACAGTTTTTTAACATTTTCTTAACAACTGCAAATGTGCAGCAGGAGCTCCAGCGGCTTACATCCGCGAGGTAGAAAGGTAGGGAGAAATTCACTGTCGGGGAAAGCAGAAGACTAGACGGAATGGGTCTGTTGAGCTAAAAAGCAAACAACTTGGTGGCGGGACGGGGCAGGATAGGGCGGCGTTCTACGTGTCTTTTCCACAAGTGCTAAATTGAGTTTGCGGTCAGGTCTGCTCTCATGGTTGCGCCTGCCGCCTGCTCCTTCCCGGCCCAGCCTTCCGCGGTATAAGACGAGACTAACAAAGTTTGAAAGACAAAAGGCAGCGCCGGAAACAGACCGTCAGTTGTTGTCGGTCCTGATATGTCTGCGGCGCCAGATTAGAAGGCGGTGGTGATAGGGAAGGGGAAGCAGCTAAGCTATCAACTCTTCGTCTTCAGCTTGGTGAAGACGTTTGTGCCACCGGGATCGCACGGCGTTGGTGTGGGCCAGACAGAGAATTCGCAGTAAAACTCCACCCGAAATTCCAATTTTTATTTTTATTTTTTTACAGTGCGGATTCCCACACAACAGGCGTTCGCAAAGAAACACACACACACACACACACACACATTCACACACACACTCACACACACAAAAAAAAACACCCTAATGAAAAAAAAAGATAAAGAAAAAGAAACGCACTATAATTACATTGCCGTTGCAATTGCCGGTCTGTCTCATCAGAAGCCAGCCAAGCCAGCTAGCGGAATCCGACCCGAGCAAAAACAAACTACTGATTGAATCAGACGCCGCGGAGTGAGAGGGGTGTATGGGGACAGCAGGCGCCTAGCGCTGCCGCGACGACAAACCAGGCGGCGGGGCGAGGGGCTATTCACTCGTATCCGTAAACACCGATCCTATGTTTGGAAAAAATGATAGATATTGTGGGAAAATAATAATTGTCCATTCAAAGAGATACTTTTTTCAGTACGGTCTAGGGATGCACTTAAAGACCGAGTGGTGGACTGTGGAGCAGCCCTTGGAGATACTCTTAAAGTAGTGTTATTTTTAGTTTTCCCGGGACTTTGAAACATCGGCACGTGTGTGACATTCTCATATTTCGGTTTGTTCATGAGTTCGGCCGAGCTTCAGCTTGAAACAAACAGGAGGAGGCAAAAACGTTGAAAAATAGGCGCATGTGCACATCAAATAAAGAATCCCACTGTATCCCTTTCTCCTGGCAGTGGACTGTGACGTCCGCCGGTGTATAGTGAGCCTGGCTCCCGCCCTAATCCTCTCGCATTCTACGGAGGTGCGCCCCACGCCACGCCACGCCGCGCCACGCCACGTGCCACGTCGGCCAGCCAGCGGCCCGGGGCTATTACCTCGTACTGCCCGGGATATTTCCCCACAGGCCGAGCAATGCCCCGTAGAAATCTTCATCTTTGCTCCCCGACCTTACCCCCCTCCCCCCCTCCCCGCCCACCAGCACCACCTTCTACTCCCCTTCACGCCTCTTTTACTCCTTTTTCCCTAACCCTGTCAACGCAACAAGGACCGCCTGACGTCAGCAGTCAGCAAGGGGGAGGGGGTGAGGGGGACTCAGCCCGGGCAGCTTTTTGGCCTTTTGTTTTCCGTGTAAAGTTTGTGCTTTAGGCTTGTTGTGCCGAGTGTTGTGTGGCGAATAGTGTCATCGTACTGTACTTGATCCGCCAGGAAAAGCCGTCTCGCCGCATGTTATTTGTAAAAATAAAAAAAAATAGAAGAAAGAAACTGAAAAAAAAAATGTCAACACTGCAAATGTACGAGTCCTAATTATCGCTCCCATACGAGTGAGAATTTGAGGGTAATTTTATTACTCTCTGGATAGTGAGAAATTTTTCCTCGCTCTATTTGAGAAAGAATTTTGTAAAGTGAGGATTGTGCTCAAAAACACTGTAAGAAATTCTTGTACCGGGTACGGGAAAATTTTCCATGAGAGGTCTTGTACAATTACGATTCATATTGTAAATTTTTTATAACTATTCGTATCAACTCATAATCGATTGCTGAAGCAACAAAGTCGAAAAGTGTGAAGTCGTACACGTACGAGATATGATGTACATAGTGATATACAAAATATATTGTACATCTACGGAAATATTTTCCACAGTGAATAGTTAGGCTAACAATCCTCACCCAAATAGAGTGAGGCTAAAAAATATATTGCTCATAGTCGGTGAGGTTAAAAATTCTCACTCCTTTCAAGCATGGAATAAGTGTCCTCACCCATTTTGCGGAAGAAATTGGATTCGAGGGTTTGCAGTGAAAGCTGCAATTTTTGGATATTGATAATATTGTTATTATTGCTTCTGAAGTTGTCTGTAATGTGTGGATGTGTTTGGGTCATACAATAAACTGTGTGCTTATTATTTTGAACAATGAAAGACAAATGAATATTGAGGCGTTTCTTGAGTGTTTTTTGTTTCAATTATTTAATACAAATCAACACACAACAACAAAATATGACAGATTATTGTCTTCATAACGACATTGAGTCTTCGAAGAAGTGTTTTTATCATATTTGTCTGGGAGATTCTAATTCATACGATCTGACACACGTGCAAAGTGTGAAGCATCCACATCATTGGGTCTCAAGTGTCTGATTCTTGACCTTCCCCCTCCCCCTTAACCTGCATCCCCTATTTTCCCGACCATTTCCGGTTAAACATTTCGCGTCGCCCAATCGCAGCCCGACCGGAAATGAGTCCCGTTCCCGGCTCCTCGGAGGAGGCCCCCAGCATCTTGGAGGGTCAGGTCCTTGCGACCAATGATGGCTCGACCCGGCCAACGCCGCGCCCCGCCCATGTTCCGGTTTTTGCGAATGCGAATACGAAAGCCGAGGGAAGGAGGAGGGGGAGGGGGAGGGGGCGCCCGAGGGGCCCTTTACTATAAATTCAAGCTTACTCCCATTTTTCCTATTTTTCAGTTGTTTTGTGATTTTCCTTGATTTTTCATTATTTTTCCCCTTATTTTTTCCCATTCTTTATAACTTTTTCTAGATTTTTTCTGATTTTATCTTGTTTTTTTTTGTTTTTTTAGTTTTTCCTCTGATAATTTTTTTGTTTATTAGTTTTATTTGTTCACTGATTTTTTGAGTGAAGGACCCCTCGCTCGTGCCTGTCAGCGTGAGCGCCGCGGTCGCGCGCTGATAGGAACATATCGGGATGCGCGACTTGGCGAGCACGCTCAAGACCGAAGAGACTGAATGCCGCACAGTGTAGCAGATAATACACGCGAGGGGGCCGCGACACAACCATAATGTGTGATAACACAACTTAATATTTTAAATAATTGATAGTGTTAAATGTTTTAAAGTTCCAGGGGTAAGTGCGTCAAATATTGCTCAGATTGCAGGGACTGTATGCATATAATTGCTCAAGTCGCACGCCCCTCGATTATGTAAAGCCTCACTCGAATGGAGTTTTCGTTGGAATTTCACTCAGAGGCTACGGATAGATCATGGATAGATACCAGAGCTCTAACCTACATCAGAAAAGAGTGTTTCTTGTTTCAAGTCCAATAAAGTTTGAAAAAGAGTGCGACCTGAACAACACTGCGAACCCTCGCCTCCAATTTCTCACCCAAAATGGGTAAGGGCACTTTTCCATGCTGTAGAAGGAGTGATAATTTTAAACCTCTCTAATAAAATTGCCCTCAAACTCTCCCTCGTATGGGAGCGAGAATTATGACTCGTATCTTTACAGTGAAGGCAATAAGAACAATTAATTTCAGGAATGGACCTTATGGGCGTGTATAGCGTGCGGGCTGTTGGTAACAGTGGCATAGTAGCAAGCAGGGCCTCACGGCTGCTGGGGATGCAAAATAAATGGCAGCCCGTCAGTCATCCCCGAGCCGCGCGTAGGCGTGCGTTCAGTCCCGTCCAGGCCCGTCGCTGGACTCACCAGCAGGTAATCCGGCAGAGGTCCGGTCCGGACCGGTCCGGGGTCAGCGGGGCGGCGCGTCACTGACAAGTTAGTTGTTCCGGCCAGCAGCCCAGGCGTGTCTCTCTCGTCTCATCGTTTCGTAACGACCGCCGCCGCCCACCTGTCACGGCGGGGACCTCCTTCCTCTTCCACACTGTAAAATAAGATCAGTCACAGAGGTTTTACAGGAAAAATTGTCCACGAAGTGGTGTTGTAAAATTACGCATCCACGTATCGTATCGTAAAATTACAAGCACTACCTATCGGCTTGAAATTCAATGACAAGTGAGAATGGTCTTCCGTAAATTTACACCATTTTTCATAAGTCGTAATTCACAAAATAAATCGTGAATCACGAAGATTATTTTTCACATTGTAACTCTCTCTCTCTCTCTCTCTCTCTCTCTCTCTCTCTCTCTCTCTCTCAGAAACATACATGCGCCCTCCTAGCGCATGCATGCAATATGATTGGAGCTGGATAATGCTCTGACGAGCGGATGAAGGTGGAGCATGTCAACTGTCAGCGTGGTGTCCGTCCACACGCGTTAGGCGCACCGCGCCCCCGCCTTCTGTCTTCTCTCACCGCCCCCTCACAGTGGCAGCCGCTGTGTCTGTGTTGCCCCCACTTTTCCCTAACCCGCCTCCCTGCACTGTAAAAGCTTGCGAAGAATTTTGAAGCATCGTAAGCAAGTTTGCATTGCAAACTTTTTCGTTTGTATTGCGAACTTCTTGTTTCGTAAGCTGCGAAGAACAAATTTGCAAGCTTACGCACGAATTCTTTGCAGCATTACAAACAATTTTCTTTGCAAGGTACGAAGTATAAGTTCGCTATGTGAAGAAAATAGTTCGCAATACACAACATTTTACTATGCTCCAAAATTCATTCTAATACGAAGAAGATAGTTCTTAGCAAGTTTTTACAGGGGGGAGGCCTCACTTTTAAAAAAAATTGGAAACCTCCTCACATTCATAAAATATAACAAAGTAAAAAATAAAATACAGAAAAATCCGAAAAATCGAGACCAAATGAACAAAAAACTTAAATAAAAATTGAAAAAGTTAAAAATAGGAGGAAAAAGAAAAAAACTTCATCAAAACGTAAAATTCTCCTTGAAAAATCAAAAGAAAAATGAAGACAAAAAAATTAGCACATTGGAAAAAAAAATATTAAACAAAAATATAAATTTCCGTATACAATGTTGTATGAGTGATTCGCCCTCCCTGCTACTGCTTCCTTATCCCCCGGGCCTCCTTTAGCTACCCATCTTTTGCACCCTGAACCGCCCCCCGACACCTCCCTTACCACCTGAACCTCCTCGCCACCCCACTCCCCTCTTGCCCACCTCATCTCAGCGCAGACCCTGCCCCGCCGTGACAATAGTGCAAGGTAGCAAGGACACAGGACACAGAGCCGGCCATTCAAAGGCCTTTGCGTAACTGAGCCCTCGGAATACCCTGGCCGCGGCGTACCCCCCGACCCCAGCGGCCCCGCAGCCAGCAGGGGGTGGCCCAGGCCCAGGCCCAGGCCCAGGCCCAGGCCCAGGCCCAGGCGAGCAGGTCCACCCTGCCCTGGCCATTGTCTCTAACAAGACATCGGATTCGCCCCTCCATCCTCTTTTCCCTTTGCTCCCTTATGATGAGGCCCGCTCAGTGTCCCTCTCCTTCCACTCCACCCTCCCTCCTTACGGTCGTGCATCCCTCTCGCCCCCCCCCCCCCGTCCCCCGTCCTCCTCACCCGAGTCTCACGAAAGTAATTACCCTGCGAAAAATAAGAAGTCCGTTCATCAATTTTTCATCAATGCTGGCTCCCCAAACTTTTTGAGAGAAAAGAGGCGCAGTGGCGGCATTGTGCGGGAGGCGGGAGACGCGCAGCAGGGCCGGCCAGCAGTGAGAGCAGCGACCTCGGCGAGATGGAAAAGTGTAACATAATGTCTCTCTCTTTTGGGAGTGTGAATTATACATTCACGCGCGCTTCGATAAGTGAAGGTGCGATATTCCTAGGAATTTTTGACACCTGTGAGGGTGTGTGTCTACAAATTCAAATTCTCACACCCACAACGTAGAGTAGGTACACTAAAATATTAAAAATAAAAAATTCAAAAGAAGATCGCGCAGCTGAAATTAGATGTGGAAAATTAGCGCCATGTCTAAACACTTACAACAGCGTAGCTTAAAAATTAGATGCGCCTATTCAGCTAAAATTTTAGTACTCTCGCAATTTTGGCTCAGACGTGAATTATTTTTTGGGAGTATGCTATTGTCACCTTGACCAGCTGGTGAAGCAGTACCAGCGAGTGGTTACACGGTGGAACGTTCAGGTAGAAAACTTTGTTTAAATTTCAAATAACTTAATTTAGAACCATACAGAGCATGCCATTTCACTGTATGTAAGTGAATAAAGGCAGAAGATCGGTGAGCGTAAGAGAGCATGATTGCGTCTAACTAATAAAGAGAGTTATTTGCAGTTTAGAAACACTGTACTGAGTTCCTGCGACCCTCCTCCGGAGCCCGCCCCTCCCATCCCCGCACCTCGCGTCCAACCCCACCATTCTCCCTCTCCCCAGTCATTTAGTTTAATCTGGCGCCTTGCAAATATTTTCGGCAGGATATGAATCGGGTCAGCCACGCGGCCACTCTATACGAGGTCCGGCCGAGAGCACCACGCCACGCCACTGACCACGCGTGTCCACTCGAGCCGCCTGCGGCTCCTGGCGTCCGGCTTGTTTCCCTCCCGAGGGCATCGCTGCTCCCCTCCCCCTCCGCACTTTCCTATGTCACCCTCCCCCGCCTTCGTCCGGCTAAACCACAACGCTGTATTTTGACTTGATTTGGGAACGCGTCATTTCCGCAAAGCAATAGTTATTCATAACGCTCCAATTTAATTTTATTTTTTTAATTTTGTTGTTGTTGTTGTTGTTGTTGTTGTTGTTGTTGTTGTTGTTGTTGTTGTTGTTGTTGTTGTTGTTGTTGTAAAGGAAGGATTCTTAATTGAGGTTTGGCGGCGCCTTGCCGTGCCGACGCTGACGGGGTGCCTCCTTTCATTTACTCATAGCGCCCGCGCCACCCCCTCTGCACCTTTAAATTTATCCGTAATTGATGAACGAATTATTAGTAGAACAAATTAAAAAATTGTTCTTATTTTTTGTAACGAATGATCCGTAATTACAGCGTGACGAATAAACCGTAGCTTTACTAATGATTCGTTAGTTCGAATAGTTCGTAATTTTGACAAAAATTATAGTACATGCAATTTTAGTTTACAATCATTTGCAACTAATCTAAGCTTTTTGTTCTTGTCCGTAATTCAAATTAACGAGGCAAGAAAGTTTTTTTTTCTGTAAAAAGTTCATAGTGATACATCGCAACGAATCATTCGTAAAATTACGGAATTATTCGTAAGTATAATCTAACGAGTCATTTGTAAAAAAGTCGAATCATTCCTTATTGCGGAAGTCTGACGAAACATCCGTGAAAGAAATTCGCCCGGCTCGTTGGTGAAAGAACGTTTTCTTTCTTTTCTCGCAGTGTGCCGAAGCCGGCCCTTATGCCCAGTCATTCGCCCCTTTCCTGCTGACCGATGAATCCGAAACTTAAACAGCATGGCGATGGCTGGGCGGGGCGGGGCGGTGCGAACGCCCGGGGCAGCATTTTGCTCAACCAGTTGGTTAGTTTTGCGGGGGTGAAGCAGTCGACGCCAGCCAGGCCGGGGAGTGGCCAAGTGGCCAGCGTGAACGGGGCGGGGCGCGGGGCGGGGTGGTGCCAGCTGCCAGCGGGGCAGGCTGGTCTTGGCGCCGTAGGCAATCCTATACACCGCTGAAAACAAGATCGCGGACTTTCGCGGACCTTCTGCCCCCCCCCCCCGGTTCCCCTCCTCTCCCTGCCCTCGGGTCGCGCCGTGCCCCATTAGAGATGAGCTTCCGTTCCGTCGTGCACCACGCGGCGCGCTGGCCGAGGACACGCCAAGCCACGCCACGCCACGCCACGCCACGCCACGCCACGCCACGCAGTCCCTGCGCCTCGGGCGCTTTGGAATTGAAGCATGTGCAGCCGGCAGCCACGGCCACTAAACACCAAGCTAAATACAAACACACATCCACCACGCACACATACTCCCTCCTCTCTCTCTCTCTCTCTCTCTCTCTCTCGCACACACACGTTAGCAAACTTGTCACAAACACGAACGCAACCTAGAACGCGTGAGTGTACTGGGCATCGGGTGAGCAGGGGGTAAATCGGCATGCACTTACCGAGACGCATTGCTTTCGCAACGTGAACGTCCGGGGTTTTATGGCCGAGAGAACCACTTCGACTCTTTCTGGGGTTATTTGGGCCAGCCTGGTAATAAGTGCATGTGCATTCGTGGAAAGGAAGTACTCTCGTCCACTACACGTTCTCCAAAACACTTCTCACTTTTTACGCAAAACAGAAATAAAAGAAGGAAGGTCAGCTGAAATTAGTAGATGCGGAAAAAATAGCACTACGGCTACAAACTTAGAAGATAGGAAAATTAAAAAGCAAAGTAGCTATAGCTTTCTATAGAAAATATACACCTTAGCTGCTAAAACATGGGCTGCGTCTACCCAGCAAAAGAAAAAAAATAGAGCACCTGTATTTTTTTTTAAAGACACAAATCACTTTTTCGCGTGCTGTTTAGGATCCTGTCGCTCTGAAAATACCGAGCAATATTTCTTCTGAAGCCAAGTTACGTCACAAGTAGCCTAACGCATATGTATGGTGAGGTCGGAAGGGTCCATATTTTGACCAGTATAGCTGCAACGCTGAACAGGTAAATAACTGGACGCTGCTTGAGGCGCCCAGCGCCCAGCGGCAATGAGAGCGGCTGGAGGAGGGCGGCCAGTGTGGTCCCTCAGCCAGAGAGGGGAGGGGGGGGGGAGGGAGCACAGGACGTCATCTCGGGCTTGTTTTATGGGGGCTAATAAAAGTACTCTCCGCGTTATATCGTCCGGATTATCGGCCGAGGTGTGCAGCCCAACATTGTATCTCTCTTCTTCCCTCGCACTCCATCTCTCTCTCTCTCTCTCTCTCTCTCTCTCTCTCTCTCTCTCTCTCTCTCTCTCTCTCTCTCTCTCTCTCTCTCTCTCTCTCTCTCTCTCTCTCTCTCTCTCTCTCACTCGCACACCGTCCATCCCGCTTGATCCGCTGAGGGAGGTTGAGGCGCACAAAGTATTCATGCTTCCCTTTTTAATATGTTTGAAATTCTATCACGTTAGGATTGAATTTTCACTCATTTTCTGTTTACTTAAGTACTTACCTGTCTCAGTTTAATTAAGATACTGTCAAACTCAGTCAGTTGTAATAGTCGGGATCCTCCCCACCATTCCTCTCTCTATTTTACGCATTCATTCTAAGATGCCCCCATGCGAAAATTGTTTCCACCACGTGGATTTACGTTGCATCCACGCCCAGCACGTGCTAGACGTGGATGCAACGTAGATTCACGTGCTGAAAACGTAATTTCCACATGGAGCCAGAGCTCCCAGCAAACCGAAATAAAATTCTCAACACTTTTCATCTTGGCCAATCGCTTCAGTTCCATCCAGTCGTATCTCCCCACTCTGCCTCTGAATGTATCCCTTCACCTCATCATCGACGCAGGGCAATCCAGTGACGGAAGCACTGCCACTGGGCGGTGCAGTGGGGGAGAGAGAGAGAGAGAGAGAGAGAGAGAGAGAGAGAGAGAGAGAGAGAGAGAGAGAGAGAGAGAGAGAGAGAGAGAGAGAGAGAGAGACACGCGAGGGTGCAGAAATAGGAGCAAGTGGAAATAACGAGAAGCCGCCCGGAAGAGCGGATGGCATCCCCCGTAACTCAGCGGGACCTGGCGCCCAGCTGCGCGGCTTTTACCGGCCGCCTCTTCTCTCTCGTCCGCCCCGCCCCGCCCCGCCCCGCCCCGCCCCGCCCCGCCCCGCCCCGCCCCGCCCCACGCCGCGGGGGGTGCTGCGCTGTGCGCCACTGTCGGTATGTCCCCCCCTCCCTTCCCCCACTCCCCCGCTGCGTCAAGTACCGCGTGCCGGCCTCGGGCCGGGCCCAGCCGACCTCGGCGGATCAAGCCTTCGGTGGCTATCGGAAGGCCCAATTGAATTCGAATTGCCTATTAGTAGTTATCATCGCTTTCACGAGCCAGAGAGGGGGAGAGGAAGAGAGAGAGAGAGAGAGAGAGAGAGAGAGAGAGAGAGAGAGAGAGAGAGAGAGAGAGAGAGAGAGAGAAGGGGCGGGAGAGAGAAAGAGAGAGAGAGGGTGGTGGTATGCCAATGAGGGGGAATGGCATGTAGGCCGTACTACAGGAAGCTCCCCCGCCAGTAGACCGATTCCGTACGGGACTTTCGTACGTCCGCGCCCTTGTCTGACTCATGAGGCACTGCCATTGGGTGGGAGAGAGAGAGAAAAGTCCGCGTCTACTTAGTCTTATTGACCGATGTGAGGAATCAGCCTATTGGCGCACCGGATGAAACGAGTCCACGGAGGCAACCTCGACTTTGACGTGCACCAGCAACACGAGAGTGCGATTCAAGAAAGAAAATAGGGGTGAGAATGCGCTGCCGTGTCCGAGTGACCCGAGGAGCGGGAGAGACCACTGCTGAGACGCGCACGTTAAAAACAATATCTGACCTATTGAAGAAAAAGGAAAGTGTGACTGAGGAAATCTCCTCAATATTAAGAAAGACGCCCCAACAAATAAGGAAATTTCCTCAAATTCTGTTGAGTTTTCCTTAGGGAGAGGCTCAAAGTTTTCTCTTTTATTCTCAATCATACATATTTTTTTTACCGCGTGCGGTGTGGGCGGCCGGCCTTCGACAATCACCGTGTTGCCATGGCAGCCTGGGTGCGCACCGCGCGCGCTTCTCTCCCCTCCTGGCCGTGGCCCTCCTTGGCGTGCACGGCGAGGGGCCTGCAGCGCCTGCAGCAGCAGCAGCAGCATGGCGGCCAGCCACGCACGGCCCTGACGGCGCGCCACCCTGCCGGTGATGCGGAAGGTCAAGTTGTTCCTGAGACGCCTGCTCCCCGCCGCCGACCAGGATGCCGACGACGAGGAACACGACGTGCGTGGTGCTGGTGCTGCTCCTCGCGCTGCGCACGCCAGACAGGTAAGGCTATGTGTGTGAATGTGCGCGACTGTCACACATTTGCCTTTCCACTGCACACACATTGCGCCCGTACGAAAATAAAAAAAATTGTAGTAACCATCGTAAGGTTAGATGACCGAAATTATAGTGACCCAAACCA
This sequence comes from Frankliniella fusca, assembly GCA_029379305.1. Lineage (NCBI taxonomy): Eukaryota > Metazoa > Arthropoda > Insecta > Thysanoptera > Thripidae > Frankliniella > Frankliniella fusca. The sequence continues at coordinate 1,063,151 of JAHWGI010000014.1, forward strand.
TAATATTGCTGTCTCAACCATGGTTTTGTGGTTGTCCTTGAGGTAACCAGACCATGGCAGCCATACTTCGTTTCTTTCCTGGTGTGTGTTTTACCAACGTATTTCTCCGACGACAAAACATGTAGTTCATAGCGCGAAAAAAAACATGAAAAGTTGTAGCAACTGCCTACTCATTTATATTAATAATTAAAAAATGTATGTGGTTCAACCGCATTTCGGTTAAGAAAACCGTAATATATTGCTGTCTCAGGCATGGTCCCACGATTGTCCACGACCTATTCACTCGACGGTTAACCGAGGGGGGAGTCACTTTGAAAAATCATCCCCCCCTCTCCAAAAAAAATATCATTTAAAAAAGTTTAAATGGACCACAATAAAATCAAGAAGAAAAATTCAGAAAATCCGAAAAATCGATAAAATTTTGCAAGAACAAAAATCAAATTTTAAAAAAATCAGAATTGGGGTGAAGGATCAAAATTTATAAGAAAAAAGACAGAGCTTTCTTTGAAAAAATTACACAAAAAATCTTGACTTAAAAAGAAATTACTGCACGTACACATTTTGTGTGAGTGACCCCGGCTTTAACTCTTGATGTTTGCGGGTGTTCTCTGAACCAACCAGTGACCGCCCCCCCGCTTGGTCCAGAATGCCCACATCCCCTCCCGCCGGTCCTCCTCCTCGGCGCACGCCGCCGGCCGCGTCTCCCGCGCGTCCCGCCGGGGCTCCGGGGTCCGGGAGGTCGCCGCCGAGGGGTCCGGCAAGGCCCGCCGGCCGCCGGGCGACGCGGCGCTGGAAGCGGCGCCGTCGCGCCACCGACGCTCCTCCACCGTGTCCGAGGTCACGTACCTCAAGAAGCTGGACGCCACGCAGGCGGCGTGTCTGCACAAGAGGTTCGAGCTGCGGCCGCCACAATGGTAACGAATATCGATTTATTGAAAACAGGAAAAGTGGCCCACAAGAGTGCATAATACATGTTGCACAGCTCGGACGGCTCGACGGCGAGGTCGGCCCGCGGCCGCCACGTAGAGAAGAGCGACTTCAGCCAGATGGTGCAGGAGGTGCCGGCGGGCGTGGCGGCCACCCGTGAGCCGGCACCCACTGTCCTGGTCGCTGCCATCCGGGAGGCCCAAGTGTGTGAATCCATTTTGTATTATTGGCTGAGAATTTTTTGAAGAGGCGGGTGAGAAGCCGCGTCATTTCTCTGAGGGGAGAAATGTCGTAAATATTAGTGAATTGTGATTTTTTTAAATGATTTTTTTGTGAATTTATTCAAATTCAACCAAATACTGTACTTACTTGTTGGTAGCCAGGGGGAAACAAATCTGAATTTTAGTGGACAAATATGATTTTTTCCCGAATTTTTGAAAATATTTCAGATTATTATTGTTGTTATTTTTATCTTTTACTGCATTTTCCCGAATTTTTTATGGCTGTTTCTCCTGGGTTCGGGTATCGGGTATCAAGTAAATACAGGAATATAAGAACTCATGTGAGCACATTTGGGTTTTCCCAGAGCAAGGTCGACGTCAAGTCCCAGGTGACACCGCTTCGCAAGCTGATCGCGAGCCTCCGCAAGCCCTCGGCGCTCTCCGTGGAGCAGGCGAGCGCGGCGGGACCGGGGCTGGTGCCGGTTCCGGCCGCCACCGAGGACGGGAAGTCCTTGCGGCCACTGCTGGCGCTCCTGAACCACAGCATGCAGACCCAGACCAGCTTCGAGCTCGACAGCGCGGCCCTGGGCCTCGACGCCGACCTCGGCTCCGTCGTGCTCCAGAGCGTCCACACCGCCGACGACGGCGAAACGCCTCTCAGACCGTCGCAGTCGTCCCTCAGGACGCCGGCGGGGCGGTCCAGGACGACTCTGTCCGTCTCCAGGACGGCGTCCGCCGCTAGCTCCAGGACCTCCAGGGCGGACCTGCTCTCGTATCGCAAGTGTGTAAATGTCGCACCCTTGCAGTATAGTGAGTTCTTTCAAATTCGCGCAACTGAATCGAGGGAGACACAGCTGTAGATTTAAGTGAACAAAGTTTGTGATTTTTTTCTGAATATTTCTAAAATTTTGTTGGTGATTTTTTCAAAAGTTTTGTTAATTACAGTATTTGCTTGAATTTGTCAATTTTGTGAATTTTGAAGAATTTCCCTGATTGCTTCTTTCTTTTTTTAAAACATTCTAATTTTTCATGAATTCTTCTGAATTTTTTTGTAAAGTTTGGTGAATCTTTATGCATTTGTGTAATTTTTTCTGGATTACGAGGTGTTGAAACGAACAGCAAGAGTACGAATGGGAATTCACCCACCTGCAAGCGGAGGACATTAACACACTCGAATCCTCCAGGGTGCCCTCGACGTTGGCGAGCCAGGCCCGGCTGGGCGGCTCGCTCGCCAGGTCCGAGTTCCTCGTGTCCGAGCCCTCGGCCGAGGAGGAGGGGAGGCAGCTGAGCACGTCGTGGCCCGAGGTGCACCGGCGCCACGGGGCGGCCTGCAAGACGCACTCCGGCACCAACACGCTGCCCGTGCCCACGGCGGAGCGCTGCGTCAGCACCGTGGACGACGTGCAGGCCGTCAGGGTGCATGCGTCCTCGTGCTCCGGCCAGTGCAAGCCGCCGGCCCAGGGACAGGTGCGGGCGGGCCGGGCAGTGCTGCTCCGTGAAAAATAAGAGTTATGTGTGGGTTTACGGAAAGACTTAACTCCAGGTGGAGCTGTAAAGTTACAAGCACTACGTAACGACGTAAAATCAATCACGAGGGAAATTGGTTTGTTGGAAAATTTACAACTTTGTAAGTCGTAATTCACAAAAAGTATCGTAAATCTAAAAAAAATATGTTTTTCGCAAGAGGCATTTCCAAACATGACTGGATAACTGCAGGGTTACCAAAACTTTCTCCGGCTCTCTCTTGGATTCCGAAGTTGCTGCCAGGATGGCCCGAGTCTTCTTCTCCCTCCAGGTACCCACCATCGTCGTGGAGGCGGGAGTCCTGGATGGCCAGGCCGGAGTTGTCGTGTCCGGCGGCGCACCCCTCGACGCTGGTCACCACAACTTTCTAACCGTGGCGGCCGCCGGCAGCTCCGTCAAAAATAATTGTAGGCGTTCGGGACAGTTCCAGTATTGCAATTTATAGGGCTTCAAATTCTATGATGAGCGGAAATAATTTGTCACAAATTTACAAAACATCTTGTAAAACGTTTTAAATTCCAAAGTTTGAAGTTAATCTGCAAATTCCTTTTCGTCCTTTTTTTCATACAGCGAGTCTCTCCGTCGACGTCATGCCCTGCGTGTCGTGGGCGCACGTCCCGGACGACCTCTCCATGACGGACTCGTTGGGCTTCCCGGTGCCGGACCTCAAGCTGCGCGTCATCCCGTACCCGTGCCCCTGCCACCCGCTGGACGCGCTCATCCGGAACAAGGCGGCCGAGAGGAAGCCGTCCCCCTGCGGCTCCAGGCCCATCGTCGTGGTGGACGAGTACCCGGAAGGCCCGCCCGAGCGCGCCGGACCTCACCGACCGTCGGCGCTTCTCGGCTCGCACCAGAACCTCTTCGATTTAGGTATGGGAATTACGGGGGCTTTTCAGAATGGAAAAAAAATCAGGTGAGGGGGTATTTATTTTCCGTACACCTCGCACGCGTGATCTGGGTATGACGCAGTTACACACGTGGTGTCGTAATGTGTACCCGGGGGGAATGTGCAGTAAAGTGGGCAACTCTGGTGTGCGATGAATGCCTCTCCTTAATTTCAACCTTCTCCCACCTACAGTGTCGCCTGACGTGGAGATTGTCGCGACGGCTTCGCCTCCACCGACGCCACCTCCCTCCTCAAGCCCCCGCGTCGCCCCCAGCGGCTCGCGGCCAGCAACCGCCCCCGCCCCCGTCCCCGGTGGTCCCCAGCTGCTCACGGACAAACTGAGCATGCGCAGCCTCGCGGCCGTCGCGGGCCAGGGCATGTTCCAGGCCGTCAAGGAGAGCATCATATACTCCACCCTGGCGGCCGCCCCCGTGACCAGCGCCCTGGTCAACCTGCTGCCGATGGGTCCGCGGGGACCGCCACGTGTAGAGTACGACGCCAGCGAGTTCACGGACGGGCAGTCCCGGCTCGAGGACTCGCTTGAGGACGCGCCCGAGGACGCGCCCGTGGACGCGACCAAGGACGTGACCAGGGACGCGACCGAGCACGTTCCCGAGGACGTGCCTGTTGACGTGTCCGACGACGTGCCCGTTGACGTGTCCGAGGACGTGCCCGTTGACGTGTCCGAGGACGTGCCCGTTGACGTGTCCGAGGACGTGCCCAAGGACGTGCAGAAGGACGTGGTCGAGGACGTGTCCGAGGACGTGCCCGACGCCGCGCTCAAGGACGCACATAAGGACGTGCCTGAGGATGTGCCCGTGGCCGCGCCCGAGGCCGCACCGGAGGACGAGAAGCCGGACGAACAGGATGCAGTCTGCTCCACGGACTCTCTGGAGGACAACGTCATCTCCGTGGTGGTGCCCGTGCTGGTGGCCACCTCGCCGTCCAGACCATACCGGAGCGCCACGCCAGTGCAGCCCGAACAGGAAACCCAAGTGTGTAAATGTTGCACTCTTGTAGGTGTGAAAATTTCCATTCGAACTCACTCGGCCCTTCAGTTGAGTAAAAATCGAGGGAAAATTCACACCCTTTCATGGCACGGCATGGTCAATGGTCAGTTGTGCGAGTGAGACACAACTTCACATGTGCGCATGAGAATGCACACATCCTCTGAGTGCGCAACTCTCACACATTTCCGTTTCCAGTGCGAGGCCCCCGCGGTCCGTGACACGACGCCTCAGCCTCCGGCCCGATGCTACTCGCCCACCGAGTTCACCGCCCAGGAGCAGGGCAGCGCCCACGACAAGATAGACAGGGTCATCTCGCAGATCTCGGCCGATCTGTGCTCCCTCGGCCTCAGCAGCGCGTCCACGTCTACGCAGCGGCCGGCGGGGAGGAACGCTACCGGAAGTGGAGTCCGGCCCGCGGCAAGCGTCCGACCGGAAGCCGCCGGCAGCAGCAGCAGGGTCATCTTGCGCGCCAGCCGGAGGGCGAGCCTCCGGAGCAAGGCTAGCAGCGCCGCCGTGGCCGCGCCGGCCGCGGCCGCGAGCCAAGCGGAACCGGAAGCCGCGCCGCGCAGCCCTTCCGGCTCGGACTGCGAGACGGACGACGTGATGACCATCTCGGAGGAGGACCACGACGAGCTCGACAAAAAACAGCAGCAGCAGCAGCAGCGGAGGAGAGACGCCAGGCCGGGGCTGGTGGCGCACAGGCCGCCGACCCGGAGGTCACGTGACGGGCGTCGCGGCGCCTCGCGGCGCTCCGCCCGGAGCCAGCGCGACGGCGAGACGGCGCCCCGGAGGGCTCCGGACGCGCGGCTGTACGGCCGCAAGTCGCACGTCGACCACCTCGGCGACAAGGTGGAGAGTCTGTGGGTCAGTCCCTGGACCAAGCAGACGTTCCCCAGCTCCAAGTCCATTATCCACGTAGTGGGCGAGGGCAGCCGCCAGCAGTTCAAGGTCTGGTTTTTTTTTTTTTTAAATAATTAAATTTTTCGGGGCAAAGGCTGCAAGGTGTCATTCTTTTGCATACAGTGTGGACCCATTCAATGACGATGACGATGGTATTTTCGATGACAGTGCGAGGACGCCGCCGAGCTGTCGAACCCGTCCGTCGTCGGTGAGGTCGTCGGCACGACGGCGACCCCGGCGGCAGACAACTGTCTGGGTGCTCCGGCCATCAGCTCGTCCACAGTCGCCATCTCGGACAAAAAATCAGCACCTGAAACCCAAGTGTGTTAATGCAATGGATTCAGAATGAATGTCACACAACTGTACATGTGTGAATTTTGTATTAGTCACGGCTGTTTTCGAAAAGAAAAGTAAAAAAAAAAAAAAAAAAAAAAAACTGTCGGTGTTGCGGGTCTGCCATATTTCACGCGCCCGCCCGCGCGTCACACCAAAGGGGTAACAACTCTGAATTTTGGTGTTCACAAATTTTGTAAAGTTTTGGACATTTTCGGGAATTTTCGTACTTATTTTTTTTTAAATTATCATTTCGAATATACCTAAATTTTCTTAATTTTCCTATATTTCTCAGAAATATCTAAATGTTTCTGAATATTTCTGAATTACCCGGTGTTTGAAAATTTCAGAGTTGTTTCCCCCTCAATTCACACACAGTCTTGGGTTTTCAGGACGCCAATAAGGTCCCTGACTCGCTGAGCCTGCGCGGCCTCCCCGAGGGCTCGGCCCCGCCGCCTCCGGCGCCCGGCCTCGTCCTCGGCCTCGGCCTGCAGGAGAAGCAGGCGGACACCGTGGCCGCGGCGGCGGGGCGGGCGCTCATCGGCCGGGTGCTGGCGCGCGCTGCGGCCACGCGCGCCCGCCCGCCGTTCGCGCTGCGCTCGCGCAAGCAGGCCGTGCCCACCCCGGCCGAGCCCAACGTCGAGGCCTTCGAGTGCCGTCTGTGCGCCGACTACCTGGCGCCGCCCGTCCGCCACTGCGCGGCCGGCCACGGCCTCTGCCCGTCGTGCCTGGGCGGCGCGGAGAGCTGCCCGCTGTGCGGGCGCGCCGTCACGGCCTCGGCCACCGCCGACCAGCTCGTCCGCACCGTCCTCTTCCCCTGCAAGAACAGCGGCGCGGGGTGCAAGGACCTGTACTGGATCGAGGACCGCGCGCGCCACGAGGCCCGGTGCCCGTTCAGGCCGCGGCCCTGCCCCTACGCGGAGCGCAGCCAGGTACAGACTGCTCGCTATTACTCGGGGTTACGCCGGTTTTAGAAGGTAGAAGACGCACGTTCACGGTGTGGAGAGATCTCTCCCTACACCGTTCGCACGTTAAAACCGTGAAAAGCCGGCGGAGAAGGGGAAAAAATCGCGTCCGAGAAAAAAAAACCTAGTCGTTATACTACATTTTTAGCTGTATAGGCGCAGATACTTTATAAGCTATGTTGCTAGTTTTATAGCTTCCATAATGTTATTTATGTTTCTGCTGCTTTAAGTGTTTAGCCGTTCGTGCAAATTTTGTTCCATTCAATTTCACCTGAGAATTTTTTTGACATAGCTCAGGTGTTCAGTGTTTTACACTGAAAAAAATGGTGGAAGGTCGTAGGTTTGCGGGAAAAGTTTCCTCGAAGTTGAGTTCTACTATTTCGATTGCGAATCGCAAAATTTCATCAAGCACTTCCTACAGACCTGAAATTCAATTACGAGCGAGAATGGGTTATCGTAGCTTTACAGTATTTTTTTTTTCGTTAGTCGTAATTTACAAACTCTATCGTAAATCTCCTTAGATATTTTCGCCAGAGTACGGACGTGTTCGGCCAGGTGCTGTGCCCGTGGTCCGGGCTGCGCTCCATGATCCGCGGCCACATGCGGCGCGCGCACGGCCACCACGGCGTAGTCTACCCGTACCGCACCTTCTTCCCGCTCGAGGACTTCAACCGCGCTGCCTGGACCGGCCGCACCTCGCACGTCGAGATCGTGTTCGTGGAGCACGAGATATTTGAGCTGCACAAGGTAAGCGACAGGGAGACGGTAAACGCTCCAGGGGATCACTCACACAAATTGTGTAAAATCATGTTTGTGCCTTTTTTTATTTTTGAATTGCCTTTGTAGCTATAATTGCCCTCATAGCTATAACTGCCTTCATAGCTATAGCTGTAGTCATAGCTATAGCTGCAGTCATAGCTATAGCAATAGTTATTAGTCATATTGCTATAGTTATAGCAATAGCTATAGCTATAGTTATAGTAATAGCTGTAGCTATAGTCATAGCTATAGCTGTTGTCATGGCTATAGCAATAGTTATTAGTCATGAAGCTTATATTAATAGCTATAGCTGTACTCAAAGCTATAGCTATGAGTAATAGCTTAGTCACATAAGTTTAGGTCAAATCAGAAAAAAAAATCAGTAAAAATTCACCAAAAAAATCACCAAATTTGTACACCGAATTTTAGAGTTGTTTCCCCCTCGTCTCCGGGGGTAATTCTCGGGTAAACCTGGGGGTAAGCGCCTGTGGTTTGCCCCGGCCGGTAGGTGTTCGACGAGCGAGACTCCTGCCTGTGGGGGATGCTGCGGCACATTCTGGCGCGCGACACCAGCGCCCTCTTCAGCTACACGATCCGCTTCCAGCCGGCCAACATGCGGCCCACCGTGTCCTTCCGCAACGACGTGATGGCGGGCGCCGAGGACCTGGCCAAGGCGCTGGCGCAGGGCAAGCGCTTCGCCATGCACCTCGACTGCTTCACCAAGCGGCCCGTCGACGTCTTCAGCGTGCAGCTCAAAGTGCAGCCGCGCGACCGGAACAAGTGGCCCTGATGTGGTTGCGTCACCACACACCCCACTTCCGGATTCTTGCGCGCGGGGGACTTCAGACGGACCCCGCAGGACGTTCGCGAGTGCGGGGGGAAGGTCGTCGGGGAGCTCACCCTGATAATCTCGAGCGCGCAACTTCCGGATCGACTCTATACTGTTCGAGTTCGAGATCCCGTATAGTTTTTATTGAGTCTCGAAGTCGAACCGTCGAGATTCGACCCGGAAGTTGCCCGCAGCTACCCGGATGATCCCCCAGGGACTACTGCGCCCCACTCGACAGGCGAAACCGCAACACCTTGCAAGGTTCGACTTTGCGTCGCAGAAAGTGCATCTAACACTTTCCTTTATTTTATATATCTGTTGTATTTGACAAGCAGACAAGTTTTCAGTAGTGCTCTGCGCATAGTGATGTACATAAATGTTTCGCCTGACAAGCACGACGGGGCCGAACTGCTGCCTGTGTTTGCAGGCAAGCTGTTCTTGGCCTCATCGGCTCGCCTTTAATATGTTTTAAGAATCGTTATTAAAAATACTTGTATTTTCACACGCTAGCGATCGGGGCTGGACTTTGATGACAGAAAATGAACAATGTGTTCGACCCGGTTTCATAAAAAACGGCAGTAGGAAACAGCATGATATTGTGAACGGTCACTATTAGTTTGAAGTACTCAGTAATGGTGCACCAATGCGTACATTAATCGCGTGTAGAGGTGTTACCACGCAAAACTGAAAACCCGGCGTACGCGCTGTCAGTGTGCTCCAAAAAAGTGTGCTGTTGAACGCCAGGCGTACAGCTTTCCGTGGTGTTCGTGTTCGTATACAGCGTCCAAATTTAAGAGTGTGGGCTGCTTCTACGTGCAGGACGTTCAAAAAAAAAATAATCATAAAAAAAAATCCGGTTTGTCTGAATAGGGAGGGCCCACTAACAGCACAGACAGACGGAGGTATCTCTCTCTCTCTCTCTCTCTCTCTCTCTCTCTCTCTCTCTCTCTCTCTCTCTCTCTCTCTCTCTCTCTCTCTCTCTCTCTCTCTCTCTCT